>JAODTK010001910.1:0-180927 GCA_026419785.1 Sclerodactyla briareus | reverse complement strand
CAGATTTATACGAATTTTCTTCTCAAAAAAAAAAATTGGGGGGGGGGCAAGGCCTCTGAAATTATTCGAGAGTGAACAAAATGATTCGAAAGCATTACATCGATATTTAGCCTACAACGACGGGATAAACAAATATTGCACTTTTAGTTATTCGTTTTTAAAATTCGAGAATTCGGTAAAAACATGGGTAATCATACGAATTCGGACAGTGATAAAAATCGGGCATGTGCCTAGTATTTCAGTATTACGGTCCGGAAAAAGTGGAGGGGGGGGGGCAAACGAAATGATATCCCCCCACTTTGAAAGTGGAAAATGACGAACCGGAATGTTTCTTCCTCATCAAAGAGAGATGTTTGTTTCCGCCGTACAACATTCAAAAGCGCGTTGCGCTCTAACGGGGGGAAGGAAATCACCACAATGTTCACCACAATGTCGTCGCAAACGCTGTGCAGGGCCTATCTTATAGCCCTGGACAGCGCACTCTGCCACGTTACTAATAGTAGCGGTTTGCCGTACCAGATACGCGTAGCTTTGAGAAGCTAAGAGTAACTAACAATGCAACCCATCCGCATCGTGGTGCTTCTTCGATGGGGACAGCTGGAGATAAGCTTGTGTCAACTTCAATCTCGCGGCTCAGGGCGGCAAAAAAAAAAAATCTCTCGATAATTTTTAGGGGGGCGCCGGGTGAGCCACCCCTCGGGATCCGCGCTGATTTCTTCATCAGGAACAGTTTCCTCCCCTCCTGTGATCACTCTTTTATTCACATACCATATCTATTCAATACCGAACCTCAATATTCGTTATATGGGCATGCCACGTACATGAATAAAATGAGTGACGGCATTCGATCAAGAGATATCGAACGGGTTCTGCAAATGTCGCGGGGGAAAAAGGAATCGCCACCCAATGAATTATAGAGAATACACCGCTTACCGGTGACTCCGTCATGATCATTACATTGAGTTACCATGTAGCAGAGAAAAGAGATTACCAGTGGCGTAGATTTTTTTTTGAAGTGGGGGGGGGGGAGGATTCTGCTTAGTGGACTATCTAAGCGGAGCGCCACCATAGGTTGGAGCGGCGCGCCACAAGAAAATTTTTGCTTTTCACAACCTCCCGGAAGCCCGGAAACGGCATTAGAGTGTTTCGCGTGTTACTCAGCTGCAAGAGTGAATATAATTATCTACGATTTGTGATTGTTAAAGAGAATGTTGCATCTTGAGCTATATAACATTTGATTAGTGAAAATTACGCAAGAACCCGTAAGTGTGTAAGACTTGATACCTGTTATGTTAAGTTGGGGGCAGGACCTCACCGACAGTTTCAGTCCAAGGCAAATACATCCAATTAAGTGAAGATCGGACAGAGTTACAATGCGCATGGCGTGGATGGAGCTCGGTTTTAATATCTCCCAAAACAAGTTGTTCGTTTCCGAGCCCGTTATAAAAGTTTCGGCCAGTTAGAAGGAGAGTTCCGTTACCAACTGCCCGTACACTGCCGTACAAGGCCGGGAGTACATAGATGGCGTATGCGATGTGGAAAATCGCCATTTCAAGTGAATGACGGGGGGCTAGGTTTGATATGTTATAGTTAGAGTCGCAAAAGATAGGTTCACAAAAGCTACAAAATATTAATAAAATCACAGGCAAACCAACACGAATAGCGAGAAAACACTGTACCAATGACGATGCGGATGCGTATCCTGCGGAATGAATCTGTGGAATATTTCCTAACAGCCAAGCAACGACCATATTCATGGGATGCTGCATTTTAGGGTCTTTTCGCATAAGTTTAGCTGTTTTCTCTTCTGAAAGAAAAATTCATTTCTAATATGCGATTTTCACATCGAGCCCGGATACGCATACGATCTATGAATCAGCTACAGACGCTAATAACTAGAAATGTCGGGAGGGGAACCGCAGACGTATAATCCGATCTTCTTATTCAAGAAATTTGGTGAAACATGAAACCGGACAATATTCGTGGAAAGAAGTCATTCATAGAGTTGTGAAGCTGACGCGACAACGTGCTACAGGGTAAATGGGTCATTCCATAATGCATTGGTAATTGTAGGAGGCCACCCCTACGCCCCGGACAAGTGCGTCCTTCGTAAATAAGCAAATTATTAAAGATGCGACAGTCACCCAACATGACCACCCGACAGAGATCAATTCAGGTCAGAGGTTACCAACATGCAGGCAATAATGATATACAATGGTAAACCAGCCAGCCTTCGCAGCTATTCAAATTTCCGATTATAGCCAAAAAAACAGTTTTTTGACCCCTAAGTGACCTCGAATGACCTTTAAATGATTGACAGTTAGATGAGATGTTACTATCCAAATGATACATCCACTCACAGGAGAAGTTTGCTTCTGATGAACACACCAGTGCTATGTGAAAAAAGTACAAAATCAGTTTGACCCCTAAGGTTGGAACCTTTTTGTAATGACCTTCAAGACATGGCGGTTTCCATGAAAATGGTACACTCCATGTGATTGCATCCACTCCTAGAAGCATATTGCATTCCAATGAACATGTCCAAGTTATTGCGAAAAAGGTATAAAAATTGAACTTTGACCCCTCTTAACTTCCAAAGTAAGTAAGTGTCCGATCGAAGCGGGACGTTGTTTCCCTATAAAGCACACAAAGCTCTATCACATATCCAAAAATAACCAGTTTCTACTTTTTTTGCCCGTAATACTTAAATAGCACATTATTCAAGATTCGACCTTTAACCACATGACCCACCAGAAAGAGGTCAAATTCAGGTCAGAGGTCACACACAGGAAGGTCAACAATTATATCACAATGGTGAACCATCAGCATTCTTTTCTTGTTGATATCAATTTCTCCGATTATAGCCAAAAAACGTGTTGACCCCTAAGTGACCCCGAATGACTTTAATGATAGACAGTTTTTCATGAGAATTGTTACTCTCTATGTATTACATCCACTCCTAGGAGCATTTGATTCTGATGAACCCCACCAGGGTAATTGCAGAAAACGTACTAAAATCAGTTTGACCCCTAAGTGACCTTTACTGACCGTCAATGACATGGCGGCTTCTATAAAAATTGTTACACCATGGAATGCATCCACTCCTAGTCGCATATTGCATTCCAATGAACATGTCACATGTTATTGCGAAAAAAAAGTATTAAATCATCATTTGCGGATCAGGAAAACTATATTGAAAATTATTCCACAATTTAACCTCAGTGATCTTAATGCCTAGTTGAATATACATTTATCAGGACTGGTATATAGTAGGTCCTAATCACAAAGTTTCATCAAAATCCTACAAGTTTAGAAATAATTGCATTAATTATTCTACTTATGATAACGAATATGTAAAATAAGCACACATAATGACCTTCAGTGATTTCAACGCAATTGAATAAATTCATTGGACTGTTAGACGGTCCTAATCACCAGTTTCGTGGAGATCAACAAAGTTTAGAAATTTGCCTAATTGCTAATGGGCCAACTATTATGCAAATTAGTCAAAGATGACCTCCAGTGACCTCGAATTCAGGAAAATCATCGGCATCGATAGTTGGCCCTATTCACGAGTTTCATGAAAAAATCTAATGCCGTTTGAAATACATGCATACATTATGCTATCATTAGCGCTACTGGCCAAAGAAAAGAAATGCAAAACTGACTCCGGATGACCTTGAAATAGTCGCCATGTTTTTCGGATCCAACAACTACCCTCAACCACCTCGTTTCGTGGTAAATCGCACGAAACTTTGAAAATTTTGCGAAAACCTGCAAAATAAAGGGCAAACAAATATACGATATAGCCCAATTTTCGAACTATCCGAGATTTTACTCATACGACGTGTACAAGGTTTTGGGTCAATCGGATAAAGTGTAAAATGAGAGCGCTAAGCCTAAAAGTTGCGGCGACGGCGGCCGCGGCGGCGGAGACGGCGGACACACGGCCAAATATTCACAATATCCCGAACACTTACAGTGTTGCGGGGATTTATAATGTCATAATTATAATGGGCGAAAGAGCAAACGAATGTTAAACGGACGGCCCGCTCTCACTTAGCGGGGCCTCACATTTTGTCTCGTTGTTTCAAAGTTATCAGGTGGGCAAGTGAAGCGGACCATGGCAACCGGCCCAGCGGCTCGCGTCAGGGTTTAAAAAAAATCCAATCAGATCGGGTAGTTTAGGAGACTCATGTAAATGACAGTTTATGGGCTGTTGGGTAACTGATCAGTACTGAGCTCAGACTTTCAGTTGGTGCCCAACTTATACATATTTCGTTGTAATATAAGTGGAGAATTGGTCTAATATGAATGGCCAGTCATTGTCAAAAAAAGTATTGGACTGACCAAACTGGGGGGATGTTGTAGGCCATCCCCCGAGCTCAAAAAGTGGGGGATAATTCCCGCCTTCCCACCCCCCCCCCCCCCGATTACGCCCGTTTTTGTTGTAGACATACACTGTCAGTTGCGCTAACAGAATATGAGAAGCACAAGGTTAAGAACGTATCCTACCATACATTGGCACAAGTTGAGGTGGAGGAGCTAGGCTGAAATTCCCGAAATCAGTATTTCCAGGTTGTGTAATGTTTCGTGGTTATGTATTCATTAAAACCGGAATAATGCGTAAGTTCGGTTCGGTTAGAAGGTTTCACATCATTGATTCGATAAGAAAAATTATGGATTACTGTCCATGCTATTTATGATGCAAACAGTGTTTTTTTTTCTAACTAGCAAACTTTTCGGCACAATGGAGCCTACAGTTTCGTTAGGCATATGTATCTGGTTATCTCAAAACCGGAAAAACATGCGAGCGCGTTGAACAGTGAGAATGATGTTAATTCCCTCTGAGTTCGACATGGGGCAGTCGGAAGAGTCGGAACAGTTTGGGCTAATTTTCGGTAGAGCGTTCGTGAGTATTATTTTGATTGTCTTAATTGTACATCGTAAAATCAAGTTCTCGTGTATTTGTAAAAATATTAGAGGACTCGGACCAGGACTCGGCCCGCGTCCGAGTCATTTGGTCGAGCCGAAAAGTCCAGTCATTGAAATTCGAGTCGAGTCCGAGTATGAAAAAAAGGAATCGGGACCGGTCTCGGGACCGAGCCGGAACTCGAGTCTTCAGACTGCAAGGAGAGTACAGAACGCAACGGACTATGGTTCACTGGGGTAAGTAACTGGTTATCCCCTTTTTACATGGGCGGCGTCATCCTGGGGGTGAGGGGGGGGGGGGCCGGGGGGGGGGCGCTGCTGGGGGTACCCCCACCTTTTAGGATACTCCATTGATTCAATTTTTCACCAGTAATTTTTTTGGCAGGAGGTCTGTTCCCACCCCCCCACTTTGGTATGTTCCTTCCCCCCCCCTCCCTCGTAGTTATTTGGAGTATGGAGTGGCATCAATGCCAATTCACGAGCGTAGGCGCCTAGCTACTTCTATCGTGGACACACGCAATCACGCCACCGCTATGTGAAGAAGCCACGCGCTCTCAGTTATCAAATCAACATTTATCGTACTATACAAGCGCGCACTCACGTAACAACATCGACCTTGAAGGAAAAAAACTGTCATTAGGCGACCAGCTGTGTTTGCGCCGAGGTTCATCTTGGCGGGAGAGCCGTTTTATGAATATCGCCAAGCGTTAAGGCAATTTGGGGTTCGGAACTTCTGGTAGGATGCGTCGTCGAATGTTCATTGTGGTATATCTTGTATGTTACGAAAAGTTACATAGCAATATCTGATGATGCTGCCCGTAGTATCACACCACATGCGGCAAAACTACGGCCAGTAGCTGCATGAGTCTACGAGTCCTCAATCACCTGTGCTTTGTGTTGCGCGGGTGTGCACAGTGACCTGTGATCACAATATATTCGCGTGACGACATGACAAAGAGGTTCTAATTCTAACAGGTTCAACGATTCTTGCGTGTCACCCGGACGGTCAAGTTCCCAACAAGGCCCTCAGCAGAATCGAATTCTACAGCCGCAGCCACGAACAATCCACCGCAAAACTCGGGAAACGGACTTCGCAGCGGGGCAGAAGAATCTAAAATTAACGCAGTATTCTCCGATACTTGGTCACTTTCTCGACTGGTATCTCGCACTCAAATAGGTAAGAACTTTTTTTCCCTTTTCCTCAATTTTGCGTTAGGTGGGGAAGGGCTTTGCTGGCAGGGACCTCTTCGGATTTGGAACTCTTGTCCGTAGTACCTTAAATCGACCTATTGTGGAAGTGCGTTCAAGCGCGACTTCGGTCCCTCGAGAACGCCACAACGTTGGCGTGGGGCAAGCATTCTGAGATTGCCTCAACTTCAAGTTAGTAAAAGATTGGGACTGCATATTGGTGCAAATTAGTAGTTACAATACCTTATATGTTATATATTATAAAGTTATCAATTTTTTTTTAACAAAGTACTGTAGTATCACGAGTTTTATTGGCCCGATTACCAGTTTTATTGGCATCTGGTAATTCCACCACATTGATTATGCCTTCATGCTTGGTACTAGACTACTACTTATTTAGGCTAAGGCAAAGTAAAAAAAAAAATTAGTTTCTCGTCCTAACTTTGCTGAAAGTTGGGGCGTGAGAGGGCCTTTTTTTTTTTTTTTGCTCTAAGGACGTCCAGATACCCAATTTTAGACATTGTCTCGCGGGTAAAAAGGTACCGCATCTTGAAATGAGAAATGAGGCTTCTTTTTTTTCTTTTTTCTCTGAGGTTACCACTAGAGGCCACAAAGCCATCCCAAAATGTTCTTTTCATAGTTTGACAGGAATCTGTAGTAAGCTTTTCCTTTAAAACCATATTTGAGAATTAGCAGTGACGTGGTCAAAAAAAAAAAAAATGTGAAATATCTAAAAAAGAGTGCGGGCGGGGACGAGAAAAATGCTTTTTTTTTTGTACTTGGCATAATACTATATACCATGGAAATAGCTTCTCGCATTGCTTTTGTGTCTAGATCAGGGGGCGAAGTAGGACAATCTATGGAAGACCAAAATAGGAATTCAGCGGATAAAATTGATCTATTCTGGCGGAAAAAATCGCACATTTTAGTCGTTTGTCACGATAAAGAGTAAAAAATTATCGGGGCAACATTTACTAATCTTCGAGAGAATATGCCCAGAAAATGAGGGAAGATAATCAAAATTTACAAGTTTTTCCACATACATACTAACACAAAACTGCCCCCTGAAGTACGGTATCCCAGCATGCATCAAAAACATCCACAGGCAATGCATAATCATGCTATTTGCGAAACGGTCTATGGCATGTGGGTTAATTTACCATGTATAAAGTAGTAATTTCCATAACCATGGTAATTATCATACTTATACTACAATGATTTACCCTAGTAATCATATTGGTATTTACTTTTACTTTGAGTTTGTACTTTCTGGAATTTTCCATAGGATCACCATATGAGGAACCAAAAATAGGCGAATCGTGCGAAATCATCTCATAGGAGCACTTTGTGTTCGCCAGTCAATGGAACAGCCAGAAAAATAACAATTTAAATTTCAGTCATTCTGTTGCCATTCCTGCTGTTTTCTAGTACCAGACTATGACCATCCAAGCCTAAATTTTTTTTTGCTTATGATGGGGGGGGGGGTGGGGAATTGGAGGGGGAAACTCGACTAACTTGAGGTCTGGAGTATATTCAGATTGGTGTCAGAGGGAGTGGGGGGGGGGGGGGGTGACCAAGATTAGATGGACCTATCAACCTGAAATTTGCGCACTATTATGGGAGAGGCCCGAGGTCAAAACTGCTTGTAGATGTTGACCATTTTCTTTCTGGGTCTAACTGTTGGCCTCATCCCCCTAATTTTTGTCCTTGGAATACATGCACTGGTCGTCCATCCACTAAGATATGATCCGAACCATTTAATTCCCACTATTACTGTATACCAGTAAATGGTTTTTGCCGCAAGCTTCCCAACCAGTGAATTACTGTCAATCCACCAGCATATCATATTTTCCAAACCTGATGCCTCATGTATTTCAAGCATTGCCTTGTGCAGCTGAGCTGTAGGCAGGCACGGCCCAAAACTTTTGTAAAGTAAACCTGCTTCATTGCTTCACATCACACTGCTATTTCATGAGGGATGTTTTTGTGAGTGGTGCCAATGCAATTGCCATCAGATAAGTCAATCCACTGTCTCTCTCACACTAACGAACAATGAAGGCCTTCGAGCCGTAGATATTGTTGAAATGGTGTGTGGCACAACCACTCTGGCCGTAGCTAAGGTTATTAATTTATGAAAATTTAAACAGGGGTTTGATATTTCAGGTGTTTACTAAACCTCACCACACTAACAACCCAGCCACTGGCTGGTGAGCTAAATTGTGATCATGCACGTCATTGACTTTTATATTTAATATCTGTCTGTCCACAATTAATGATTCACATTGCTACTACTCCTACAGTGGTATGGTTGATTATGATGAAACTTGGTCACAATGACACTGAGTGCAGGGCACTCCGGGGACTTTTAAAGTATTCGAGGTCCACGGTGCACATGCAAACCATTTTTGCGAAAAATGCAAAATTGCTTCTCCTCCTAATATTTGAAATCCATCGATTTTCCATGAACCTGTTTCAGTCATTCTCTGTGATCAATGGAATCGGAATATTTTTTATATCAAAAGTCATCTATGGGGCATTTTTTGTTGACAAAAAACAATAATTTTTTGGGTCAACAATCAAGTGCTTTATCTCCCACAATTATTGGATGATCATGACAGTTGGTCAGATTATCAACGGACTAATGATACTAGGGTTATTCCGGAATTTGAGGTCAAAGGTCATCTAGCGGTCAAATTCTGTTCTGCCATTTGGCTCAAGACTGACTGCAAGATGCTTCGTCCGCTTACTGGGAAATTCGGATATCATGAAAGTTGATCAGTGATATCGGAGAGCCGTAATTCGTGATAAGGGTGTTTCAGGATTTTTGGAGGTCGAAGGTCTTCTAGGGTCATTTGGCCAAAGGTCATTTTGGGGGTCAAACAATCAAATGCTGCTTCCTCCCACAGATGGACTGGATGATCATTAATAGTTGGTCAGTTAATTGTATCATCTTGACCATGGTACAAACAGTGTGTTTTGAATTTGAGTCAAGAAGTTCATCTGGGGTCACATTTGGCATTTGGCGTATAACTAAATAGACTTCTCCGCCTCAATTTGAAATAAGATTTTCTTTTCTCGTACCGTTTGTTAGTATTGTTGGTGACCAATGGTTTTCAATTACTGGTGTTTCCTTGGAATTTTTTGAGTCAGAGGTCTTCCCGAGGTAGTATAGCTGAACAGAATGGCAGTTTTGGAAAACATGAGGCAAAATGCTTCTTCTTCCAGATTCACTTTGATTGAATCAGACAGTTCCTCAGTGTTACACATTGACCAGTAGTAAATAAGGGTGTGCTCAGAGATTTGAAGGTCAGAATTCATTCAAGAGGCAGGATCCTTATTTTGTCCAATTTTTTTTTTATCTGCTGATCAGGAACTTCTTGAGTTCATCATGACTAATAGTCCCTTTAGTGTGTTCAGGAATTTGAGGTCAAATTCATTAAAGGGGCCTTATAAATTTGTTTTTGCTTTCCGTGAATTTTCATCACAGAACTTGACGGGTGGTACATTTGGCCCCAAAAAAAGTGGTGGGATATTCCAAGGTCAAATTATATCTGGCCAATTTTTCCAAGTTGGCCGGATTTCCACAAAACTTTGTGAGTGGAGCTACATTTGCCCCGAAAAACGTTGGTGGCCATTTTCCAGGTCATTCAAGAACCGCCCCAGCCCTGTCCAGTGTGATGGAAATATTGTACAAGTGAGTACTGTGGCCAGAATAAAACACTGCTTGTTCAATCACGGTGTGGCGGGGGGAGGGTGAACCAAATTAACTGACTGCTCAAGCCCATTTCTGCTAACGAATGAGGGCAAAGTCAAGAGCTTGCAACGTGCGACACTTTTCCAGTATATATTACTCAATTTTCTATCCCTGACTGTCAGCCTCTAAGAGGGGGGGGGGGGGTATTAACAATCCCCAGGGCTCGTATCCTCCACTGGGCCATGAGTTTTTTTTTATCTAGTTTACATAACATTTCATTCAAGCTGGGCCCAAGCTCTACAACTATTCAATTTACTGTCAATCCACCAGCAAAATTTCAAAACCCGACGCACGCATGTTGATCAACTTGCCTTTGGGCAAACAAGATGAAGGCGGCACCCCAAAATTTTGAAAAAAGGACCAACTGCTTACTGCCTAAGGACTTTGGGAAAATAATTTGCTTGTAAAACTCTATCTCTTCATATAATATTACATTTATGGCATTTTATCTGGTAATAAATGAAAACCTTGTAGATATTCCTCTGAGCCTTGTGAAACAGGCACTCCCTAGCATTCCTTCATCAGTGCTTCACAGTGGAGAGAGAGAGAGCGTTGCTGCTGTTTAGGACCAGGAATTAGGCCAGGATTTAGGCCTCACATGGTTCCTTCACATGTAACACAATGTTACACCTACCTGGTGTGGGGGTTTGGTATTAGAGATGAGTGCTCTTGCCCAATGGCACATTGGAAGAGCTGACCAGTCACATTCGCCAATCATTGTCCCGGTGCTGATGCATGGAGGGGCACATCCCCTTCCTAAAAAACGTTATGTGCACCCAGATTCCCCACTCCCCTCCAAAAAAGACATCATATGACTTGAAAAAATGTGGCCTTAGTACATAATTTTTTTTTGAACATTCTGTTCAAACCCAACACATTTATGTAATACCTGATTGCATCTGGGACCCTTAATTATTTACTTGAATTGCTCCTCGAGGGGAATACCCCTCACTGTTTGAGGATGGTGATCACAAAGGGCTCTGGAGTGCTCTCCTGGCAAATTACTATGCCCCTAGTTTTCCCAAACTGATTAATGTCTGGCAACAGAAAGCTTCCCCATTTTCCCTCATGGTAAATCCCGCTATCTACCCCCAGTGCCTAGCAAACTGACTTCTGGCGACAACCACAGAAGTGCCCGCTCCCCCCACCACCACCTCTGCTCTGCCTCCCCCTCCCCCCCCCCCCCCCCCCCTCTGCTGCTTAGAGGTTATTCAGGTGGTTTTGAAATGGAGCTTCTGATCCTATTTTAAATGTTAATAATTCCACTGCTACTGTTGAGCAATGCAGTGTCATCGTAAGCCTACAGAATGCTTTCAGACACCCTGCTCGATCTAACTTTCAAACAGTGTTTTGCTGGCCCTGTTCGTGTACGTGTGGCCATTTCTTCAGTCTGCAAAAACGGCTGTCAGCTTCAAAGACTGTTTCCCACCGAATACTTTTGGTTCTTCACATTCAGCCCCCCGTCCCGCAAAAATACTTGTTTAGGCAAACTGCCTTCTGTTTTAGTTGTCTCGCCTGAATCAATTCAGGATGAGACTTAGTGTCACTAATGGCGTTTGTTTGTGTTTGTGTGGTGTGTGTGCGTGTGGTGTGTGCGTGGTGTGTGTCACACTTTCTCGTTAGCAGTTATCTTTTCGAAACGGTAAAGTACAATTGTGACAACAATTTTTCAGGGTTGCTTCACAGGATTGGTGAACATGATCTGATTAGATTTTTGGCCCAAAAATTCACTATTATATCCCCCCCGCACACTGAATTAATTGTTTTCGGGGACTATTATGGTTGTGAACCGTGTGCCTGCCGTCGCCGCCGCCGCCGCTGCCGCCACGAAACTTTTAGGCTCGTTAGCTCTCTCATTCTTTAACACTTTAATCCCCAAAACCCAAACATTGTACACAAGTCCGTATGAGTAAAATCTCGGATAGTTCCGAAATGGGCTATATCGTAATTTTGCTGCCTCTATTTTTATGCAAGTTTTCCGCAAAAAATTTTCAAGTTGCTGCAATTACAACGAACGTGGTGGTTGTGGGTCTTTTGTTGGAGCTGAAAAACATTAGCCACAATTTTCAAGGTCAATCCGAGTCAGTTTGCATTTTCTTTGGCCAGTAGCCTAATTAAGCATAATGTATGTGATATTTCAACTTCATTGGATTTTCATGAAATTTTGTGAATGTGCCACTACCAGTGCCGATGATTTTCCTAATGTGCCGCGGTCATTGGAGGTCAATTACTGTGACTAATCTGCATAATAGTTGGCCCAATTAGCATGGGCAATTTAATAAACTTTGTTGGATTCTCCGAAACTTGGTGAGTCGGACCCTTCTAACATCCCCGTAAATTTCTAAATTGCTTGAAATCGTTGAGGTCAGTAGGTGGTGTTTACTTTACATACATATTCGTTACGTAAGTAGAATAATTATATCATGCAATTATTTCTCAACTTTTAGGGATTTTGACGGAATTTTGTGAATGGAACCTTACTACCAGTCCCCTATAATTTTATTCAATCGCGTCAAGATCGTGAGGGTAAATTTGTGGGACTAATTGCATATTAGTTGTCCTAATAGTCAAACTGATGATTAATAGCTTTTTTTTTTTTCGCAATAACATTGGACTGTTCATTGGGAATGCACTATTCTTCAGGAGGTGGATCATCACATGGATTGTAAAAGTTTTCATAAAAACCGCCAAGCCATTGAAGGTCATTAAAGGTCATTTAGGGGGTCAAAAACTGATTTTAAGTACTTTTTTTCGGCAAAGCACTGGGTGTGTTTCATAGGAAATGCAAAATGCTCCTGTGAGTGGATGTATCACATGGAGATTACAATTTTTCATAAAAAACTGTCCAATCATTAAAGGTCTTCGAGTCCTTAGGGGGTCAAAACTGTTTTTTGGCTATAACCGGAGATTGAATTCTGGCGAAGCTGGAAGGGTCGAATCTGAAATAATTGCTTATTTAAGGACTCACCTTGTCCGGGATAGTAGGGTGCCCATCAATTAACAAGTGCATTATAGGCCTATTGTTGTTGCCATATTAGTGAACTATGTGTATAAGTTTTCACCATTATCAATTCCTGTTTTCTCATCAGATCCGAATACCAATTTCTGTCCTATCATATCAGGATATTTCCCAGAATGCTACTTGGTAATTTGTACCACCCCTTTAGCACTTGTCATTGTAAGACGCAACCCCAAGGGGCTGTAGGGTGCATCATACATTACCAGGCATTATAGGCCTATTGTTGATTTCCAATATTTTAGTAAACTATGTTGTTTTCACCATTAGTCACTTCCTGTTTTCATGCGAGTGGATATCAATTCTGGCCTGTCAATATCAGGATATTTCTAGAATGCTACTTGGTAAAATTGTGCATCCCTTCATTCATGCACTTGTCACTGTAGACGTCACCCCCAATACCCCGGACAGTGCGTGTCAAATGTTGGTCATCGTCAAATCCAGTGACCTCCATATTGGACACTTTCCAATAAATGTAAGTCACAGAGCTGAATCTGGGGTGTGTCATTTGTTTCTGTTATGTAGAAAATAATAGGACCATCTGCCTACTGGTGGGTTCTTTTCAATGAATTGTGAGCCATTTAAGTAACTGAGGTGTGGGTCAATGTACAATAATGCATTGACCCCACCTTTGACAAGAATCACCTGTGCCTGGGTATAGGACATCATACAATGACAAGTACAATAGAACTCTGAGTTCGATGACAGTCACTATCTCTCTTGCTGTATCTCGATTGCTGTTATTTAATTGACCGAATGTAAACTTCCCCAGCTCTCCTAAGTAGGTAATAAAACTTTTAATTGTCAACACAAAATCATGATCCAAGAATTATCGTCCTATGTAAATTTTGGTTTTGTCCCCCAAAGGGGCTTACATAGAAAACCTTTATATTAGTTGTAAACCGAACAGGAAAGTAAAATTCCGTTTGTTATTCTCATTTTCAGGAGACCATGTGACCATACAAATGATGGAAAAGTTTGAAGCAAAACAAATCAAATGTAACGATGGGAAGTTTTTTTTTCTAATATTGACAGTGGACTTGGGTTTGTCCTACCATAAAACTGACTGTTGCAAAATTCAAAGTCCACAATACTGACACTTCTTTAAAAGATTTGTTTAGAATTTATTGAAATTATATCTTGTAGTCATGATTTATAGAAACACCACACAGATGTGGTTAAATAATCTAATTGTTTCCGAAAATCTAGCAAAAATCACTGGGGGGGGGGCCCACTCCCCTGTTACATATGAAAACCGGAAAAACATGCTTCTTACGGCCCTAAAAACCTGAAACTATCATTAAATGAAGAATTTGTTTAATATCCCTGTCAGAAATCGACAAAATAATCTGATCAATTCATAAAACAAATTAAAAAGCTTGTGTGGGGGTGATTGCATTATATTGGTGTTCCATTTAAATAAGAACCACTGTATTTCCAATTTATGAGAACTGTGGATGTTGTATATATAAATATTTTCAATGCAAAATAGTATGTTTGATCGGAGAATGAAGACTCACACAAGAAAGTCCTCCTGAGTAGAAAATTGATTGAGCAATGGTTGAAAAACTGATTGCGGCATGACTATCCATGTCATAGGTTGGCCCCTTCGTTTCAATCAGGGAATGACCTATGTACCTGTACACGTTGTCGCTTCACAAGTCTCTAAAGGTCTTCTTTCTACGAATATTGTCAGTTCATGTTCACCAAATTTATTGAATTTGAGAGAGGCGGGGATATAATACGTTCTGGACGGTTTCTTCGCCCGACATTTTATAGTTAAGTAAGGTAATTAGCCTATCATATGTAAGTTATTGTTTAGGTTGTTTGCAGCAAGATTACGGATTGTTGAATGAAACGTAGGTGGCTATGGTGACTTGGTTTGGCACTAGATTGGGATATAAGGTAGATGAACGATTAGATTTCAGCCTAAAATATGGTAATTAAGTAATCTAATTTTGAATAATTTCTGCGAACTTCAAAAAGTTTGTCGTTTTAATGAAAATTGGTGAATATGGTGTACCTTCAGTCCAAACTTTTTAACAAAGATTGGAGGTCCAATGGAGTCATCCTGTGTCTTAAGTGCATAATTTAGGTGTAATTTCAAAGTTTGCCAGATTTTCGTGAAACTTGGTAAATTGCCTCAAATTTGCATAATTTGGGCAATTTTAGGACATTTCCACAAAACTTTTACTCCTTTAGCAGACATTGTCAATTTTTAATGAATCAGTCTTCGAATTGAAATTGAGTCACTGGGTAGTAGGCTGTTTCTGTTAAATGCTATACACGAATATTCAAGCGGCACCTGGCCCTTGTGATTGTTTGCATGGTGACTAAGATGTAAAACACTGATCGCGCCAACCAGCGAAAACAGAGGAGGCAATCCGCCTTGTTTTTTTTTTTGGGTGCATAGGCAGCTAGTTAATCATTGAACAGAAGAATATGTTGGACACAGGACAAAAGGGGAAAGAAAGGGTGCATTCCGTGCATCAGCAAATGACATTTCAGCCTCTGAAATGACTCGAGTCTTGGGACAAGCAGGTATTTAGTAACTAGCTGGCGAAGCTTATATGGCAGTACTACGCAACCACATTACCCCATTGCATGTTATGGGAGGAAAAAATTGCCATTCTTGCAATCATTACCCCGTTTCCTATTCACCAAGGATGATTGAATCTGTACAGGACATGAAGTGATCAAAACGATTGAGTCCTCTGTATTTGAACAAGAGATCTGTTCAAAACATTAACTCTGATCGGGTGTGGACAACCAAACTGTTACTGTAGGCTCAGTCCAGAGCAGACGTCATGAGAGTTTGGTCTAAAGTGGTATCCCTCTAAACTTAATTGAATTATGGTTACCATAAACTAAAGATTAGTCAATGAAGAGTCAGATCAGATTCAATTGTTTGTCCATGCGTGCACTTGCTCCCTTGCACATTTCAGTGAATATCTACGGTTGTTTTTTGAAATCTTTTCCTTCTAATGCCAGCATCACTGTTCCACAGGTGATTCAAGGTGTAAATTGTTTCCAAGTATGGGCACGGCTATCCATAGGGCATTAGACAGTGTTCTTCTTCTTGCGGGGGACTATTAAAAAAAGCTTCTTTTGCGGCAATGCGGAAATTTATGACATCGGACAATGAGTTGTTATGTGCCACAGCCAAAAAAGGGAAAAAAATGATACTTCCCACATGTATAAAAAGTAAATGAAAAAATCTGCGTAGAATAAAAACCATGACTTTGACATGCTCAAAGACCATTTTTTTCTGCGAAAGCCTCTACACGTGATAGCAAAGTTGTGATTAAATCCGACATGAATAAATTTGATTTTAAATGTTGCTCGTTTTGATGAGTATATTTTAGATTGGATGCCCCCACAGGTACGATAGTATGTAACCCTCTCCCCCCACCTAATATTACATCCTCTAATAATATCCCACCCCCAATAAAAAATGTCTTTATTGAAGGCGGCATTAACCTCGCAACAAACCCACTTTCATGCAAGACATGAACACCTCTAAGTGGCATTCGATCACCTTGGCTACAAGATAGCTTTTGGAATACCTGAGTACTGATAGAACGGTGGTATTTGAAACTAATCAAATGAAAAGCCTCCGCCGAGACCATTACATTCTAAGAGGCTCTATAGGTTGCATCATAAACAGTTGATTGAGGTAGTCTAGAAACACCCATTGCCCAACATCTTGTAAGAAAAATTCACTGCATAATGTATATCGGTGTATGTCCACTTGATCATTTGAGGCAGTCCATTGAAAAGTAGGATGTCATTGAATTGGATGAAATCATTGACCCCATAATTGGTCAGAATCATCCAGAGTGTATTAAAAACTGTATGCGCTATTATCCATTGTAAGTATGGAAGGAGTCAAATTGGGAGCGAGTTCCACATAAAATTTCACAGTATAGCACCCAGATTACCAGATTGATGCTCAGCTGGTAACGTATCAGCACCTAGATAATATGAAGTAGAATAGGCTGATATGATTAGCTGAGGGAAGAAAAAAATCCGAACTGATCCAGTTTAAGTATATTCGTATTTGCTGAGAAAAGTGCCTTATTATCAATGTTGGAATTCTGCTTGACCCTGCAAAGTATTGAGGGAATGGCTTTAATGGGTTGGTAGATGCTGATCAGTTACTTTGGTAGGGACAGGATAGTATACTTTGGGAAGTAGTTGTTTAGTGTGATGAAACGATAAAATTTATAATGGAAATTTACATGTTTCCACTGCTTGTCACACTATATGCAATAGGGCGTAGGGACTCTCACTCATTCCTAGATGGCAAAATGGGCCAGACTTGAAACCAGTGTGTAGGATTCTGACCTACGGGTATATTTTTCCATTCCCCACAATACTGTTACAGTCGAATCCTGTATGTATCCTCAAATTATCTGTGTTAAGAATAAACTCATATGATTCAGTCACCTGATGGGTACTTGGAAGCTGCTTTGGGCCACACTCGCAATGTCCTGTTCCAGCCACCGGAAACAAGTGTAAGGAACTGTGCTACAAATTTATAGCTGCTTCTCTGTGATGCCTGGAAACTTTAGCATTAGTGCAATTGCAATGGTGTCCAACTACGTCTTGTCCTGATAGACACAGAATTTGGCATTTGCGTCTGCCATGGAAAAATATGGATGGCTTCTCAAATTTTCCCAAAGGCCTGCCAATTTGAACAAAACTGTAGACAGAAGAAGAGGTCATTTTTCAAGGTCACCAGAGGTCAAATTTGCTCAGTGTATGCAATTTTCCAAAATTGTCCGTTTGACAACAAAAATTAGTGGATGAAGACTACATCTGAGTCAGACAAAAGCAGAGGTCATTCTGTGGTGTGCATGTTTGTAAGTTTTTAAGACGTCTGTAATGTGGAAAACTAATGGAAGTTGAAATCATTTGGATTCAGGCGGACATTGTGGAAGTTGTCTAGTCAAGGTCAATGTCTATTATGACATCTAGATGTCAGGTGAGTTGTGTTACTTTGCAGCTTGTCAAACTTCTTTGTTGAGAGTTTTATCAGTGTGTCTGTGCAGGGTGTTCAGTTAATACAACAGACTGTATAGTTTCCTATGGTTTAATGTATAAGTTGACATGTGCAGGCACCCGCGGGGTAACGGCCAACGTGTACCCGCAGAAACGGGCCCCCCCCCCTTCCCCCCCTTTTTTTACCGCCCCCCCCCCCCCTTGTGGGACCTGATCGAGGAAGCCCATTAAATTCTGTTATTTGACCTCCAGTGAATTTGGAAAGACCCTACCTGTTGTTCAGGTCAACTGTAGTCCAATTCCACAAGTAATGTTTAGAGAAATTGCATGATTTCATGCAAATTTGAACCTCCTGAGACTTGAAATGACCTTCATGTTGTAACAACAGTCCACATCAGCCGAATTTTGTTCAAATCTGAGTTAGTGAAATTGTGAGAAAAAACACAATTTTGACTCTGGTGACGTAAATCAAATATGTTATGTGGTACCAACTTTGGTCCCCCACCCACCAAGTTTGTGTGAATTAGATCTGTATTTTGCACTGAAGAAACAAAATTAAAATCACCATCATGTTTTTCGAAAAACTAGAGCGGACATGTGTACCAAGTTTCAGATCAACCCGATAACAGTGTTGAAGAGTTATTGCGTTCACCGCATAAAGTTTCCAAGGCAGTGGCGGCAGAGCCTGGCGGCGGCGGGGGCCGGTGGCTACATACCCAAAACCATAATATCCCGGACACTTCCAGTGTCGCGGAGATATGAGGTATCGCCCCAAGTAACAAAGGACCCTGGATTCGGCCCCCTCACGGTGCCCCGTCGCGTATGTTAACCACACACAGTGCACGTCAAGACTTAGTATCAGGATGTTTGCTGAAACCCCCTTCATTCACTATCCCGTTGGCCATTTTGATGCTCCTTCGTTAAACTTTAGAATTGATCACCGCATGACCAGCCTGGGCACCTTTTCAGAGAAGTACATGGGGGAGAGGTGGAGATGTAGGAGGAAGTATGGGCAATGAGTCTCCGGGAGAACAGGGGGGGGGGGTGGAGGGTTCGCTATGCCAAATAGTTGACACCAATTAAACATGTCGAGGGATCTGACGGGGCAAGGTGGCTGTTAGGGAGACCACTGACTATCTTCATTTCAGGACTCCCAGTAGGCAAGAGATTGCTTTCAAGTCCTTCTCTCATAATAAAGGCAATCAACTGCAGGGCTCCTAGTCTCTTCCTAGAGCTTGTTCAGCATCCAGCTCTTGAAAAGGAATGTGTGGAAACTTTTAGCTTTTGCAGTTGCTCAGGACAATATACATATACAGTTTTTGGGGTTGCAACATCTAATTGAGATCTATGCGAATGCTATTATTGATCTATTTCGAGACTATACAGGGCCACATCTGTCATGCTGAAAGCCAAGTTTTAATAGGAACTCAGACAAAGGAATCGGGCAAAAATTCTCAGACAAAAAAGGATCGGACTTGACCGGACGTTGAGGGACTCGGGACTCGGATGCTGAGGACCAGTCTCGGACCGGATTGGCGGACTCGAATCCAACACTGACAGAGTAGGGTTCCCTATCCGAACAAAATTTTTGGGAGCTCCGGAGCGGTTTCTGTGAGATTCACATTTTATCATATCAAAAAACGCGTCAAAGCCCCAGGCCTACTGGGAATGTGCAGTTGCAGTTTTGCAATATGTATAAGAGGAGTTGAATCAACCTGCATGCAATAGTTGGGCAGTGGGCTGTGCTTCGCCAAACCTGCGAGCATCGCCAAGAGTAAAAGCAGATTATCCTTTAAGATAGGATATGGGCTGTACGTCAAATGAATGACTCAGCTATTCAGCAGTGCAGCATCCCTGGGTTCTCATCAATATACATGTTCCAATTTTAAGATTACAATGCTGACCAGCATATGTCACTCCCAATAACAATGTGATCAGATTGGGTACTTGAAACCAAACCCTCTATCCAGCATTGTCAGCCTGTAAACCTTGTATGCTTCGTATGCATGCGTCAGTGAAGTTTCAAGCAGTGGAAGTGTATACCCAGCTGTGTAAGCCAGGCTTCACACCATATTAGAAGCGATCCTATCTCTTCACAAGTAGTTAAGTGATGCAAAGCGCAGGAGGTGCCCAGCAAACAAAAAAAAAAAAAATTCAGCTCGCTTAATTATTTGGAAATTGACATGGATTCTGCAGATACAGTGGCCGTGCAATTGTGAACCTACCCACTGGCGGAAGCATTACATGCATTGAATCTTCAGTGTGAAGAGGTTGGTTGCAGGAAATATTTGACTGACGTGAAGCAGAGTGGGGAACTGTTTTTGCGCATCTGTGTCTTAGTAAATTGACTTGTGATGTTACAGATATATGTGGTGAAGTTGCCAAAATTGTTGAAAATCGATATGTGTGGTTGATGAAAACTGTCCCACCATCGAAGTCCTAATGTGAGGAAACACATCTGCGAGTGAAAATCGTATATTGATCTTCGTTGACTAAACTGATGCTGTCCATCCTCCATCGGAGTGGAGAATTTAGGAACCTCTTTTTTGGAGAGAGAAGCAGAAAAGCACCCATTGGAAAGTTCATGACCATTCCTGGAGCACTGGAACACTGCAACAAGACCCTGGGGGGCTTTATGCTGATCCGTTGGTACGGGTGGGATGTCGTCGTTAGTGAAACACTTATTTTGGGGTTAAATGAATGATTGAAGCTCACAGTTGCCATTTAAATCGCCCCTCATCCGGATAATAATTTGAGCTGCAGGACAGTTTGGCGTCTAACTGATAGAGTGCTATCTTGACAGCCGATGGTGTGCTCGTGGAAAGGGGCCACGTTAAGTCGGGATGAGACAGATGACTCGATCATCCTGGCATAGCAGTATTCCACGAATGGGTGTGTCCTGGCAAGATCTCCTTTCAGAAGGGCTATTCGATCTTTCCATCGAAAGTGAATGGAATATAGCCTATATAGGATTATTAGCTCTCTAGATTAATGAACTGCGAACATTGTGCAACTTTTCTACTCTTGGTCGGTGAAGAAAGCTGTGCCAAATTTTACTGTATTTCCATCAGGAGTGCTTGTTGTTATTCGTCAGGGTGGAGTCAGGTACTCTGAAGTTAACTGAAGCCAGCAGGTGCCGTTCTCCCAGCCTGTACATAACAAGACTTGGGAAAAATTTCGATAGTAGGCACAGCAAGGAAAGTGTATGTTACTGTGCATATACCTCACTAATGGCCACCTCTTCTAGGAGTTCTGTATCGAGTCACGTCACCTACAGTCCCGTTGTGAATAGTAAGTGCATAACGTTAGGCATGTCTATTTTTGTTTAACTCACGGATTACCACCGACCTACTCTGCCATATCATGCCTTCAATCACATAATAAACATTTCTGAATTACAACACATACCACCAGGGGGCATAGCCAATGGGAGCAGGGGTCTGCCCCCTGGCGCAAGATTTGGTCCAAAAAATGAAATAGTCTGAGAACGTGGAAGCACAATTTTTGTGTCGGGTGGGTTGTTGCCGGGTATTAGCTTTCAGAGTAACAATCGTGTGATTCTCACAAAACCAACGGAAACCTGCAAAAAATTTCACGGGCGAGGCCTTTGCCAACTTTAGTGTTGCTTTAGTTGTATATCCCCTTGATACGGAAGTACATATATATCGGTGTATATAATGTAAATAGGTGTGTATTGCACAGGAGTTTTCTTCACTCCTGTAGTTCAAAGGTCCAACTTAACATGCTGCATACATGAGTCATACGGTATTTTTGGTATTACCACACCAATTATCATCTGCTCGTGTATTTGATATATGCTGGCCTTTTAATTATGAAGATATGGACACCCCAAAGATTTTGTGATATATGCATATCTGCATCTTTTTGAGTTGTGTCAAATGTGCCATCAATTTCCGACCATGACACATTGTAGCTTTTTCCTAATGAGTTTTTCTTCCACGCAGTGAGTTCTTGACTTGGCCTGGCAATTTGTAAAGAATTTTGTTATACGGATTTACTAGACTCGTAGTGGCCCCAAATAGGAAAATTATCTCGAACTTTTTGCTGACACGGGGAGCACATTTGTGGGGAAGGCTCCATCCCCCCTGTACAAGGCTGGCTGGCATCAGGTGATTGGCTTTGGGATGAATAGCCAGGTTCCCCAACAGGGACCCCATGATTAAATGATTAGGAAAACAGTTTACAAGATACTGTGTTACATTGCAGTTATATTGTAGTCTGTTATTGAACATTGTATGTCATTCTGCGTAATTGATCAATCCGACAGCGTAACCAACTTTTGTTTTCGTTTATTGAACCTGCAACAATAATGATCAGTCATCAACAAATAATTATAAGCCCCAATTCGGGGGGCGGATATTATGGTTTGCCTTTGTTCGTGTCCGCCGCGTTTCTGCCGCCGCAGCCGCGTCCGCCGCGGGCCGCCGCCGCTCCGCCGCGGGCCGCAGCGTCTGCCGCCGACGGAAGATGTGCGCGTTAGCGCGATAACTCTCCAAGCTTTACTAGATTTAGCTGAAACTTGCTGACAGGGTTGGCCCCATGGAGATCTCAGATGACTTCGAAAAACTGGTTATGACGGTAAGTATGCTTGCCCTCTGCTTTGGGATTTTACGCGAAATTCCAAGTTTGTACGATATACAGGAAACTAGGTACTCAGGGTGACAATTGGTCCCGAGAAAAAACACAGGGTGGCATTTTCAAGGTCATCCGGAGGTCAAATTTTGTGTAATTTTTGAACATGTACGATTTTGGCGCGAAATTGTTATAGGGGTGGTAACAGTGGTCCCGAAAAACATGGCCGCATTTTCACGTTCCATCGGAGGTCAAATTTGCATATTTTTGCGTAAGGTAATTAGGGGCCCATAGGGGGTCAAAAAACTGCTTTGGTACTTTTTCGGCTATAGCACTGGGCATGTCATCAGAATGCAAAAAACTCATAGGAGTGGATGTAACATGGAGAGTTCGGTTTTCATAAATTAAAAACTGCCCATGGGCTGAAGTCTTCAGGTCACTAAGGGTCAAAAAACTGTTTTCTGGCCATAATCGGAGAATTAATATTTGGTGAAGGCTGGAAGGTCACCATTGTAATATAATTATTGACCTGCATGTTTTTGACCTCTTACCTCAATTTAACCTCTGGCGGTGTGGTCATGTCCTCGGTTTATTAAGGTGAATCTTGAATACATGTCTTATTTAAAGGAGTTACGGGCAATAGAAATAGAAACTGGTTATTTTTGGATATGTGATAGGACCTTTGTGTGCTTTATAGTGCGAAACAACTCCCGCTTCGATCGAAGCATACTTTGGTAGTTGTAAGGGGTCAAAGTTAATTTAATAGCTTTTGCAATAACATTAGGCGGGTTTCATTGGAATGCAAAATGCTTCAGGGAGTGGATGCATCACATGGAGAGTAACATTGGAAATGGTTATGGCAAAGTGGGGATACAAGTTGGCGGTTCTACCGCCAGGGGGCGGTGTCTAGTTTACAGAATGAAAGTTTGATTATTAGTCTCAAGTGAAATTGAATAAATGTGCATTGAGAATGGAACGTTTACTTAATATATATCCGCAGGTACCCAGAGTGCAATGTAAATCAGTAAGATGGTTCTACAATAATAATTAATGAAGAAAACACAGTCCAATTTGATCGCTGAACGACCTAATAGATCGAAGTGGCGCGACAGTTTGTTGTAGTGCGGAGAGCCTGAGGTTACTCTGTAACAATACATACTGTAGTTGGGAGGTTATCGTAGCCCAACCAACATTGTTACAATTGATAATGCTGTCTTGTGATATAAATTTCTGTGTCGTGGGGAGCGTTTACATCGGATTCCCTGGTGTCGAGAATGGAGAATGGAAATTGCAAATGTGCCCGTTGCCATGCGATGATGGAACACGCTCATTCGCCAATTAATGCCGTAGGAACTGCATGGCATAATGGTATTTTGTCATTAATATTATAAATGCACATGCGTAATGTGTAGCCACAACGTCTCTCAATAATTAGGCATTCATTTCGCGCGTCATCAGTAGTGCTAGCGGGTGTGTTAGTGGCCGGTGGAGGAGATTATCCGATGAGTGAATGTTGGTATTGTATGACTGGAGCTTGCAATCTTTAGCACCTGTAGGAACTCGGCCTAGTACATACAGGTAGGAATAGTGTTGTCGTGTTTCCTTGAAACTGGGTCATTTAAGAGCTGCAATGTTTGCTGTGTCATCATATTTCAGACGTTTTACAAAGTCAGGCCTAAGAAGCTCGTATCAATTGGAGTCAAGTTCATGACGGCTATCAGAGAACCGCGATGAGGGACAGTTTATGTAAATTTCTGAATTGTAAATGCATTGGAAGCTAGCTCTTGTAGACCGGAGCATTCCTGACAATCAAGGGAGTATAAAGGGCTTGCCTCTGGTGGTGAATTGCAGAAGAGTAAGTTGTTGTAGTATTCTAATGCTTACATCATGTTTTTAAAAGGTGGCAACTTGACAAAAAACATTTGATGAGGGTTTGCATGAGTGTCGCAATGGAGAATCATTCTAGTGCCATTTGATATCAATATGGACTATCATTACAGAGTGGATATGTCATGTGAATTAATCCTGATAAAAGCGAAGACAATTTTTTGTGTGAAGTCATGTAAATGGCGATGTTTGATATTCAAGGGGGGTGAAAAAATGATGATGCCCATTTCAAGTGACGGTAATTGAGCTTCATGATGTCAATGTGGATAAGTCTGCTTTATTTGTTTTTTTACTAAGTGGAAAAAAACAGTTTCTGGTCCTACTTTGTGGAGGAATTGGAGTGAGCCTTTTTTTTGAGGGGGGGGGGGGAAGGGGGAGAGTACTGTACCTGATAGCGAACCGTTGCAGTACAGAAACGCCTTTGCGGCCTCTAGTCAAGGCTGCCATAGGTGCACTGTATTTATAGAACATCAAATAGGCAATTCAGTGGTCTGGACAAGACATTTTTTGCAAAATGTTCTGGCAAAAGGTTGATACTGGAAAATTGAAGGAAAAAAAAAGAAGAAATTTCATGCGGCCGAGAACCTGGTTTATGTTTCTACTTGGCCTGATGCCTGCTTCCTTGATTTGGCAACTCTACATTGCCTTTGGGGTTTGATACAAAGTGAGCCCAACATGTTAGGAACATTCTTGTAGCATTTCCTAATAGAAGCTCATGCCCTGATAAGAGTTACACACAGTCTGTATTTTTGGCCAACTTCAGGATTTATTGTCCTGATGGGAGCACAGTGAAAATCGACTAACGCGTCTGACAGAGCCTGTCAAAATTGCATTTTCTGTATCTAATGCACATACTTACTTACCCCTGTAACGACATGCACAACCCTCCCCCCTCCACCCACTATGCTACTGAAGTGTCAGGCATTTCACATTAGTTCCGGGTTGGCCACAGTGGCAGTTACCAGACTTTACAACTGGGGGGCACAAGGGGGGCCCAGGCATTTGTGGGGGGCACAGAATACTATCTAGCAGAGCGCCACCATAGGTGGCGGAGAGTGACACCAAGGAAATTTTTGGTGCTTAAGCCCCCCAGATGGCGGAAAACCTCTCCTGAGAGTTTCAGGTTATGTACCAAGCGTCAAATTTGGCTTTTTGTGATCACAAATTCTGTAATCGGGTGGGGAATTATGAACATTTCGTCAGACCTCGGTCTTATCGCTGCCCCAACTTTTCAGAAGTGCGCAATTTTTTTGGGTTCTAAAGGCAACATGTTCCCGTTTTGCTAACTGTAAATTCCGTTTTAATAAATTTCATGTTTCCATTTTTTTCCGTTTTGTAAAAAAGAGCACATTTTTCCAATTAATTATAATCTTCGAAATACAGGAAAAACAAAGCAACCCTTGTTTCTGTGCCTCCTCATTATGTATTTTCATATTTTGGAGCCTAATTTATTATGATTGATTAATATTGCCAGCTAATATTACTATGCGAAAGTAATAATGAACAAAATAAACTTCCTTACCTCATCGCTGATTAGGGTTGCGCTGGGCTACCTATATTTGTTGGAACCAGTGGCTACCGATGCCCTGGCACCTGTATCGGTGCTGGTACCGGTATTCATTGCGTGCCTAAAATACTGCTAGGGATGTTATACTACACTGACATTACTTGCAGCCACAATGTATGGGGCATCTATTTTAACATGTTTTTCTTTCATACATCCTTATTTTTTAATGTAAAAAGAATTGCCCCCCCCCCGCCCCCCCAAAAGATATTTAGTGTGTAATCAATGAATGTTCATGTCTCATTCGTTTTTCCGAAAAGAATGCATGACAAAGTACGTAGGCAAACAGCCACCCTGCTGGTGACCACTGTGTGATGGTAGTTACTAGTACGCAGCCGAAAACATGTACAACTTCATCTTCCATACGTAGAGTAAGCTCAGCCCGCCGAAACAGATCGCTATTCGCTAGCGCAATTGCCTGCTGAGTAAGCCCTAACGTAACGTGATTATTTAGCAAGAAAACCGAAGCAAGGACACCGATCTAAAATAGTCGTAAAACCACCAAATCATGCTATCACCTCAATGTATGATGTTTCATCACAGTTGGTCTAATTGATCATGTTCGTCATTCATTAGAACTGTAGGCCAACGCGAATGATATTGCAGTATCGCTGAGCGACGATCGTAAATAAATCCACTCCGGAACCACATATTCAATGGGAAAATCCTATGGAAGGGGTGTGGAAGGATCGTTGCCGTGGGTCCATAGACCCTTGATAGGCGTTGTGTAGCGCCGCTGTGGGAATGGCGAGCACAATGGATGACCAGTCGTTCCAAGAGGGTATGTTAAAAGTAGTGCACGCATGGGGCGATGTGAGATAGAAACATACAGCTTCTGCAGTATGTTACGGTGAAGCTGGCGATGGCTGCAGCGGCTGGATATTCGCACAATAATGCAAATACACAGCTCACAACACAGGGTGGGCAGTTTTATCAATTTCACCACTTTTTAACATGAAATGTAGATTAGAAAGGGGTTTAATCAAGGGTGACATTGCCGTTGATTACGTGACCTTTTAGCGAAGTCTAGTTTTACAGGCGCGCGCGAAGCTTCTGTCAATTGATGTCACACATTAAAGTTACATTGCGACAGAATTTAATGGAGCATGCGATGCCTTCGATGACCGACATGTGGTGAAATAATTACCGTATGCCGACGTAAACAAAACGGGCTATGCGTCAACCTGTGTGCCTTGAGCTCTGATTTTAAGTGAAGTGTTCAGATCGCGGTAGTAGGTGATTCAACACGATTATTATTTCGCCAATGACTGATCGGAGTAAGGAGTTTTTCTTGAAAAATAAAGTATTGTTATTTTTTGAGTGATTAACGTCCCCCCCATTCAGTTGACTTCAGGGCTATTTTGGGACCGATTCTTGAAATGTTAAATCCGTTTTCGTACTGCCGAGTTCCGTGATTTTTCTCCGTTTTCGATCGCCCTGGTATTAAAATTAGCCTTTAGGGTTTTCACAGCCACATATGAAAAACAGGATCTCACCAGAAAATTTGGGACTTAGCTCTCTTTAGCTCTAACTGTCCCATTTTTCACTTTTTATTGCATTTGCGTTGAGGGATTTGGCACAATTCGCCTTTTTCTTTGTGATACTTCTTTGTGTTCTGTCCTGCCAGATCTCTTCAAACAGGCGTCGAATCCAGACTACAGAACATTTTTTTGTGGAAAATGACAACGGGGGCACATGGGGGGCACAGCCATTTCGAGGGGCAGGTACCCCCTCGCCTCCCTTGGCATGCCACTGGTTGCCACGGCCCATAGCCCTTCTGTTCTTTGCCATACTAATTTCGTCTCGACATTGATTTTTCGGCATCAAAAAAGTTAAAAAGTTCACAGATCACAAAACCTGTACTGTTTTGTAGAGACGATCAGACGACCAAACAGTGTGATCCCTGATTACATTTTAAGGGTGTGTCTTTCCTCATGTTCGTGTCAAATGCCTTCCCCTGCTCCGAACGATTCGTAGAAAGCGCCTTAGAAAAGTGCCTTAGCACCTTTGATATGCATATCAATGTGATAGTTTTTGCGAGATCATTTCCATTAAAGTGCATGTTCAAGTGGTAATCATATAACAAACAGCGAGCTGCTCAAGGGTTTATTGCCTTATTCATGGTTTGGTAATTTATCATTCTGATTATGTGGAGGAAGCCAGTAACTCCAAGAAGCAAGGATCCCAGTTCTTACTCTGCACCTTGTAAAATATTAATTTCAGATGCGATGAAATATGAAGTTCGGTGGTGGTCACCATGGAAAAAAAACAGAAAAAGGACTTGAGACTTCGGGCTATCAGCCTAGGTAGGGGTCTATTTGGGGTATCCGGTGGAGGCTTCTGAGCAAGGTATATACAATGTCCATACTTTGACGTGCCAATCTTCACTGTTCAAATTGCTTGACGTAGTGGCAATTTATGATTCAACCAATATCCTTGATTGCAATTCACCGAGCAATTTAAGAGTCACTATTTTAGGCAATACTAAACATTTGCAGTATTAATTTCACATGAGCGGGGGGATTTGTTTTGTGTGGGATATTAGGTTATATATGGAGATGGCAAAACTAGGCTGCAGAGTTTAACCTCATTGGGGAAACCCGATCATGTAATAACGTGCAATGTAGTACACCTGCACAATAATGTATAATTTCTTGAGTATTTTATTGTTTCACTGTAAACTCGAAAGTTACCCCCTCGATTACCCATACCCCCCATCACCTGATAGCCAGATGAATCTGAGGTGCATCACCCCTATAGTGGCATATGTGATACACTGAGAATTATTGGGGGCTTCCACCCACTATTTTTTTCTGGTTGCGGATGGGACATTATGCAGAATGAGAAATTAATACTTTAATTGGATAAATGCATGGTTGGGGAGATTTAGAATAAGCCATCATGACATATATAACTCTAAACTATTTTCATTTCATAATAAAACTTAAAGGTTATCTTTATCCCTCGTTAGTGTGGTGTTGCGAGGACCGAACATCAACATACCTGTAGACATTTTTATGGTTGAAGTGATCTGAAAATGCTCTGAATGTTGATAAGTGATGAGATTGTACACCAAGGTAACACTTATGGTCCAAATAATCAATCAGTTACTCCTTGGACAACTAAATCAATGTTCATTTTTCAAAAGAAAAATGATGCTGCATATGGGACAATATTAATGTTCTACAGTTTTAAAGTGTGGACAACGGACACGTTCTGCTATCTTGGTTGAGGTGATCAGTGGCTGGCAGCGGCTCTGTGAACTGGCACGATCACCTGCTCTCGTACTGCTTGGGGCAAATCGAAAGAACGTTCCCTCCCCCTCCGGCCTGTCAGAGCCTATCAGCTATTACTGCGGATGCGCGGACAATTATATAAGATGTATGTCCAAAGTGCACTATGCTATGGTGGTGAATCAATGTTGGCCTGTCCATAAAAGGATCATGCCAGACTACATGGAATGAGCACATTAATGCTGAGTTAATGTGCGAGTCTCAGCTGAGGATGGATCCATGCAGTCTGGACTCTCTCTGTCATCGCGTGGACATTCCCAACATAGAGTCATGGCTACGAAGCATGAGGCTAAGATGGTATGGACAAGTATGGATAGATGAGTACACTGTGTCGAAGGAACGAGAGAGAAAGAGGGGGGACGAGAAGGACTCGGCGCAGTTGCTCAATCAAGACCTGGTATTTTTGAATCTCTCATATATCCCCACCCACTGAGGCGTATAGATGTCCTAGTGTAGTACGTACGCAGAACGTTCAAAAACCCACTGAATTGGAATCGCGACATAAAACTGGATATATGACTTTCCCTGGAAGCCTCCTTGTGCACTTGATATAATAACAGCTGACAAGCGTTCAATTATCATGGTGTCTTATTCTCCACTGTAAATGAAATGTTGATAATAAACCCCCACTTCTCCCCATTTCAAGGCATTACTGTTACAGGAAATGCACACACTGTCAATGGGAGATGTCCGGTACGCAACAAATGTCCCATCAGCATTTAACAGCTTCGGTGAAATAAAGGCTATACAGTAAAAAAAAACAGCGTCCCAGTGCGGTGTTTTATTGTAATTAGTAGAATTAAGAATTTCTGAAAACAATAGACGAAAAAAAATATATCATTTGGATGAGTTGTAATTAAAAAGGATGTGAATTGTAGCGACGGTAGGTTAATTTTTATAACTCAAATAGTGTTAATTAGCAGTGCTGCCAGAAACAAGTTGAATATTAATGTAAAATCTCACCCGTTTGAAGAATATTTATGAGGATGTAGAGAGTCAATAAAGTATATAACTGCATATATTCGTTAATTTGAAAAATGTCGTCCGAACAAATCTCAATCCACAACATATTTGATGAATTAAGAGGTTACATGTGAAGTAGTGGAAGAAGGACATACGAGGGTGGGGGGGGGTGTAGTACTGTTGTGAGGACAGAACCTCAAAAGACAAGGAATTAATGGGCTATTGGTGAAGTTACTAGAAAAAATGAATTCGATGCCAACATACATTTTTTCATTTTTAAAATTCCTTGGACGGGAGTCCCAAGGGATCTATGCAGTCACGCGTGGTGTTGTGTATGTTGTGTCATGTGTGTATGTACCGCGACCTTGTAATCAGGCAAAGTCCAACATCCTGGTGGGATAGTTCAAACTTTTTTGGGGGGGGGGGTTTTTTGTGTGTGCTTCCCATGATGAGGACATTAACTCTATTAATTGTTGTATGAGTAGGTTAGGGTCCATTTTGGCAAAAAGGAAACTTGTAAAATTCGATATTTTGGGCATTTTTACCTTGTAATCAGTCAAAGTCCAACATGCCTGGTGGGATCAGTTCAATCCTTGGTGGGTGTGTTTCACATGATGAGTCATGACGCTTATTTTATTGTTGTATGAGTAGGGGTCAATTTTGGGCAAAAAGTGGGAACTTGTGGTATTTTGGGCATTTTTACCTTGTAAGCAGGCAAAGTCCTACATGCCTGGTTGGATCAAGTTCAAAAACTTGGGGGGTGTGTTTCCCATATGAGTACATGACGTAGTTGATTGTTTGTATGAGTAGGGCAGTCAATTTTTGGGCAAAAAGTGGAAACTTGTGAAATTATGGATTTTGGGCAATTTTACCTTGTAATCCGCAAAGTCTAACATGCCTGGTGGGATCAAGTTCAAACTTGGTGAGGTGTGCTTCCCATGAGGGTTACATGAACGCTATTATTGGTTGATGAGTAGGGGGCAATTTTGGCGCAAAAGTGGGACTGTAAAATTCTGGTGTTATTTTGGGCACTTTTACATTGTAATCAGCAAAGTCCAACATGCCTAGGTAGGATCAAGTTCAACTTGGTGGGTGTGGCTTCTCATGGTGAGTACAGAAACGCTATTTAGTGTTGTATGGGTAGGGGGGGTCAATTTTGGGCAAAAGTGGTAACTTGTAAAGTTCTGGTTTTTTGGGCACTTTTACCTTGTAATCAGGCAAAGGTCCAAACATGCCTAGTGGGATCCAGTTCAAAAACTTGTGGGTGTGCTTCTATGGTGAGTACATGAACGCTATTCATTGTTGTATGGGTAGAGGGGTCCAATTTTGGGCAAAAATGGGAACTTGTTGAAATTCTGGTATTTTGGGCATTTACTTGAATCAGGTGGTGAAGTCCAACATGGCTGGTGGAATCCAGTTCAAAACTTGGTGGGTGTGCTTCCCATGAGAGTACATGAACGCTATGTATTGTTGTATGAGTAGGGGGTCAATTTTGGGCAAAAGGTGGGAAACTTGCCTGTATGAAATTCTGGTATTTTTTGCACTTTACCTTGTTATCAGGAAAAGTCCAACATGCTGGTTGGTATTCACGTTCAAACTGATGGGTGTGGCGTTACCAGGATGAGTTACATGAACGCTATGTATTGTTGAAGGAGTAGGGGGTCAATTTTCAGTCAATTTTTGGGCAAAGCAAAAAGTGGGGGTGGGTTGGGAACAAAAAAAAAGTGGGAACTATGTTGAATGGGTGTGAATGTGGTCAATTTTGGGCAAAACGTGGGGAAGGGAACTTGTGAATCTGCTGGTGAGTCTGGCACTTTTACCTTGTATTTAATCAGGCAAAGTCCAAACATGGCCTGGTGGGATCAAGTCAAAACTTGGTGGGTGTTTGTGCTTCCCAGATGAGTACATGAACTCTTTATTGGTAGGAGTATAGGGGGTAAATTTGGGCAAAAGTTGGAGAAAGAAACTTGTAATTCTGGTATTTTGGGCAACTTTACCTTTGTAATCAGGCAAGTCCAACATTGCCTGGGTGGGATGAGTTCAAACTGTGTGGGTGTTGCTGCTTCCCATGATGAGTACATGAACGCGTTTTATTGTTGTATGAGTAGGGGGTCAATTTTGGGCAAAAAGGTGAAAACTTGTAAAATCGGGTATTTCGGGCTCTTTACCTTGTAATCGATTGGCAAAACAAAGCTCCAAACATGCTGGTGGGATCAAGTTCAAACTTGGTGGGCTGTTGCTTCCATGATGAGCAGTACATGAACGCTATGTATTATGTATCGGACAGGGGCGGTCTACTTGGGCAAAAAAAGGCGAAACTTGTAAAATTCTGGTATTTATGTGGAACCCCTTTACATGGTGTAATCAGGCAAAGTTCCAACATGCCTGGTGGATCGAGTAGGTTTCATGGGATCGAGGTTCAAACTTGGTAGGTGGTGACTTTCCTATGATGAGTACTGAATGCTATTTATTGTTGTACAAACAGGTAAAAAAACAGGGGGTCAAGGATCCATCATATACGACCTAGTACATTATTGCTATTGATCTCAGGTTAAGCAGAAAAATTGAGCACTTGAACCAGCCAGACCGTTGTTTGGATCCAAGGAAGAATCACTAAGCCTTTTGGCTTTCTGAATTTCTATGAACTCAGGATAGGGCTAATTATTAGTTCCCACAGAACGGTGATTTATTAGGTATTGGTTAACTTGCTAAGTATGTCCTCACTAAGTTTCTGTCTCGCCTGAAATGCATTCAGGAAAGGAGAGAATAATGGTCACTATGGCATGTGTGTGTTGTGTCACACTTTCTCATTAGCAGAATTTTTCACAAACCGTGAAGCACCGGGGTTGGGTTTCACACTCTGATTAGATTTTTGGCAGCAAATACTTTAATTAAGTTGGGTATTATCTCATTTTATGTAAATTATGGTTTGCTAATAAGTGCGAATTAGTGGTCTAATTTGCATAATTTATTCAATTTTTAAAGTCTGTTGGGATTCTCACGAACTTGTGATGTGGTCTACCATGGTTCCCCGAGAAATAAAAGTGATGTCAGGGTCACTGGCGGTCATTTGATGTGTTTAATTAGCATACTTTAAATTGCAATTTTTGAAAGTGTTGGATTCCACAAAACTTGGTAGATGTGATCCCCTTTTGTCGTGATCATTTTTGGAGGTAACAGCTGGGGTCAGTAGAGGTCATTGTAGGTGCCCTAATTTGCATAACTTATTCCATTTTCCAACTTGGTAAGATTGTGTCAAACTCGTAGGTATGGTTCCGTTACCATTGCCGCTCTTATGTGTTTGATGTTCAGAATTTGATTAATTCCATCATTCATAAGCTTCTTTTAGAATAAAGAACTGAGGTACGATAAACCATTGCGCCTGTGACAATTATGCTGTATAAGCTGCCCACAAGCAAACGCTCTCCTCGATACCTAACCAATTTGATTAGGTTGATTAGAGCCCTTAAAAAATACTGTGACTTTTTCTTTCCTTTCCTCTTTTCTTGCCGGGGACTGTGACAAATGCAGAAGTTTCCTAAAGATATATTTTGACTATTGACTGCTGCATGGGGATAGTTTGATGGTGTTTGGGGGAGGGCTGGGAGGGTGTTCCTGCTGGCAGGAGGGGGGATTGCTTGTCCGGGCTCTTAAAAGAGAAGTCAATTGAATCTGACGGGAAATGATTTCAAAGGCAAAGAGTCCCGGTCTGCCAAGGGGATTTAGAAAGAACATTTCAAGTGATTTTGGTCGAAGGGTGAGTTGACTGATGGAAGAGTGGGGGGGTGGGGCATTAAGAGAAAAAACAATTAAAGGGTACTTTTGGTGATAATTGTCAAAAAATTATTGGTTCAGTTATTTTAGGAATTTTTTAAGGTTAGATTTTAATGTATTCATGTGGAAAATATTGATGTCGTTTGACATGACGATGGTCAGCATGAACCTATTGGTTGTGTATAGTGTGTATGGTAGTGAATGATAGAAACCACAGATCGCGCAACCAGGCGAGATACTTGTTGGTTGGCGATTGCATTGTATCACTCATCATCTGTTCCCACTGATTTACTACCACGGAAAGGTAATTACCCATCCGCAATGGTATTCCAAGGTTTGTTCACTTTGCTATTAAGTAATTACGATAAATGCAATTAAGAAAAAAACAGGTTACTTAACCTAAAATATTGATGTTACATATTTGATAATTTGACACCCCAGGTGGATGAAGTGTGTTTTCAATTTGCCAATTCTTGTGCCAATTTACTATAAAATGCTCTTATCATGAGGAAAATGAAAATGGATTGGAGCTGTCGAAGGTTTTAGATGTTATGAAAAGTCAGGAAAATTTACTGATAAATTTCACAGTGGGAAATGGGATGAGAGTTTCTGCACCATCATGGGTAAATATTAAAAGTAAAGCATAGTAGAGTGATTAGCGATAATGTGAACTGTTAGTTGACTCGCGTTAGAGGCTCTTCACTTCCTATACCAGTTTACACAATCAGTACAACAATATTTTAATACTAGGTTCATTTGATTCTCCTTCAAATACTAAAAATCAATTTTTGTTTTTTTTTTTTTAAAAGATGCAGCTATTTGGACATAATCATGCCTCTTTGGCTTGACTAAAAACTCAAGAAAATCTTGGAGGGTCAAAGTGGGCCACCATCTCTCAGGGTGCTGTGGAATGGAGAGAGCATCCATGCCATTTTTTTTTTTTCCTTTTTTTTTTTCAGACGGGGGGGAGAGTCCTCACTCCATCCTGCCATCTCGCTTGATTTTGGTCGTCTCCCTCTGCAAACCAAATTTCTCGGATCTCGTCCTCCACCTGCCTATCCATGTATCTTGGTCATCCTCGCTTTCTTAGTCCATCCACTTAATCTCCAGTGACTTCCCTCAGCACATGATCATCATCCTACCAGGGTTGTTGTAGCTAGAGAACTCTGAGTGCCGGGCATTCTGGATCTGAATTCTGTAAAAGATTAGTCACAGATGAAGATACTGTACCGCCGGATGCGCAGCGGGTAATGGCCGGGGCCCAGGTCCAAACAGAGAGCCATATTGACTATTTTGTGACATAAATAATGGGCTCACATCATGGACCCCTATATTTGTGCATACAGTATATCCATGACTAAAGAAAAAAAAAAACTTCTTTATTTTGTTATTTTTTTGGTGGGGGGGGGGGGTTAGGGCCGGGCGGGCATTGCCGACGATTCCTGCTAGGAGTGCCGGGGTGCACGCCCGACCGAGTGCCGGGTACCCCGCCGGCGCTGCCGGCGTAGCTACATCACTGAGCCCTACTCAGCAAATGCCCGTACTATCGCACTCCATTTCCCCTTTGCAGATGGTCAAACGATTTTCTCTGCCAGCCAAAGCATCTCCTCAGTCGCGATCCTCTCCTCGTCTGAAAGTTTCACTCCAAACATCGTTCTCGCCAGCTCTCTCTCGGTCCATTCTCAGACCCCAATCCTTTCCCTCTCAACAACCATACGCACTCCCGAACCGCATTGCAGATCTCAGACAGCTCCGCTAGACCCTTCCTTCCGGGTCTTCAAGGAGAACCTCTTCATACATTATTTGAAGTGTAACTCTCCACATTCCCGGACTCTATCATCCAATCCGCTCTTGCTGTCGCGGCCTACTTCCACACACCCCAGCCTTATGCGTCACCGTGTCCCTAAATAACAAAACTGTCCACTGTGTATCCACCTCCAGCACAACCTCCACTGGTGTATCAGCTCTCTTCTTTGCATCTTCCATAAAAACTCTCTTGCCAGTCTCGTAGACCCTCTACACTTCACATCCGCCCATGATTGGATTGGTTTCTATACGAAAGAGATCTCTGTATTATATCATTCAATTTGATGATGTCACTCCCTCTGGACTGAATAAACTCCCAAGGTTTGGGCCTTCTTGTATTCAACTGTCAAAGAACACCAGATGGTTGGCACAATTGGTTAAAGCGGCGGCCTTCCACCCGGGAGGACGGGGTTCGATTCCTGGTTGGTCATACCAAAGACCTTTTTAAAATGAACTCAGTTGCCTTCTAGCTGATGGGCGCTCAGCACGAGGGATGGAGCAGGAAACAACGAGGGGTGGCAATTGCAAGTGCCTACGTCGTGCGTGAGAACACCCCCACCCCACAGTTAAGGTACCGACAAAGAAACTTGCCGGAACAGGGGCAGCGAAGGTAGGCATTGAACTTATTCCGCGTCTGGGTTGAAGAAGGATTCGAAGTGACGTTTGGTGGTGTAGTAGTATCTAGGTTGAACCCTCTGTGGGCCTTGATAGGTTTTTGTATCCTTTTGCTCAGAAGTATACCATTAAAAAAAAATAATAAAAACATTGGTACAGCAGTCAAGGTTTGTAGGTGGTATCTAAAGTTAAAGTTGACTCTCTGAACATGGTTTAGGTATTATATCAAATTAAACCAAATGTGCCTTCCTCTTCTCGATAGCAACAGACAGCAACGACTTGAACGAGAGGGAGCAAACAACGAAAACACGACGAGCGCGTCACGGAGACCAATGACCAAACAAGAAATGGATGCGGCTGGCAACCGGGGGCTTTGCATACGTCCATCTCTGTGCGCTTGTCGCGGTGGTGCACCGCTTGCAGTCTCTATACACCTTCTTCTGGGAGGCGGGTGCCGCAGATACCACCACAAAGCCTGATTGTTTTCAGGGTCCTACGCCACTCCTTGAGTGAGTTTTCATTTAATTTAGGGGCGTCTTCACGGACGAAGAAGGGCAATTCGGTCCAATTGTAACGAACTCGAAGCTAAGTGCATGTGAAAACGATTACTGTATGAACACACATAATGGAAAAGGCACTACCCGGCATGGTTTGGTTTAGAGGGCAAGAGTTTAATGCGCAGGGGAGGGTGGGGTTGGGGGGGGTGTGAAGATTCTCTAATTTAGGGTTCCTTTATTATTATAGTATAAATACTGCAAAATCATATATTATATTCCCGCAATACGGAAGTGTTCTGGGATCTTATGGTTTTGGGGGTGTCGCAGCAGCAGCCACCAGAAACTCTAGCTAGGCAAAACTAGCGCTTCATCCAATTGACTTGAAACTTGGTACACACATACCACCCCTAGTGAAATCTCGGAAATGAGTTCGACAATGGGCATCACTGCACACAAGTTGGTCCAGAGAAAATGACGGGTTTGTTTTCACAGTCACTAGAGGTCAACTTTGTGTTCTTTACTGTGAAAATAGATGTTAGTCCGAGTCACACAAAACATGTTGGGTGGAGAACAAAAGTAAGTTCGAATACCCATGACATTGAATTCCAAGGTCACGAGGTCAAGTGTGTTTTTTTTTCCGCCCAATTGATCCAACTTCGTTCAAGATTCGAACAATACTAGAAGGATGTGGACTGTTGTTATTCCTAAACAACATGAAGGTCACAGGAGGTCAAATTGCCATAAATCATGCAATTTTGCAACTTTGCATTATTCAAACTTGGTGATATTGACGTAATTAGCCTTGAACCAACAGGTATGGACAAATTCCATGGTCACTGGGGGACGAAGGGATCATAATTTGAGGGCTTCCTCTAACAAGGTCAAACAAAGGCTGTTCGCAGGGGAGGATTATTTCATGTTGGCGTTAACCTGCCTGCCAACTTGCACATCTTAGTTCATTAAACTTTATAGCAGTATTCAGTGTTGACTTGTTCGGCACAATGAATCGAACACCATGCACTCCTACGACAGGTATCCAGAGCTGATGTGGGGGGGATAGCATGACTGAAAGCCTTGTCATTCAATCTGCTTCGATGATTGTGTTGTAGTACAGTGAGAGTGACTGTGGAACAGGATTACAAGTTGCATGAAAGATCAACATAGATGTAATCTGCTTTGGGAGGTTTGGAGACAAATCCGGGTGATGTGTGGATGCAAGTTGTTACGTAGGAGTCAAATGCTACCGTTGGGCAAGAAATCCAATGAAGGCCACATTGGGGAGGGAGGGGAGTGTTGAGCCCCTTTTTATATAAAACTGCAATGTCTATACCCCTGTGTCAGTCAGCCCCTTCATGATGTTGACTATTTTGCAAATACCAATTCAAGGAGAGAATGCTTTTCTGTCTTGCGTTCAGGTAAACACTAACCAATGATGGCACCCCTGCCCAGTCACTTATCTTCTCGTCGACTATCACACGCCACGCAGTCTCGTCATTGAAAAATGTCTGTGTGCATTGTGCATATATTGACAGAGACCAGATTCTGTATGCTCTTACAATTCATTATTCAGGGCCACAGCACTACAATTTAGGCTACCGAAACGGTCAGAAAGTGGCCGTTTTGCAATCAATGCATGGGCAACACTGCAACTCTGCAGTCTGCACATACGTATGTGATGTTTGCTTTTTTCTTTTTTTGTTCGAGCCATGCCCCCTTTCAGGAGAGACTCGGCCACTGATGCCATGCCAGGGGCAACCCTGAAGACCAATCCATCATCACGGTTTATATGCTTCCTGTCTAGAATATTGTCATTCATGATCTTGCGTGGATCCAAATTTATAGAAGGACAGATTGTCCATCATCTTATGCTCAGTGTTTATTGCAAAATAAATGATCACAGGATCAAGTCGATGAAGAATTATCAATGTGCTGTCTTATTAGGGGTCATTTGAGGTCAACACAACCAAGTTGAAAAGAATTAACACAGTTATAAATTACATCATCGGCTGTCTAAAATTGGAAGACCCTTCAACTGAGAAATATACAGTTCAAAATGCGGCTTGTAGTTAAGTTTTGGTGGGCAAGGCGCAGCCACTAGGGGGGTCCGGGGGTCATGACCCCCCAAACTTTAGGGAAGGCCTCCATATAGTAATGATTTTTCCACACACAAAATGTTTCCCAATATGCCTTTAGAACCCCCCTCCCCCCCCCCAAATTGCTCTTGACGCCCTTTTCAACATGCTGCGCCCTGATTGTGGGAGCTTTGAAGAGTATGACCATCCAGTACGTACGCACGGGGAGGGGGTTTTGGGATTAGAAACCCCCTTACCCGAGTGATTATGAATTTTAAACACACAAACTGAGTTTTTTGCAGCTCATAGAAGTTTGGCCGCTATTGAGCAAATATTGCAGCAGCAAGGTGTCTCGGGCCATAAATTGTTGCTAATTTGCCAATAGGGATGGTGAGGCCTTCATGAGGGTGCACTTCTTTGGGTTCTCACCTCAAACCCCCCAAACACCCCCCCCCCCCCTCAGACAATCTCTGCATACGCTACTGGCTCCATCTCACCATGAATAAATGTTCCTTGATACTCATTTATATAATAAAAGCTCTGGGAAGTTCAATTGCAAGAGGTGGCATTTGATACACAAAAGTTTAATGAACATAAGAAATGCAAAATGACCATGTATGCAGCATTTTAATGTTGGTGGGGGGGGGGGGGGGTTGCTGGGGACTTAATTCAGTGTCAATAATTTTCCACTTTTCATTTAGGGAAGCAGGCTGCAAACAGTGAGAACTGTCATATTTTATCTTCACAAAGGCTTTGTTGTCATGTTGTCAAGCATTTGGGAGACCAGAAGTATTCTGTGCACATGTGGATTCTGCAAAGAATATACTGCTAATTGAGAACATTCAAAAGAGAGCTATTAGAATAATTCCAACTGTTCGCAATATTTGCAGCATGGGGAAGATTCGACAGCGTCTTAGTCTGACTTTCAATGGAGCTAAGCAAATTTGTGGTTCATTCGTCAAGTTTTCAGAATTTCATAACTTTGATGACCTTGCCTTTGGACCACTCCATGAATTTTTTCAATGTTACCACTAATGGGGCCATTGTCTCAAGCTTTTGTGGTGAATGTTGCAAATTAAACATTCGCAAGTATCTTTTCTGCAATAGTGGGAAATGAGTGGCATACCCTCCCTGCAGATGTGTTCGTTCTAGGAGTGTCCACTGCTTTCAAGATCGTCTTGCCTTGTTTTTCATGAATTGTGGGAGTTCTGCGTGTTCTTTCTTCTTGGGTTATTTGGTTTCAGGGTGGTCCTGGCCCTTCCTTACTAAACAACTAAACTAATTTTAGAGAACATGAATTCCATGGATACGATTTGAGTTTTTGAGTTATATTATAGTTTTGTTTTTTTCTGTTTTGTTTTTTTTGTGGGTGGGGGAGGGCAAAATCTGACACATGGCTACATGTAACATACAAGAGCCTTGCCTTATGTTGCCCTAGGATGATAGGTTGCCAGCCCTGATATCTGTAAAAGAATTGCAGATGTTCCCATGACGTCTGGTGGGGTGCATAGTGCAATTAGTATAAATCAGCTCACAGATTGACAAACCAGTGAGTTTTGCAAGTTTGTCAGAAAACATTCCTCTTCCCTTCAGCTTTTTTTTCTTGCCACTTAACGAATCTGCTGTTGAATTCACAATAGCCACTTATTGAGTACCACTCAATGGCCAGTTTATCTTGTCACTCCCCTCCCGTCTTGGGTAGGTTGGGGTAACACCAAAATTCACCCTCACTCAGTCGGATATGGTGGAGCTGTTGAACGGCTGTCGTGAAGCAGGAAATGGCAAGCCTGGCCATTAATTTCCTGGGCATTTGTCAAAACAGTGGAGCAGTTTCCCCGCTGGTGTCCCCCCCTACCCAACCAGTCAGTTCTAGATAGGCCAGGACTGGCTTCTAGAAATCTAACTTCACATGCTCATACTCACCCTAATTGGCAACCTCCCATCTCCCCATATTATTGTCAAGAATATATATTAGATATCTATACATTTGCATACATTTACTAGTGGCCTCTGGGTTGTGGTTTATCCTGGCAGTCCCCCGATATTTGCGGTGAGGATTTTTCCACCTCTCCAGCTTTACTATGACACACAAGGGCCCATACGTTAGGCGAAGCCTAAACCACGTGAGGCCAGTGCGCGAAATGCGCGAAACCACGCGAGAGCGAGAGATAGACAAAAACCTTGAAAATCATTCCAATCACAACGGATAGCAAGTCGCAAGCACTGTGGAATGGAAAGTTATCCTTCTAGGAAAGTTTTGTGAGATTTTTGCGAGCATAAACACTGACAAAAAGCAAAATTCCTCAGAACCAATCCTTGGCTATTAAAACCAGATTGTTTGGCTGGTAAAATAGAAAGGGGATTGCCAACCCGACTATGTGGTAAAAAGAGGTGCCGGTTCTTGACATAATATTGGGGGGGGGAGGTTCTTCACATAATATTAGGGGGGGTGGCCGGGTTTGCCATTAGGGTACGGTGTTCCATTTACAGATTCCCAAACCCTTCCTGTTCTGTGGAACCCATGGACACTATGGAATACATTCACCCACTCTTCTTTAAAGGGAAGCCAAATTCAATTTATGAAAATCGCGTTTGAATTTGTTCATGTCATGTGGCCGTTTCCACAAGCGGGTTGATCAGACATACATCCCACCTGCTAAAGCTTTACAACTGAATACCCCATAATGGACATGGCAGCCCGTTGATGGATTCATAAAATCCTTCACAACCTATGTTTTTGCTGTTTTCCCCAGGATGGGGGAGGGCTGCCTTTCAGTGTCAATTCTCCTCCAGTTTTCAACACAAGTATTTTAAAACAGCAGGAACATCTGTTCCATTGAAGCACCCTGGAGTTGAGCGGCGAGTGCCGCCAAACACATCAAAATTCCCTGTGCCTTCTGTCATCCTGTCCAGAATTTCATCAAAGACCCTTTATGGGTTTCGCATTGCTGTGTAGAACATCCTGGAACTATAGTAGCACGTGTTGCTGTTCTCATAGTGCTGGAATGATGCCAGTCGGCTATCTGTCGAAAGAATCAATGTTGCATCTTTCTATATTTTTGTTCACAAGATCTACACAATGCACCGGTTGTGGTGTTGTGCATTTCAGTTTTTTTATCAGGCTGTGTGTAACAATTTTCTCATTGGCCCCGAGCAATCATCAATGTCCAAGCCCCTGAATAAAGTCATTTTGTGATTAAATTCTTCATAATGTTCTAGAAATTACAGCGGAATAATACACTAGAATACAGTGGGGGCGCCAGGATTTCCCCGACAGGGGGTCCAAGTTGAAGTTCCGCGACGAGGCTCACCCTACCCCAGGTCAAAACCTGCATTTTTGATGTTTTCATTTGTTGAATATTTTTCTTGAAGACAAAAAAAACAAAAAATGGAATACACATTGTGGAGGGCGATGTTTACTTTCAATAGCTTCCCACTCAATCAGCGCCCTTATTAGTAGAATAGGGTCTGGTATTCTCGATAACTGCACAGGAATACTGGGCACGCGTCGTGAAAGCACACCACTACTCTACACAGAGGCAAAACAGTGGTAGACGGCAGACGACCATCCTCCTAAAACAATTGTAACCTTAATCTCTTGCAGGGACATTTCGAAGATATCCATAAGGCTTTGTATCTTATCTGTATATTCCACGATTGTATAGTCTGTAGGAAGATGATTACGCTGATCTTAAACTGGAGCGAGGAACTTGGCAATACTTTATAAAGATATGAGGTGCGCGAAGCACGCCGAAATTTTCAAATATATACTGTCCGGGGCAAAAGTCCCTCGTTGGGGTGTGTACATTTCAGCGTACCCACTCGGCTCCCCGACTAGATGGAAAAATTCCCCGACGGGGGGGGGGGGGGCCAGGCTTCCCCGACGGGGGGAGGGGCATGGCCCCCCTGCTAGAATGTACTCGACAGGATTGCCTCCACTGCTCTCCCGAAGGCCAGGGCCCCCTGTAGCTGCAAAAGGTACTGTAGAAAAACTTTGAAACAGAAAAATTAAATGACCATAACTAGGCCTATATGGTTGTTCTAGGAGGTAGGGTGTGGTGGTCAGCAAGGGCCCGCTGGGCTTTTTCCCCCCACCCCTTTTGAGGAATTTTGCCACCCCCCTTTCCCCATTGTGGACAATTGATAATCTGTTGGGAAACTCTGAATGCAAATTGAAAAATCCTGTTAGATTTTGAGAAGGTAGAAAAAAAAGGAAACAACTTTGGAATAGAAATGCGCTGACCATAACTAGATTGTTGTTTTAGAGAGGAGGGGGTGGGGTGTGGGTGGTCTGGACCACCCATCGGAAAACTGGGCCTAGCTCTTGGCCCAATTCTTGGCACTGCCCCCTGCTGCAACCTCCAAGGTGTGGTTCCATATTTTGTCAGTCTGGGCTCATCATGCCCCTCTTCCTTTGCTGGGCAGATTGCCATTGTAAAGGTCAGGTTGCTCTATGAAGTTCATGTGACATCCTATGCATGCATGGGGGCACATAAAAATATGTAGTGTTCTATAAAAACAGAATAGTGAAGCTTGCCCAGGTTCCTCCTCCAGTGGTCTTCAAAAAAATCGTCCATGTTGGCACATCGTGAACATGAGGTGAAATCCCTCGAGTGTTTAACCACATGGTCTTAACGAGACATCAGCTGACGGCCAACCACATGAACATGATATCCCCAATTTAAGGTCTTGGGTGACATTTGTTTATTTGAGATGCCCACATCTGCAACAAAACCTGTCACATGAATGGTCAGCCGGATGGGGTCCCATGGAGCCAAACGAAAATTGTTCTTGAACCGATGACATGCAAACTTGAGAGAGAGACTTCTGCCCCCCCCTCCAGAAAAAAATGCTGCAGCGTGGGACAGCCATGTCCAAAAAGGCGAACTCTGAAAAAACATTTCACAAAATACGTGGGTCAGGGGGGTCAAACAAAAGTTGGTCTCAATTACCAAATTCCATGTTCCAAAAAACATGCCAATCTACGTAAGAAACGTCTCACAAAAAAAAAAATGGCAGCTGGGGGTTCCCATGGGACAAAAACGAAAGTTAGTCCCAAGACCATCGCCCTGTTCCGAAATGCACAAATATGCGGAAGAATCACCTCAGCCAAAAAATCCAGATGGCGACGGCATAGCGGACGCCCAACACAACATTGTGTTGAAGAGTTCCTAGTGCCAGAAACAAAAAAATCACAAATAAGAGCAATTTGACGATTTTCAAGTTGTGAACTCGCCTGAGATTGACAAACATGTGCACAAGTTTCGGCATCTTCGTCCTTCTGTCGGCATTCCAGTTGTGAACTCGCCTGAGATTGACAAACATGTGCAACAAGTTTCGGCATCTTCTGTCCTTCTGTCGGCAGGGGGAGGTGTGTGCCATGAATCACTTCCCAAAATGGGGATATAGTCAACTCAATATTGGAGTGCACTTATTCAACCTTATGAGTTTATGATATTTATTACTTCACGCATCTGTAGATTGATAGAGAGGAGGCATATGGCTCATAGGCAAAAGGATGGTGGATGAAAGATGCATCCCCCCTTTCATCCTCCCTTTTTTTGCCCCCCCCTTTTTGCCCCCCCTTTTTGTGCCCCCCCCCCTTTTTTTGCGGAACTTTCCCTCAAATTCTCCCCAAAAAGAAACATAGTTTATGATTCACTGGGTTTTCAAACATGAAAATAATAACTAGTAATAATGAGCTTTTTGCCAAATTGAAGACTTTTACCTAGGAGAAGGGTGAGGACTACTTTCAATACCTTTGGGTACAAATGCCTTCCCCCACTAGAACCTCAAAGTTAAATGCCAGTTACATTTTTGCAAACTGGGAGAGTGGCAGGCCTTGAGACATATATGCTGCTCAATTCCACTGCAATTCTGCAAAACGCCTACCAGTTCCTAGGTGTAACAAAATATCACTGACATTATGAAGGCCATGTTGTTTTCCTATAGGCGGCTTCGTTCTTCCGCCCATGATCTCAATTTGGGTAGAATAATCTCCTTTGGAAATCCCACGGATTATCATTTGCTGTCTTCCTGTCAGCCTTCATGATTGAGCTAGGGCTCAGGTGAAGCTGAAGCGTCTTATGACCAGGGGTAGGAACATATAATTGGTGGGTATTTAAGAATTTCACTGAAAAAGTTGTGGAATAAAGACCAACTGCAGGATAAATATAAAGAGGCCGAAAAGATTAAAAGTTTCATACGGCTTACCGTACGGGAGTTACAGTCCTTTGAAGTTTGGCACGTGTATTGCGCAAGTTCGAAAAAGGCTCCCATCATGCAATAATATTTGATGTCATACTTGCACAAACCTGACAAATATTCTTTGTTTTCTATTTGAAGTCACACGTTCTTTTCACTTCAAAAAACATTTAGTCTATGAGAGGATTACTGTGAGTGGGTTGGTAGGTACTTTGGTGAGAGAAAGACACACAAAACCTCTAGTAAATATGGACTTACATTTCAACAAAAGGAAACAATGGAATACATAAACTAATTTGAAGTGTTGTCCAAGTGTGACATTCATGCATTTTTTGCATGGGTTCTCCATTTCTTGCAATTGGACAAAACTTGGTAGGCCAATAACTCCACATCGGAGATCGTATTGAAATGAGGATTGATAGATAGATAGAGTTCTGTCCTCACGATATACCTCTGTGTATCCAAGCCTGCAGACTCCTTTGAGGTTTTCAATTAAAAAAGTTATGATAATATGCCAAGCTTGCTTGGTACTTGAATCAATAACAAGTTACGCATACTTGATGTAGTTCATTAGTGTTGCTCATATATGACAAGTAACCTCAACTCAACCTTTGCACTTTTGAAAGAGTTCAAAGTTATTCAGTCAGTATAGAGGCTATATAATCCTAATTAACAAATTGTGAACACATACACATCGAGGGCCATGTCAAATCGATGCTTTGTCGGACCACATTAAAGTCATGACATTGTAAAGCTAGAGAATTAATGGAAACGTGATTAAAAAGTGTTAGATGCTAATGATGACCATTGATGATCATGGATGTGGCTACGTTGCAACTGCGCAGCCCCCCATTGGAAGTTGGGGGAGGGGGTCAAAAGCAAGTTAGGGATCCGGTGATGAGTAATTTTCTGCGTGGAAAAAAGGTCAAGTCTGGAGGCCCTCATGAAAGTTCTGGGTTCACCTCCCCAGTGGTGGTCCCTGCGGGGGGCGTCCCCTCCCCATAGGGGAACCTATAGCCACCTATAGCCTGTAGTCAGAAACAATTCTGAGTGAAAAAACTTGAAATTATAAGTTGTCAAAATGTCATTGAGTTCTGGCCATGATGTCACTTTTGCAGATCCGTTCTGGTGAGGTGAACTTTTTTTTTTAATTGGAGAGTTTTCAAGATTATAAAGTTGAAAATTTGACAATATTTGGCCGAAAATGGTGGTGTTGGTCAAGGGTAGGTTGGTGAGATATGGTGTAGGGCATGGATGTTAGAGTAAATACAGTATCACAGGGCGGCAACCACCTGTTGAAGGTCAGGAGGCCTCACAAAAGTTGAGTGATTGTTGTTGAAGCTAGCTATTCTCCGTTCACCCGGTTCGGCTCTCACCAGAAAAGTTTGTTTTACAGAAAACAAATAAAAACCCACTCTGGGACTCGACCCGATGCCATCTCCGCTACACAATCTTGAAGTGAAAGCTGAGGGATTCAGAAGATTCTGTGTATATTGTGATGACGGCCTGAAAATATGCGGCACTAATTCATTGTCTGGAATTTTGAGTGGCAGATTAAAGGAAGGTTTTTAGCAATCATTGGGTTAAGGTTGTGACTGTTGGGACAGGTAACCACTGTGATAAATGCAATCTAACTAGTCTTGTGAACGTTCCTGTTGGTCTGTGTATCTTGTCAGGACATGAACAATCATATCTTACTGTTTCAAGTTTTAGCTGATGATGGCCACCAATATGCCAGTGTGTGTACTCTCACACTCCCCCCAAAAGAGAAATGGTATCAACAATAGGAGTCAATTCACATTTTGGTCAATATTCACATTTTGATCAATATCACATTTTGATGCACTATTCAATTAGAACGTTCAGCATGTATTGGACGTTCTCTTGTTGTCGATAGATGAGGTCATGTACAATGTGTACAATATACTTTAGCTAGTGTCTAGAAGGGTACGAGGCCTGGCACAACTTTTTTTTGTAGCGCAAGATTCCATTTGGCGGGGCGTGGGGGAGTGGGGGGGGGATTTTGCAGACAAAAAGCACTTGGCCGAGAAAGGTGATAAATGCGCACCATGGCTCGAACGCACATGGTTTGACCGCCCATGGCTCCACCTCCCTGAGCACACATTCGTTTATGTGAAGTTGCTCTAGAGTGATACAAATTCATGATCCTCACCAATTTTGGGTCTATGGCCCACCACATGTTGAATATCTTGGGGAGCTGTAATCCCTAAGAAGCCATGTTCCCTCTAAGCTGGAGTAGGTGTCATGGGGATTCGTTTTGAGGTCTAGAGAAATGACATTTAAGGCATTAAGATACATGGTTCGATTTGTTGGAATTGGCTTATTAAAAGTATGTGAAACCAAAATTAGCCTAAGCGATTGGGCAGAACTTTCTCCACACTCTAGGAAGAAGTGTTCAAGCCTTACTGCACATTCTGGACACCACTCACTTGCCTACAGTTATTCCACATTATAGCCAAGACCTTGGCGCCCATCATTTGAGAGCACAGCCAATATCAGCACCTGAATATTAATGAACCTGAGTAGTATACAGTTTATACCCTCTCAACCTCATGTAGAGAGTGGGGGGACGTTTGATAGATGTCCCCAACTTAGAAAGTGGATGTTCCCCCCAGGATCAATGGACACATCTAGTATTTAGAGCTAGTATATATGTAATCTATGAATCTGAGAAGCTGTTGTATTTTGAATTCTTGGTTTAGGTTTAACATTCTCTGGTTAGGTTTTTTAGCTCACCCCAGCATGTGCTGGGTCGAGCTATGTGATCCGGCATGTCTATCTATCTATATATCATATCTATCTATCTATCTGTCAACAATGATTCAAATTGCTTACTCCTCCTACAGTGTTTGATGGATCATGGGAACCGTGGTCACATTGATGGCCAAGTGAAGGGGCATCTGGGGTGTTCAGGAAATTTTGGTCCAAGGTCCCACTTGGACCCTAGGGCCCATCATGTGAAATCACGCAAAATGCTTCTCCTCCTACAAATTTTAATACACAGTGCTGATGTTCAGTCATAATGATGGTCTAATAGCCGTACCTTCGGGGTGTTCAGGAAATTTTGGTCCAAGGTCCCACTTGGGCCCTAGGGCCCATCATGTGAAATCACGCAAAATGCTTCTCCTCCTACAAATTTTAATACACAGTGCTGATGTTCAGTCATAATGATGGTCTAATAGCCGTACCTTCGGGGTGTTCAGGAAATTTTGGTCCAAGGTCCCACTTGGACCCTAGGGCCCATCATGTGAAATCACGCAAAATGCTTCTCCCCCTACGAATTTCGATCGACTGTGCTGATGTTCGGGTGCGTTCATAATGATGGTCTCATAGCTGTACCTTCGGGGTGTTCAGGAAATTTTGGTCCAAGGTCCCACTTGGGCCCTAGGGCCCATCATGTGAAATCACGCAAAATGCTTCTCCTTCTACAAATTTTGATGCAGGGGTGTGAGTCGGTCATAATGATGGCCTAATAACCTTCAGGGTGTTCAGGAATTTTTGGTCCAAGGTCCCACTTGGACCCTAGGGCCCATCATGTGAAATCACGCAAAATGCTTCTCCTCCTACAAATTTTAATACACAGTGCTGATGTTCAGTCATAATGATGGTCTAATAGCCGTACCTTCGGGGTGTTCAGGAATTTTGGTCCAAGGTGCCATTTGGGCCCTATGGCCCATTTTTGTCTCGCCAGAATGAAATTCTGGCGGAGACTTAGTGGTCACTATGGCGTGTGTGTGTGTGGTGTGTGTGTGTGTGGTGTGTGTGTGTGTGTTGTGTGTGTGTGTGTGGTGTGTGTGTGTGTGTGTGTGTGTGTGTCACACTTCCTCGTGAGCAGGATATTTTTCGCACGGCAAGTGCAAGTGCGATGAAATTTTCAGGGTAGCTTCGAGTTGGGTGAACACGATCTGATTAGATTTTGGCACGCAAGTCACTACTTAAGTAGGTAATTAGCACTAATTCATATAATTTATTGTTTTAGGCTCGTGAGCAGATTACGGCTGCACCGTAGTGCCTATGGTGACTTGTTTGGCACATAGATCGGGATATGAGGTGAATGGAATGATTAGATTTTCAGCGTACAATAGGGTCATCAAAGGTCAATTCGTTTTTGGCCATAACATGTGAACCGAATGTCTGCCAACTTTGGGAGGTGCACCATTGGGATCACTCGTTGACCTCGAAACTCTGTGTGACCTTTGACCTCAATTTGACCTTTTTGCCATGTTTTTGGCCGAATCAAATTTTTCGTGGCCCCCCCCCCCCCATTTCGATCTCAAAGGTACCTCCGATCGAAATGAACCTATTGAACCCCATGTGACCTTTGTGTGTGAAGATATCAGAGGCCAAAGTTTTCAATTTGAAATTAATTGCAGTTAGAATGTTCGCTAGTGATTTGTTCATGGTGATTTTTAGAATCAGCAGGTCAACTACCCCTGATAATGAGGCTAAAAGGTCAAAGGTCAAATGTTGAATGAATGTGCTTATTTTCCGAGTTATGGGCAAAGAAAATTACAACGCAATTTCTGTAAAATTGGATATCTGGCAGAGCTCTGTGTGCTGAATAGACGGAACAACTCCTGCTTCAATCGGGCCACTCGGTTCTCAGTTACGAGGGTCAAAGGTTGGTTTTGATACCTTTTTGGCAATAGCATCGGCAGTAACTTGGGAGACATTATGCTGTAGGATGCGTGCCATCTCATCGAAGTAACTTTTTCATAAAAACTGACATGGTCATCAAAGTCATGCAGGTCACTTTGAGGAAAAACTAATATTTTTTTGGAGAAAACTTCCACTGACATGTGCTTGGCAATGTTGAACTTTCAGGACAGGGTGTACGTCATGTGGGAGAACATTTTCCTAAAAACCATGCATGTCATCAAAGTCTTCAAGGTCCACTTATTGGCCATCTAACTGCCAAATAAGTATGTGTTCCTGCCACAACTTCCAGTGACCTTTCCGATTGGTTTAAATTTCATGACAGGGTGTAACCCCTCTAGGGTTAACATTTTTTATAAAAATGGTCATGTCATCCGATTTCATTAAAAGGTCAATTTGAGGTCAAAAACTGATTTTTGTACTATCCGCAATAGCACTGGCGTGTTCATCAGAATACAAAATGCTCCTGGAAGTGGACGTATCACATGAGATTTACAATTGTCATAAAACGTCCATGTCATTGAAGGTCATCCGAGTCAGTAAGGGGTCCAACTGTTTTCTGGCGAGAATCGGAGAATTGATATCTGTGAGGCTGGAAGTTCACCATTGTGAATAATTTTGGCTTGCATGGGTGTTTACCGCTGACCTCATTTGACCTCTGTCGGTGTCCCTGTGGTTAAAGGTTGAGTCTTGACCTAAATTGCTTATTTAAGGCGTTACGGGCAAAAAAATAGAAACTGATTATTTTGGATATGTGAAGACCTTTGGTGGTGCTTTATGGAGGGGAACCCAACTCCCTCTTCATCGACATTTACTTTGGTAGTTACAAGGGGTCAAAGTTTAATTTAATAGTCTTTTTCGCAATAACATTAGGCGTGTTCTTGGAATGCAATATGCTTCTAGGAGTGGATCATCACTGAGAGTACCATTTTTTTATAAAATCCTCCATGTCATTGAGCATCAAAGGTCACGTAGGGGTCAAACTGATTTTAGTACTTTTTGGCAATAGCACTGGGCATGTTCATCAGAATGCAAAATGCTCCTAGGAGTGGATGTATGCAATGGAGAAGTTACAAATTTCATAAAAACTGCCATGTCATTAAAGGTCTTCAGGGTCACTTAGGGGTCAAAAACTGTTCTCTGGCCATATCGTAGAATTGAATATCTATGAAGTCTGGAAGTTCACCATTGTGAATAATTGTTGACCTGCATGTTTTTGCCCTGAACCTCAATTTGACCTCTGTCAGGTGGTCATGTGGTTAAATGTTGAGTCTTGAATAAATTTGCTTATTTAAGGAGTTCGGGCAAAAAAAATAGGAACTGTTATTTTGGGATATGTGATAGACCTTTGTGTGCTTTATGGAGGCAACCAACCTCCGCTTCGATGGGACGTTTACTTTGGTAGTTACAGGGGTCCAGTTTAATTTAATAAGCTTTTTCGCAATAACTTAGGCATGTTCCATTGGCCAATGCAATAGCTCCTAGGATTGGAATGCATCACATGGAAAGGTCATTACAAGGTTCCGTAGGGGTCAAAAACTGATTTTAATACTTTTTAAGCAATAACATTGGGCGTGTTTCATAATGCAAAAATGCTCCCCGGAGTGGATGTATCACTGGAGAGTTACAATTTTCATAAAAACTGCCATGTCATTAAAGGTCATTCAAGTCACTTAGGGGTCAAAAACTGTTTTCTGGCCGTAATCGGAGAATTGAATATCTGTGAAGGCTGAAAGGTTCACCATTGTGATCTAATTGTTGACCTGCATGTTTGACCCCTGACCTCAATTTGACCTCTGTCGGTGTCATGATGTTTGAAGGTCAATTCTTGAATAAATGTGCTTAATTTAAGGATTACGGGGCAAAAAAAAATAGAAACTGGTTTGGCAAAGGGGGGATAACAAGTTGGCGGTCTACCGCCATGGCTGTGTCTAGTTTTAAGTAAGGTAATTAGCCTATTTTAGGTATCTATTGTTCAGGCTCGTAGCAGATTACACGATGAAAGCCGTAGGTGCTATGTTGGACTTGGTTTGGCACATCGAGGCGGATATGAAGTAATGTACTGATTAGTTTCAGCTTCAAATCTGCTAATTGGGTCGTCTAATTTGCATAATTTATGCAAAATCCACAGGTTCATCAGATTTTTTTTCATTCCATCACCACTCAATTATGTGAATAGAGCACTCTTGTGATTATCACTATATAAAATTGTATTATTCACATAGGGGGGAGAACACTGGAGGTCATTCAGTGTGTCTTTTCTCAGGTGTTTCCCAAATTCTTCAAAGTTTGGTTTGATTTTCCTGAAAGATTGATTGGATGGTCTACCTTAGTTTTATTCCCCCAAAATGTTAACATAACATTGCCTCGAGTCCTGGGGTTTTATGCCGTGTGTATAAAGTGTTCATTCATGCAACTGTTCAATTTTGTTGGATTACCATGTATTAAGGTGTGGTCCTTATATGTGAAATGAGCAAATGCGTCATAGCAGTTAAATATTGTGTCTAATTGGTATAATCAGGCGATCTTTAGCACATTTCCACAAAACTATATTTCTACACTCTTCAGTAGACATTGTCCATATCAGTTTTACAATTTGAAATTGATCACTGACTAAAGTGTTAAATGCTATACCAACATCTAAGCAACCCATTAAATTCCTTGTAACTGTTTGCATGGTGCTCATTAGATGGACACTGATCGCGCAACCAGGCGCGACACTGGGGGCGATCGCCTGTATGAAATTACACACATGGTGCTTGAAATGGGTCTCCTCTTACAAGCTTCATTGATTTCCTTTAAATTCCCTGTAATGGTCCTTGGGTAGTGGGCCATCGGGGGTGTTCGAAATTCTTGGCTCAAAGCCCCGTGTGGGCCTAGGCCCCTCAGTGAATCATGCAACATGCTTCTACAAATTTTGGTGCACAGTGCTGATGTTCCGGTATAATGCTGCCTAATAACCTTCAGGGTGTTCAGGAATTTTTTGGTCCAAGGTCCCACTTGGGCCCTAGGCCCATCATGTAATCACGCACAATGGCTCTCCTCAAATTTGGTCACCAGTACAATGTTCCGTCATAATATGGCTCAATAGCCGGACCGTCGGTTGTTCAGGAATTTTTGGGTCAAAATAAAAAAAAAAAGAAAACAAAGGTGCCATTTGGGCCCTCGGCCCATTTTGAAATTACACACAATGGTGTTTGAAAAGCATCTCCTCTTACAAGCTTCAGTTGATTTTCTTGGGCGCAGTGGTCCCTGTGTAATAATGGGCTATTTGGGGTGTTTTTTAATTTTTGGCCAGTGTGGACTCAAGGGGGGTCCCCCATTATATAAAATCATGCAAAAATGTTCTCTTTTTCTGCGTGTTTGTTGCATTGTTTGATAGTTTGGTTATAAAATAACCTGATAGTCACTATTGGAACTAGCCCACTAAATCATCTTTGCTCATTTGTTATAACTGTACATGTATCATCTACCCATTTCAATCATTCATCACATTATTCCTGATAGAAAAATACCAGTAGGCCTACTGATATACAAGTACAGGGTGAGCTACTTGCCATTGGCACTCTTGTTTCTTTTTATTGCTCCTTACTGTAATTCCAGCATTTTTTGCCGTCATTCCCTCCTTCTGTAGATGAATCCGTCCTTGATTCCAGTTCCTGTCCCAGAATATCATCGTACAATAATGGCATGTAACCACCAAGGATATAATAATGGAATTAACATTATACATCTCCTCCCTACGTCGTTGCATGATTGGCCTTTGCACTCATCAAAATTACGTAAGCTGTAATGAAATTATTTCATTGTGAAGGTGTTCCAACAATAACAATCTATCCTTTCGCCTGGTACATTCAATTTGGTTCTACGTAGGTTGAGCAAACGATTGCCATTTGCCCAAGGGCAACTAGCTTGTTCATTGATCAAATTAACATGATAACACAATCACCCCGATTTGGACTAGGAGCACTGTCAGTTGGAGACGAATACTCTTGGCTAGTCTATTTATCTTCCCCTTTCTGTGACCAGTGGTCATACACAAGGGTAATCAATTTGCTGACTATGATTCGTGATTTAGGCTGTATCACTTTAGTTGTTTTTGCAAAGTCCCCTTTCAATGTTTACTGTGTCCACTTGACAATGAATGGGGGACTGGAGAGATGGGGCAAGGATTGTACTTCTGTCTAGGACTGTAGATGGGCATTCATCATTTAAAACTGAGTACTTCCCATAATCCATACTCCTGTACATGGTAGGAGGAGGAGGAAATGGGAGTAAGTCTCATAGGCCAACTAAGACGTATACAGGCGGGTAAAACGCCCACGCGTATATCCCCGCGTTTGAGCAATTATTGGGAAGTAGTATATAACGCCCCATAAAGACCTTCATTTTGGTTCGAAACCAAGATAGCCTTCATCCACCAAGTTTTGTTGTAATACGACAGTCCAAACCGTCACTGTCACATAAATTTGCAATTTGACCTGTGATGGCCTGGAATGACTTTTAACTTTGTCAGGAACAATTGTATCCCCCCGCCAAGAGGTGCGTTCAAATCTGACAATGTTTGGAAAATTGCAAATTTGACCTCCGATGACCTTGAAATACCTCCACATTTTTCAGGATTCAACTATAGTGCCTACCCACAAAGTTCAGTTCAAATCCGACTGACTTAAAAAATTAGCGGCCCCCAGCAGTACAGTGATGCCACTCGTTCGAACGTCATCCGAGATTTCACTAGGCATACATGTTGTACCAGGTTTCAGATTAATCCGATAAAGCACTGAAGAGTTATTGTGCTAATGCCCAAAGTTTTTGGCAGCGAAGCCCGGGACGGCGGCCCAGGCGGTGGCGCTGTGGCGAGGGCTACACACCCGAAACCATAACATCTTCATTAATTTTTTTAAAACCTGATCTGAATTAATAAAATCATGCTGAAATGGAAAGAAAAAATCACATTCAACTTGACTACCTCCCATATTTGTCTTGGTTTGCTATCCCATTATCTAGGTTACTCTAGGAAGAGCCTATTGGGGTAAAACTTTCATTTGATTGGGCTTAATCAATTTTTATATTAAATTTCTCTCTTGATCTCTGTTGGAAAAAAATACAACTCAGCACGCCATTTTAGCCTAGTCTGAAGTTTGCACCCTTCGCCATTATTTTGTTTATGGCCGACCCATACTTCTATGTATTGCCGAATGTTCAATGGTCTTGGGTGGGATCGGGTAAATGTGCTGGTAATCGTTCCTGGATTCACGGAATCAATTTTTTGTGTAACACACAGATTTAAAATGCACAGTGAGTTTCTTCGAACATGTTCATAGCAGATGGCTTCGTCGCACTGAATGCCCCCCCTCCCCCCCCCCCCCCCCCCCCCGCACACAACTGTCAACTGTGATAAAGAGTGACAGCGCACCCTGTCTCATCTTTATCGTTCTTGCTGTCCCTACTTGACAAGTCATTACCATTCCATTTCACACATCATCGCCAGGGCATCCACACTCAAGATGTCTATTCGAGGCCATCGGGGAGAGAGAAACGGTGGTTTTGAATGTCAATAGGATGCCATTATCCGCTGATCGAGTGAGTAGGCGAGAAAGTACTATCTGATGACCTATAAACCACTAAAGTAGTATGCCGCTTTATTGTTTTCACATAGAACAGACACAGTCCCTATATCTTGCCTGGGGTCATGGAAGAGGTACAATGGTTCGGAGCACTGATCTGGTTTTTTTTTTCCCCTGCATGCTTGAAGATCCCAGTAGCATGGCTTAGCACTTGGTGCAGTTGCCATTAATTAATCGTCTATCGTTTCCTATGTACCCTATTTCCCTATCTCTTCTTTGCTTTTCCCTATCTTTTTTATCTCTCTTGTCCGCCTTCGCAACATCCCCTGATTTTTCAGGCTGACCCCTGACCCACTGACCCCCCTACATCGATAGCCGAGTGTTTCACAGAGTTGATTTACCATAGTTCCTCTGTCCCTCCACCCGCTTGGTCTTATTGCAAGGCATTGAAGGGGCACAATGGGCCATGATGTTGAAAAACTGCAAAACCTACTTCTCCTGCAGATTAGGTTGGACCGCCATGATACATGACCATGTAATCATTGACTAGTGGTACCTATGCCTCCCACAGGAATTTGAGGTGAAAGGTCATTAAAGCGGGTTGATGCATTTCTGTTCAAATTGTAGAATGATATGCAAATGTGCTGGTTTTGGCCCTAAATACTCATGCTTCGCTGGACATTGACCAAAGCTGAATAATATTCATTGCTGCTGGGTGACCTCGGACCCACCTAAAGGGCAGGTCCAATGACATGTCCCACCCGCTCGGGCTACTTCAAGAATTTGCTGCTCACGACTGAACGTCATCAGGTCTGATGATGGTGGGTTAGGAGTACTCTTCAGTGATTTTTTCAAAGGTTGTTCTGTATGCACTTGACACTGTGTAGTTCAAGCCTGGGGCTATGGCACAATGTAATCATCATTTCATATCACGTACAAGAAACAGAACGCAACAATGCGTAGTGATTCTTTCCATTATTTGGTTTTATGTCACTAATCCCACTATCCCTGATGAATGATTGCAGATGCCCTATAACAGTATCAGGGTCATTCTACAGTTTTATTGGATACCCCCACTCCACTGTCACACCAATGTAGTAAACTTGGTTTGGGAATCCGGTCATACTAGAATGAGATGTGGGTAACTCGCGGGTGCTATTTCTTACCGTCCTAAGGAGTTAACTATAAAAGGGAAAACCATAACTACAAGCGATTATCATCTCCACTGCCAGTCCTACCCTACCAGACATGGCCGTGATGAGTAATGCTGCCATAAGATGGCAATTGGTGGAAATAATAGCAATGGGATGGAGGGCTGGCCTATTTTGCAACGTTACTGTGTGAAAAATAATGCCAATGGCAACATTCCAAGTATTTGGGGAAAAGGCTGCCCTCTCTATTGGTCTCTAATTGACTGATGATACAGCTGACTACCAGTGCAACTGTTAGTCCACTTGGCTAGAAGTAGCGGGCGACTTAATATCTTTGCTTTAATATCACTTCCCTCGCTGTGAATAAAGCCATGGTGGTCAACAGAGTGCATTCATCTACATCCTTGGTCTAGGCCACAATCAGCAAAAAGTAAATGCCACAAACCTCATTCGCTTTCAATGCAAGGAGACAGCAGTGGTCCCATTGTGGGGTAGTCAATTGTGAACATTAGTTTTGCTTCAGTAACTTTGCAGCGTAACTCAGGATTCCAAGTTGAGCACCAGTATCAAGCCCCTCCTGATTTTAGCCACTGACTTGAGTCAAACACAAGGCTGCTTCGGGTAGGCAAGTTTTCCCAACATCATTGGGTGATAAGACACCTTTGCAAATAAACTACCTTAAGAAAGGTCCTTAAATTCTACCTTCCCATAACCACCCTCAGCTCACCACTGTGACTAGGGACTTAAAAGGAAGTGGTTTTGTTTGTCATTGGCAATCCACGATGTCAGGTAATTACCCCATATTTGCTAAAACTGTCTGAGGAATAAATCTTGTCACAGTAGATAGGTTTCATAGCTTTCACTGACCGCTGCTATATGTGATCTGGAAGACGAGTATTTGTAACCACAGGGAAATTCCCCAAAATTCATCACTCCAAAGTTTGTTGGTTTTGACAAAGCCTGATTATGGTGTTTACAGTCATATAAGGTCCTACATTGGAAATATTTTGGCTTTGACAGATGTTTTATTGCCATCCTTTGTGAATAATGATAACAAAACAAAATTGAAGGAGGCATGTATGTGTTCAGTAAGTGCAACTGCTTCAAAAACCTTGTATTTGATAGTTGGAGCTAAACCAGATTAACAGGTCACAGGTTAGTATGTCGCGCAGACTAACACAATTTTCCATTATGATAGCCCCTGAAATATTTTGTTGCGACTGAGATGAGGGTTTCCTATGATTACCTCAAATGACTGTTGACCTGGAACGGAACAACACATACGGTTCATCCTCATCACGATGGATAACCAACAACTCATTTGAACGCTGTACAGATGTCAGTGCCCAAATCTAAATTTATCCACTTTTCAGTGTTTTAGACTGTCTTGACCTTCCCATGGTTGAGTTAAGCTTGTGATCGGAGTATCGTAGTATGGCATTGCAATTGACCTTTTTGTTTGTCTTAACAAGACGCATCCGGCAATCACACAAAATTAACACTCAAGTCCCCAGTTCAAAAGGTCATGTGAGGTCAAGAGGTCAACTAGGGTCAAAGTTGGGTCACCAGATTTATTTCGGTAGACAAAACAAAAATTTCTCTTGTTACAATCACCAAAACGTTTCGGTTGTCCAAGATGTATGACATTCGCCAAATTTATTCCATTTTCATAATTTTAGGCTGATTTGACCTTTCATATTCGTGAGACATAGCTCGTCATTGAGGAGTACCAGTATGGTAATTGACTTTTTTGTTGTCTTAACAAGACGCATCTGACCATTGGCAAAAAAATTAGCACTCACGTCCCTAGGTGAAGAGTCAAATGAGGTCAAAAAGTCAAATAAGGTCAAAGTCGGTCCCAGAATGTATTCCAACCAGCGAACAAAACTTTCCATTACGGCAGTCCTCCAAACTGTTTTCGTTGCGAGATATCTGACGATTGCCATATGGTGACCTTGATGACCTTGACCTGACGAAAAAATCATAGGGATAATCCTCACCATACATGCTACCCCCTACCGAATTTGAACTTGAATAGATGCTTGCGTTCGTTAGATATCGTTGTGACAAGCTTTTTTGAACTTTGCCCTCTCATGATCATGACTGACTTGATATCACCCACAACAATAGGTGTCATCCTCACCATATACAACCCACCTACCAAGTTTGACTTCATCCTCCTTGCGTTCGTCAGATCATCGTCTTACAAGGGTGTCACACACACACACACACACAACGCACACACCACACACACACTCCACATCGCACAACTTGATTACAAATTCATTTTGCCTTCGGCGAAGAATCAAAAAGACCGACTTATTCTTAGGTTGTTCTGTTCTGGCCGGCAGTATCTCATGTCCAGTGTTTGTTATGTGGGAAGGATAATATCGGCCTTGTTGGTCCAAACTGCAATCCTGTAAGTACTACATTTAATAATATATAGACCTTCAAAAATTGAAGTAAGGATTCCCATTCATATTTGCACTATTGTGCAACACATACTGACTCTTGTATTCATCTCGACACAGCTGGCAACTACTGTTAACGTGCCCTATTATGCTGTGGTAGCTCACTATGTAGTTATTCTCATTGCTAGGTTCATAAATCTTCCTGCGTTAAATTTAGTGTCTAAGCCGCACTTTATTTACTGGCATTGATAGATAGCCTTTTCAGGTAGCTGATGACTGCTCATTGCTCGCGATAGTCCCGCTCTTTCCTTAGATCCTACTGAACACATATTAATTTCAGCTATGCCTTAGCCAGGATTGTTACATAGGGAGGGGGAAAGGGCACAAACTGGTAGCCAACTCTGGAAGGCACCTGATTTTGGAAGTTTGTCCGCTATCTTTAGAAACCTGTATTTCAATTTCTCCCATCACATGGAAAGTTTCTTAAATAGAGTTCAACACAAATCAACACATTTGCGTATAAATGGTTTTTGTTCTAGGTCTTGTGTGATTCTGTCCTGTGAGAATACTGTGAGCATATAGATATAGACAATTTTGTGAAAATCTAGCAGTTGTGCTCTGTTGATCAATTTTCACATATTCTTACCACAATGTTATTTATCAAATTTGGAGTTAGCGAAACCCAACTATGCTCTCCCCGAAGGTTTCATCACTATTACCTGACTCGTAATATTTCATTTCCTAAAATGTTCTTGAATGTACTAGCTCCATAGCCTGAATGCATATTGCAGCAATTGAACGCATTTATGATTGCAACCTACGGTATGTTGCAACCTGACCTAAGGTTGAGTCAGTAAGTAGCTGGCTGTATTGGCACAATTGAAGGTGGGTGGGCAGGTAATGTTTCATAATGCATTACTGCACGCATGTCATATAGTGGCTTTTTTAGTTTTCTGTCAAAATGACAAAATAGGCCTCTTTTGACATGACCGGTAATGCCATGGGCATACAAAAGAGTAATGTTGTGTGATTCATTGTTTGTGAATCGGTGGTATGAGCTTGTATACTTTCAGATATTCTGAGGTTGATATTAAACCCAAATGTGATGTTAAAAAGAATAATTGTATGTAATCTAAGACAGTGGTCGGCAACCATTTTCTTACAGTGACCCAAAATGGTAAAAAGCTTGCTACCCCGACCCTTGTTACTATCTAAGCGGAGCGCGATTATTGGTTGGCGCGGAGCATCCAGAAATTTCGGTTTTTCAAACCCCCATTGCAGGAAAACAGCACTTCCCAAATAGATTTTGACACAGAAAGCATCCCCAAATTTCAAATATTTGTCAAAAATTGTGTGATTTTCCATTATGTCCCTTCACAAAAATGATTGCAGGACTATGTCCCCGTTGCCATGCAGGCCCCACATGTTCACCGCCCGTGTGGCAAAGCAACATCTCGCTCCCAAAGGTATAAGTGAAATTGCTGAAATTAGTATTTCAAAATTAATTTGAATCTGGGAAAGTGGTTAGACCTTGGACCAGGTTTCACTGGTAGTTTGCTGAATGGGGACGTAAAAGTTGAAGGAGTAAAGGAAATTTTGTGTGGCAAGCAGCAAATAAGAAGTTCCAAAGTTAAAGGAGTGAAGGTTTATCGCCATTTGAATCACTGATTTTAATCAGCGTGATTTGAATCAACCCAATCCTGTTTAGAACTTCTGCTGAAATACATGCAAAACTTGTGGCATGTGCTTCAAAATAGCAGGAAGGTGTGCATGAAAAATGGGTAGACATGATTAGATCTGGTATTGGGAGATGAATCAGTCACAATGGAAAGAAAGGAGGGGCATAGCTGGATAAGTTAGGGGTTTGAATGCTAAGATGTTTACTATCGCCCCAAACTGCTGCTCGCAGTGACGTGCCTTGTAATTACATCTGCTGTATTGGGGGAGCGCTGATGCGTGTCCTCTGTGTATGAGTGGAAAGGGTCATTACAGACAACCAAGTATATTAACGTATCTACCGTGTTTGGCATCATTGCCAAGCCCCAGTCTGTACTCCGGCCCAACAGTAGACCAGTGAATGATATCAGTAGCTGCAGCATCTGATGTAGCGAGCAGACTCTGGAAGATTATCTGGCATTGAAAGATGACCTTCCATGATATCTGACGATTACTTGGGACTATCTCCCACCAGCGCAGCGTGAAATTGGATACTAGCAAACTCCTGAATGCTCTCCCATAGAGATACAGTACCTGATAGCTAAGGTAGCAGATGTTTTCACAGTTGAGTCTTGTCTCAAACTCGATTCCTAGAATTTCCACAGAGTGGATAATGTTATCACCCCCAAGGTCAGAGATCCCAGAACGCCTAAATTCATTATGAGTTCCCCCACAGGGAAATCACCCTCCACATGATCAGTGTCCCATAACAAGTCATGGTGACTGAATACTGAAAATATTTGAAGGGAGGATAGGCTGCCTTCAGGATATAGCTAAAACAGTTTCCCTCATGAATATTTGAGGGCTCATATCACACTTGACTGTGTCACTGAATGTACTTGAGATACCCTGATCATAAGAGTGAGTGGGTCCTATGACGCAATGCTGGAGAGTAATTGAGTGTGTCGTCGAAACTATAAAGTAGACTATATTAGTTCCAAACAAATTATTGGGTCAAAGTTGGAATTTATACTAGCTCAAACCAGCCATGCTTGTTGAGCTAGTGTGATGCCCATGTCATTCTATCTATCTATCTATCTATCTATCTATCTATCTATTCTATCTATCTATCTGTCTGTCTGTCTGTCTGTCTGTCTGTCTGTCTGTCTGTCTGTCTGTCAACATTTGCAATGTTCATGCTTACATGGATCTTGATGCAAATTGCATTTTTCTGTCCCTTAAATACTCATGCTTTGCTGAATGTTGACAAGTTGGACATATTTATTGACTGCCGGGTGACCTTTGACCACTCAAAGGTCAAGGTTATAGTCTCTGGGCAAACAAAATGAAATTTTCCCAATGTCCGAGCCAGAAATCATAGTAGAATTGCTTCAGATTTGTTAGAGATCCACTTCTTCCCCCCCCCCCCCAAGTTACGACACTGCCCTCAGCTGATGGTATGAGGCTGAAGGTATTCACTTGTGAAGTGTACCAGTCACGATGTACTTTAGTCAGGTAACTATTCTCCCAACATTCTCTCATGTTCGTAAAACCAATTTAATACCATAGAATCGATTATTCACGCACTCCCCACTCCTTCTTAAGCTCATCTTATTAACAGTTGCCCCTAGTAACTCCATTTTATCAAGCTGCTTTTGCAACACCGTCCCCAACTCCATGCATAATTGACACCTTGTGGCGACACCATTCTTGTTTTGCCTGTTGCGTAACTCACTAAGATCACCCCTGGAAAGGACACTTCTCGCAGCCAGCCATCCCTAAGCTGTCATTCATCCTCTGGTAGATCACTAAACCAGGTAAGACCTGTGCGGGTCTTCAGGTACTCCTTGACAAAAGTCCACCACAGCCCGGTGAGCCTGCAAATCTGGTTTTGCTGTCTGTGAAGCGCCTTAATAGCAGTCTTAACTGATTATGGCATTTTAGGAATTGTGTATAATATTCTCATTATTGTTGAAAGTTGGGGGTTCAAGCATAAAGAGCAGTATGTGTTCTGTAAGCAAATGACACGTGTGAATGCCTATAAGTTTGCGGGGCTTTCTCCCTCTTCCTATTGTGTCGCTTCATTCAGGGTCGACAATGGGGAATGGTTGGGGGACTTTCATGAGGGTCTCCTTACATAGTCCTTAAGCCCACATGAAACATTGCTCTTGACTACTTTAGACCACCCAACGTTCAACAGACATTGTGCCCTTGCTCTCTAGTATGAGAGATCTGGCAAACGGGTAAGCAATCAAGCAGAACAACATTTTTTGGCTGTGGAGATTATCTATCCAGTCTATACATGCACACTGTTAAGTCAGCTCAGTCCGGTAGTGGCTGAATGTGTGTGACTGAGCACATAGATTCACTTTCGGTCATGTCATACAAGAAAAGGAGTAAGGAAAATAAAGTGGCACCCTCCGATAGATAAACGAGAAGATTAGTCCATTCGCTCCTCTGCTTGTCTTAAGAAATAGACACAGCACCCCTCCCCCACCTCCCTGTCACCAGAGCTCATTTGATCTACTCACATATTCAACTCGCTCCATGGACCATGCACCAACCTGTAGCCACCAGGTTGCTATTCTTATTTTTGCCAGACTCAAGAGCATGAGGATTTCAAATGGGGAAGTTACCCTATTATAACAAACCTGCAGGGATATGTTCCCATTTACTTTTTGCTGTCATTTGGGAATTGTATCTCCAAAAGAAACTTTCGAAGTATTCTCTGTTGCAGTCATGCCATTTTACAACCCAGAATATCTTTGTCATCTTCATATTAGGATGGTTACCTGTCCCCTCTGTTCAATTTTGGAATTGTTGGGATATCCAAAGCGGGTGGCGGTGGGGTGGAGGAGTTGTAAGCAGTAAGGAATCATTGTTTTGTGTGGCTGAAAACAATTGAGGAAACCCATGAGTGGGTATGCCATTACCTTATTGATGGGCAAGGTGGTACTAATTGTGCCTATCCTATGCCCCCAAACCACAGGTAAGTGGATTTATAGACTGCCAGAATTATTAAACAGTCCATGTGGGGGTGGCGGGTGTTTAGGGTGTTTATGTTTACCTCTGTCCAATTTTGTAGCCTCTGCCCGCCTCAGCCTTTGAGGCCTCCATGTACAGTGTTGAGACTCAATATCAAGGCAGGCATCAGCCTTGGATTGTCTGGTCTGGGTTACATCCCTACCTCTATTACATCCCTGGCCCCATTACATCCCTACCTCCATTACATCCCTGTCTGCATTCCATCCCTGCCGCATTACATTCCAGTCTCCAAAGATATACCTGCCTCCATTATATGTCTGCCTCCATTAACATCCCTGCCCCCATTACACACTGCCTCATTACACACTGCCCTCATTACATCTCTGCCCCCATTAAATCCCTGCCTCCTTCCTCTAGCTCATATGCTCAGAAGAGTCAGAAGAGAGAGAAGGGCACTATTTGAGTCTGAAATCATCATTCATCACTCTTGAACCCCAAAATCATTGAGTGCTTTGAAAATTCTTCATACAAACAAATAGAGAGACACCTATTAGCAATAAACCGTGACTTTTTTCCCTCACTGAACTAATGTGGTAATTTGAGTGTGTGTGTGTGACTATGCATGGAGGTGAAGTTGAATTGAGCTACTGTAACGCATAATGCACCTCAATACCCTGAACATGGTCAGTCAAATGTGAGTCATTGACTCACATGTGTGTCACTTCTCGCTAAATCGCCATTACACAAGCTTCCTCTGGGGTGGTTCATTCCACTTGGATTATGGCTGGCATGTTTTGAAATGGCACTGTGACCACCTCTCTCTCTCCTTGAAGGTTTATACCGGATCTTGGAGGTAGCTGTAGGGGGGAATACGGAGAGGTGAGTAGGGAGAAAGGTATTACATAACCTATAATCGCCATAAAAAGAGTTACCAGAACTTCGGTGGTCAGAAAGGAGGACATTCGAAATAGAGTGGAATAATGGAGGATACCGGATGAGACAACAATGTTGTTTACTGTAAAATCTATTCGCAGTCACCAAATTGAAAAAAAGGCAGGACCATATACCATTTTAAGGAGGACATGCCATGAAAAAGGATGACATGTCTCCTAAAAGAGGGACGTCTTACATAACAAGGATTCTGGACATTTTACTAGATCATGTAGAGAAAGCTGGCCTACCAGTAGGTCTTTTCAAAGAATGTAAGTCCTAATTGACTGAAGCGGTGGGGGGGGTGTCAAAATTTTGTAGAGGAATTGTGTAAGCCCACCAATGACTCACCTTTGACTCACCCCTGTTTCCGGGTATATTTGGTGCGTCATACAACTGACAGGTGGCATAAATCCCTGATGCGCCAGTGCGTCCTCCTCATCATGTCATATGTTAAAGACGCTGGCTTGGATACAATGAAGGTTATATTGTGAAGAATGGAAAATTTTCATCTATAGGTCCAAACCCCATCTCAAAGATGTTCCTATTAGTGTTGTCACCAGCGAGTAGCTAAGATTCTCGCAGAGTAATCGCAAAAAAGTTGTTGCGTGTAGTATAATGCCTCGCGATTACACGAAAAAAAACAGAGATAGTTAATATTTGCAAAGCTTTATTTCCTCTAAGAATTGATTTCCCAAACCTTCCCAAACCCTGTCCCAGTCTTAAAACACTCCTCAGAGCCTGCAATCACTAATATAAAACATAGCTTACAGCGTCAGCATAACATGGCAAGCCCGCATCACGGCTCGTCTTTACCTCAAAGATTTATGAAACTACGTATGTCCAACAGCACATGCATGCGCCCACAAGTCATGCTGTTATGCAGGCCGAATTACATGTACTACATCTTTTCATAAAAAAACCGTAAATATTGTTTGCCCGCCAGCCCCGCACAAATTAACAACAGTCCTAGTGGCAATTGCCATAGGCCCTAACCTAACTGTGATATTCAGCTAGAAAACTGAGCCGGTCCACAGTGTATAAAATCAGCCCTAAAAGCCCCAATCTGCGCTAAACCTTTATAGTTAATTATTTTTTTTTTCCCACCACTTGCCAAATCACATTAATTCATTCTAGAATTGTAGCCCACGCGAAAACAGTAGCGGCGGATCTAAATTGGGATCGACGATCGCTTAATAATAATTCAGTCTTAATCCCAGAGTCAGTTTAGAAACTCGTTTTTATATATGTTAATGAATTGTGTGCGATAAAAAGGTTTGCTGTCGGCTGCCTGTACCAAATCAATAGGTGTGGCCGACTTGGTAGTTGGGTAACGCACTGGTCCATTATCAGTAGAATGCATTTTCAGAATGCTAGTGAACAGTAAAGTAGGTGATGACCACGTGTTCCAAACAGCGCTACTTGAAACTAGTGCAACAGCATCGGGCAAGTGAAGCAAGCAACATATAGCTTTTGCATCTTTTCATTATTATGTTACCACAAAGCTGCGAGGTCCTGGCTGCAGGATATTCGGCAATATGGAGTACACAGCTCGCACACACGTGGGCCAGTCTCATCTCAACAGGTTGCGGATTGAAAAAGGGGCTGCGCGCTTGTACGCGGCAGCGTCTTGGATTAATGAAAAATACATTCAGATTTGTATCCGGTGTTTGGTAGCCCAATACCGTTGATTTGAGCCAGTACAGCTGTAATAGAAACTGTGCAGTTGACCCGCCGTACAAGAAGCGAGTACCGGTGCTGCTAGTACTGGTACATAACAATACGATATAGCCGCGCAACACCCTAGTCGTTTGTGCAGAGCCCGGCGTGACAGTCCCTGGGCAAATAGTCATCTCATAGAATTTCGTGGAACTGGTTCTACGGCTTGGAGTACTCGTCGATACTCGCAACTTTGCTGCGTGTAGCTCACTACACTCTTTTTGAGAACACTAGTTCCTATGTGGAAGTTATTGGCCTCACATTTGGGCCATTAAGCAGAAGAATGGGGAACCACCAATTGTGCAATAAGCATGACGTCACACATGGACAACACGGGAAATTGGATCTATTTCAGATATTCAACTTACCCCTATTTGGACCCCTGCACCCCACCCCCGCGCCATTGTGGAAGCATCTGGCAATAACACAAGTCGGGGGTTTTTTTTTTTTTTTTTTTTTTTGGGGGCCACCCCTCGCCCTTTCTCTCTTTTGCCAGACGTTTCGTCTACAATTGAGCATCTTGGCTTGAAATTCGTCCAGAATTTCACCCTTTAGATCTAGTCTTACGACTCCAATCATACGTGTTACATTTGGATCAACTGTCTACATTGCGTTTTTCACACTATTCCAACGATTTTTTTACGGATTATGTCGTTTTTTGAGGAACTTATTCTCTCTCTCGATCTCGTTGGCTAAGTCCTTTTGTTTAGCCTAAGCTTGCACCTACACAGTATTTCGTGTACACGTTCCTAACTGCGTACCGTCCACGTGCGTGTGTGACTTCGGGCCGTATTGTGTTACGTGCCGCCGGGCTGGGGACTTGTGTCCGGGTGCTTCCCGGCCTGCCCGCCCGCCCTTCTTCCCCTCCCTCCTTCCCCCTGGTTCCCCTTCCTACCTTCCTTCCCCAATCCCCGTCCCGGGGTTGGGTGTCCCGCGCGCCTCGCTAGGGCTTCTAGTTCGTACATCGAGTGAGAGAGGGGGAACGGGAACTCGATTATTGCCTTCGTCCCGTATGTATTATGGTTTTCATGTATGAATGTCGGGTCGTTGCCATTGCGTGCGAGCCGTATTTAGCTGTAATTTTAACTGCCCATGTTTTTCACTGTTTCGTGGATGGGGCTTTGCATTATTATCGGCTCGTTGCCTTCGGATGTGAGCCTGTACTTCGGCAATATTTTAATGTGTTACCGCATGTGTTCCATGGTGTGGTGGAACGTTGATATATATTATTATTGGCTTTATGCCCGTGGGTGAGGGTTCGTGGTAATAGAGACCCCCTCCTCAGCGGCCCCTTTCCCAGGTAGGAGAAGTGGGCCGTTCCATCTCCTATCGTCAATGTTGATAAGACTTATGCGTACCACTTTGCCACTTCTCCCATTATGGAGCAAGGGATGGCTCCACTTTTGATCGCCGCTATATTCAATGTGTCCTGTAGTTGCACTTACCATGTATTGACTCTATTTCCATGAGCGGGGGTTCATACGTAGAGACTCGCAGCGCCCTTCCTCTAGTTGGAGAAAGTGGACGCTTGTACCTTGGTTTCGTCGTTGTGTCGATGTATGCTACGATGCCTTGTATTGATTTTTATGTCCGTGAACTAGGGTTCATGGAGGTAAAGACTTCCTCAGCGAGCCTTTCTCTGCAGTATGGATAAATGGCGTTTGTAGCTCTCAAGTTGTCCCCGCTGCTGGCCAGACTCGAGAGTAAGCGGGTTATGGTCTTGTGCGCCGAGGCCCGTAAGCCCCCGTTCGGACCTCACGGCGTCGGGAAGTGAAGAAGGCAGGATCGTCGCAGAGAAGGGATGTCACAGCCGTCTTCGGTCCTCGAGAAGACCCCTGGGAGGAAGAAGGGTAGAGGGTCGTACCAAGAAGACTCGAGCTCAGCCCCCCTCGGGGGCAGGGTGTGTTAGCCCGGATGGAGCCGGCTTCCCCGGCATGGAGCTCTGGATCATCCCGGTCCCAGGACTTGGGCCGGGTGATACTAAAAGAGCCCGCGATTCGGCTGTCGCTCACACCGACTTTGACGGTGCCCAGTTCCGGCTCGGTGCCGTAACACCCCCGTCCAGGGCCGGGGCCCTCCCCGGCGTGGAGGGAGCCGACCCCACCAGGGCCGGCCGGGGTGATCCTCGGTTGGACTGGGGTTACCCGCCCGTCACGGGCCTGGGGGCCCCTCCCGGCGCGGGGAGCCGACCCAACCGGGTCCGCCGGGGTGAGCTCGGTTGGACTGCGGTAACGCCGCAACTCTTCACGGGCCGGGGGCCCCTCCCGGCGGGAGGGAGCTGACCCAACCGATCCGGAGGCCGGGTGAGCCCGTTGGACTGGCGGTAACCCGCCCCGTCAACTGGCCCAGGGCCCCCCCCGGCATGGAGGGAGCCGACTCAACCTGGTCCGCCGGGGTGAGCTCGGTTGGACTGCGGAACCCGCCCGTCATGGTCGGTGCGTTGCCGTGCACCAATCCGGGCCGGCGGGCCCATCGACCAGCCGGAAACGGCCTGGTCTGGCCGCTGGATACGGACCGACAACCGGCCGCCGCGGGGGTCGTTTAGACCCAATTGCCGGCCTGGCACCACGGTCCATGGGGTTGCTTCCACCACCACGGGACCCAGGCGGTATCACAGGTCCGTCGGGGATCGCCGGCAGCCCTTCTGACGTCGGCCCTAGCGAGTTGGAAGCGGCCCAAGACCTAGAGTTCCCTACACCGGTGGTACAGGACCTTTCTCCCTCTTCTTCCTCGGACCGTTCACGTCCCTCGAACAGGCGAAGGGAGCCGCAGGTCTCACCGGGGAAAACACAGTAGACGCAAGGACCATAAAGGTCGTCGTCGTCGTAGGTCCTCCTCGTCCTACAGCTCGGATAGCGATTCTTCTCCACCGCGGGAACAGTCGAACATTGGGGCGCCGGATACGGACCAAGAGCCGGCCGCCGACTCAGCCGGCCCGGCGCAGTGCCGTGAACACTCCGTCCGGGCCGGAGGCTCTCCCGGCGCGGTAGGGTGCCGATCGTAGTCCGATCGGCAGTTCGGCGGCTTTTTCCGTAATCTCCCGTCGAACCGGAGGCCACTCTCACGGCGGAGGGAGCCGAACGAACCGGTTCCGGTGCGGCTGCCGTAACAACCCAGAGGCCTCCCCCCGCCCGGTGGTCCCGACCGTCATGCCGTCACGGGCGTCCACTGGCGGGGTTACCCTGCTCTAGGCTGCAGGACTCGATTTTTAGAGCAACACCGACGTTGTTGGGGGATCGACAGGCCCATCCAAAGTCCACCTTCACAGGGGAGCTTAATGACTGGAAATCGGTGTGAAACTTCTTCAGGAGCTTCCACGACCAGAAGCAGCATGGCCTCTCCTTGGACCACTCTCATCCTTCCTTCAGCTTTTCTCCAGGGAAGATACCAGATGCAGCAGGGCCGTTGCCGTCGCAGGCCCTTCTACTACTTCCGTCCTCCCGCGTCGTAGACGGCCCTCGGTGAGACTCGGTACGGAGAAACACTCCCGAGGGGGTTACCCCCATCCGGCGAGAATTATCGGTTTCAGGAGCCTCTGAGCACCCCTGCTCCATCCCTTTAAGTAAGAAGGGCAGCCGACCGCACCCCACAGAAGTTTGGGGTTCGTGGTTGGGCAAGCAGGCGGCCTCCGCCAGGTTACTACTCCTAAGATACTCCAGTACCCCACTGAGCCGTACCGCGGAGATTATCTGCTTAGCTGCGAATACCACCACCTTGACTAAAGAAGGCGTCATGAAGCATCGTTATGACGCCGACCGGCACTTCGCCCCATCAATTTGGTTTCTTCGACCGAAAGTCCTGCAAAATGGTTACCGTGTGCTGAGGGCCAGGCTAACTACGTCATCTTAAGAACGCCTTCTGTGTCCCTTCAGAACGATAACTTCTCCTGCTTCCCCCTCCGCCCTCAGGGGACGGTTTCCAATTGACTATGCCGCCGGGGCCTTGACGTCTCTACCTCGCGACCAGCGGATCGCCAATGGGAGCCTCTGCCCGGACTACTGGGGACAAAACGACAGTCAACGACAGGCTCAGGCGGCGCTTGACTGAGCAACGAGAAGAATCAGCTCTACCCCGTAGTCTACGCCGAACGCCAAGCTTCCCTACACTGGACCAGGTCGCCAGCACAGCCCAAGTGGCGAAAGCATCCGCTCCACCAGCCCGTACCGACACCTCGCACGACCCAACCCGCTCATTACCTACGGACAAAAACCCGGAGCCGCCGCCGTGCTCTCCAGCCGGGCCCACGACCGAACTGGCCGTTCAGGCCCCCCCCCCCTGGCCGTTGGGCTCCCAGCCTTGGCCTGGCTCATCGAGCCCCTTCTCTGAGCCGAGCCGGCTCCGCCAGAGTCGGAGATCGCTCTCCGGAGCCGTGAACCGTCTTCCCTGGCCCCTTCCGAACCATGGTCGAGCTCCCCCTATCCAGGATTGGCCAGGGACGCTGCAGTCACCCAAAGCCGCGTCCGCTCTTCCACGGCCGCGACCACCTCTTCCGCTGAGCTGTGGTCGCTGTCCAGGCCATCCAGAGCCCTGGACCGACTTCCGCCCTCCTACGCTCCGCCTGAACCTTGATCGCCATCCCGGCTCTCCAGAAGCTGCGGGCCGACTCGTTCCGCTCTGGGCGAGGCAAGATCGTCCCTTGCTCAAGAGCCCTCTTCCTGCCCTCCGAGAGCGGCTATCCCGACTCTCCAGAACCGTGGGCCGACTCGTCCGGCCCTCCTATTCGTCTCTTTTCCGCGATGGGTCGGTTTTTTCCGGCTCTCCGGCTGTGGGCGACTCTTCCGGACCTCCTTATCGGTCTCCGAGACGGCTCTCACGAGCTTATGGAAGTCGGCTCTCCCGGCTCTCCGGAGCGTGGGCTAACTCTTCTCCGGACCTCCTATCCTTCGGCCTCCTCCGAGACGGACCTCCCGAGCCGAGGGAGCCGGCCCTCCCGGCTCTCCCAAAATCCGGGAGCCGTGGCCGACTCTTCCGGACCTCCTGCCTATCGCTCCCAGACGGCTCTCACGAGCCGAGGGGTTCGGCTCTCCCGGCTCTCCGTAGCCGTGGGCCAACTCTTCTGGACCTCCTAATTCCGGCCTCTTCTATCCCGCTCTCCCGACTGAGAGAGTCGGCGCTCCCGGCTCTCCGGACCGTGGCCGCTCTTCCGGACCTCCTTATCGGCTCTCTCCGAGACGGCTTTCACGAGCCGAGGGAGTCGGCCTTCCCCCCTGGCTCTCCGGAGCCCTGGACCGACTCTTCCGGACCTCCTATTCGCTCTCACGGCCGGGGAGTCGCTCTTCCCCTCCCGGCTCTCTCCGGAGCCGTGGACCGACTCTTCCGACCTCCTAAAATCGCTCTCCGACGACGGCTTCTCAGACCGAGGGAGGGGGTCTCCTGGCTCTCTCCTCCGGAGCCGTGGCTTAACTCTTTTCCGGACCTCCTTAATCGGCTTCAAAGACGCTCTCCCGAGCCCAGGGAGTCGGCTCCCCGCGCTCTCCGGAGCCGTGGGGCCGCTCTTTTTCGGCCTCCCGGATCGACTCTTCCCGCCGTGGGCGACTCTTCCAGTCCTCCTGATCGTCTCTCCGAAGCGGCGGGCCGAAGCTGCGACCCCTGATCGGCGCCCCAGAGCCATGGGCCGAATACTCCGGACCTGATCAGATCGCCCGCCGTGGATCGGCTTCCAGCCTCCCATGCTATTCTTTCGGAGTATGATCGGCCCTGGCCCGACTCCTGCCGGTCTTTCCCGAATCCCCCACCCGGCGCTATGAGTCGCGGGTCGGGTTTCCCGCTATCCCTAGCCGCGGCTGGCTCTTCGGCAATTCGCCTGATTCGTGGGGGGTACGTTACACCATAGTCGCTTAACAGATCAGCTCCTCCCCCTGTTGAACGACTCCGAGTGGATCGGCTCTCCGGAGCCTCGGACTGGCCCCCCACAGACCCGTTGACCGACTCCCCTTCCGGCTCTCCGAGCCGCGTCCGTCCTTCCCGGCCATCCGGATCCTGGAAATCAGCTCTTGGCGAGGCTGCGGGTCGGCTCTCCCGTTTCCCAGAACCCGTCACCGGCTCTCTCCGGACCGGTACGGCTCTTCAGAAGACACGGCACCTATCCAGGGCTTTGTGTGACTGGTCCGGCTAGCGTCGGCACATGCCGGGGCTGCCCGCACGCTCGCAACGAGCTTGGGTATGGCTACCCTCCACGGCCACGGATGGAACCTCGCTGAGTAGTCTTCACGAGATCTGTCCCGCCATCGTCTACCACCATGTCCACTGTCCACCGTGTTGGCACGGGCCACCGCCAGTGGCCGCTGTGCTATCTGGTGCAGGGTCCAACTATGGGTAAGTTTGATATCTGAATTAGATTCAACAAAACTTCACTGGTTTGTGAATCCGGTGAAGTAATGAATACTTACCCATATTGGACACTCCCCCCCAACCGTCCTCACTTTCCGGGCCATCACAACGGGCGCGTCCTCCTCTTCGGTTTTGCGGGCCTTCGCCCCCAATTCTAGCACGCCTTCGCCTGGAAAACAAGAGAAGGGCGATGGGGTGGCCAACCCCGTACTTGGTGTTATTGCCAGATTGTTCAATGGCGCGGGGGTGGGGTGTCAGGTCCAATATGGGGTAAGTTATTCATACTTCACAGATGCACAACCCAGTGAAGTTTTGTGTTGATTCTGTATTTGATTGTTTCATATTTTTAATAGTCATACATTTAGCGAAGTTCGTTTGTCTTTCCTCTCACGAAAGTAACTATTAACAACCTTCCCACCACTACAGCAATCCTCTCCCATAGAATAAATGCTTTTCGAAGTTAAAGATGTTGAATTCCAATAGAAAATGACGAATTTTTACAGGTTGTCAAGTATGACATTGATTATCTTTGCATGATGGGATGCATTTCAAACTTGCACATACCCCATTCTTTCACAATCCACAAACTTCAAATGACTATAACTCCGTAACGGCATTCAGTTATTATCCCGCTAAATTAGCCCCTGTTTTAATCATCCTGCAGTTGCCCTTTAATAGTCTTGTCAAAATTCTACGAGGCCTGAATCATGAGTGATGTTGCAGAATGAAATGCCCCCGATTCCCGTGTGCCGAGTTATTATTAGGCACTAAACTAACAACAAAATTACACTCTGTGCATTTTTGGGAAATATCTCATCCCCTCTGTCCTACAACACGTCCTGACCCTACTCAATAATCTAGTGATATTAATCACATGACAGTGCCCCGAAGGGACTGTTGAAAATGTATTTCGAATGTACGGTCTGTAGTCAGATCATAAATCGAAGTTTGGGAGTTTAGGCTTTTTGACATACTATAACATAACACACACCCTATTTCACATGGCCTACCATATTTTTAGATGTGCCACTGACGTCATTGTTTGGCTGATCAATGCTGATGAAGGGGAACATTTTAGTATTCAGGGGGGGGGGGGGGGGAGCCAACCATATTAATTCCACCGAAATAAACCAGTAGTAAGTGGTCTGAAGAGGAGGGGGTGGTATTTGGGCAATTTGTAGGCCCCATAAACCAGGTAAGTGTTCTTGTGTATCTCACTGTCTTGAAAGCATTTCCGGTACGTGACGATCAGCGGCAGGACGAGCACTTGGTGAATTCCGAATGAATCTACTTGCGCATATTCAACTTGACCCATATTGCAACATTGTACCTAATTTACCACTATCTACAACCCTGGCCAAATTTGAAGTTCCCCATCTGGCCACCCAAAACTCCTAAATTTGCCCGTCTTTTCGACCTTGAAGCTATTTAGGAAACCTGGAATATTCTATCTATCGGATTTATTCGTTTTTCATAGAGAGAGAGTTAATATGAGAGGTAGTCTGATCATTTTGACATCGTGTGCAGCCCTACAAAGTGTTCTGATGAGTATAAATTGTCTGATATTTGAACTAGTAAACAAGTAAATTATTGGACTGCTGGTCTTGCCTGATCATGACGCATGGTTGTTCTTATCAGGTTCCTAATAGCTTGCTTTGATAGCATTTGATTAACAACCATAGAGGAAGCTTAGTTTTTGCCGCCCCTAAGTGATTTACATATGAATAAACTCCTACCGTGACTATTGTCCCATGTCTAATTGACTGCACCGTAGTTTTGACGCATGTTAACCAAACCTTGTAGTAACTGACAAAATGGCATTAATTTTGCATTTATTCGCACCTAGAGAATTCCCGGAGCGAGGCATGTACGTTTCTGTTAATATCTGTTCTGACAAAATTTGAAAATTTGCAAAATCACAGCAAATTAGAACACATTAAATTACTTCCAGTGGACCCAATTCCATGTTTAGAGTTTCAGAGCATATCTTACCAAGTTTTGATTTTTTGAACACTTGCATGATTGAATTAGGCAAATTAGAACTATTTAGCTTGTATTGTTCATCTGCTATCTTGCAAACAAACTTGCCCACTCAAAACAATGATGTACACATGGATAATAGGCTAATTAACCTACTTGATTCCTTCTGACCTCATATCTAATCATTCTAACCCGACCCCAACAAGCTAATGCAAAAATTGAATGAAGATCCTCTCAAGCCCCCTTTACAACTGGCATAATTTGGGTCCCCGCATTACCCAACACTGTGGCGTGACAGTGCATACCAGTAATCGTCCTTGTGCATGCGTAGTTTAAAAAACCCGTTGCCATCAAAACCTGTGCAGGAACTATCCCCGCTGATCCGGGAAGATTGTGCGAATTGTCGTAAACTAGTCGTAAAGTAGTCCTGAACTGGTCGATGGGCAGACATTGGCACGAGCTGCCCGACTAGTTTGCGCATAGTTGTTGAAGTGTTCATGACAAGTTCTCGAAATTCTTGTTGTGGCAAAATGTCAAACATTTTGAAAATTTTGTCACACACTTCACGCATGGCCCACATTCCCCGCCATTGACATGAACACTTCCTGCATTGGCATCGAACTGGTACAAACAAATGCCCAAACTATGCCGGGACCCCAATGCAGGCAAGTGTAAAGAGGGCTTTACAATTTCACCTTCTAATGGCAAGACTGACATGCATCTGGACAGTGCATGGTACAAATTCACTGAAAATAGGCAATGTTTTCTTCCGTGGAAAGTTACATAGCCTGCATACGCACCTCACTGCCTGACGAACCTTCCCTTATTAATAATTACTTATGAATTCAGAATTTTCCATTCACTCATTATTCCTGTAACTGAATATTTGCTTCCATTTCCAATGTTTGTCCGTGTTTATATAGTTTTTGTGAATCCATGCCGCACAGTTGGATAACTGATCCAAATTAATTTTTGCTCCTCTGAACTTCTGATCTGAATTTTTTCATTCCTGTAATTGATATCGGAGTATCACTGCACGTTTGCCATCAGGCGCTGACAGTTGAAACCAGTAGCTTTGGGAAGCACACCAGGGCAGAGTCCAAATAATCTCTAGTTTTAGATTCTCCTTGGAGTGCATAATTGAATTTCATTAACCTGGTATGTGCCTATATGGGAGATAAAAAGAGGGTGTGGTGACCGGCTTATTAGATAGAGCCTGACAGGCCTTCTAATTAATGAGACCAAGTTCTTTGCTTGACAAGTGGCATATGTTTCCAAGGCATGTTCATCATCAACATAATTGGTCACATTCAGGGGAAAGTAATTTCTCAAATTTTGGCATCTTGGAGAGTGATTTATGACGGCCAGGCTAGTTCAATTGGCAACCTCCAGGTTGGTAAATTGAATTCCAAACAGTCGATAAGCTCTTTGTGTGTCTTGTTCTTTAGCGAGGCAATTTCTTACAGCCTCTTTTACCTTTTTTAGGGGGGCGTGAATACGCTGTGAATAATGCAATGATAAAGAAAACAGGGATGTAATTGCATGTTGAAAGTTGGGTGGTCCAAAGCAAGTTGGGCCTGGTTGTAGCTGACAACTGATTCAACATCGTGCATATGTAAGCAAGGTTGGGATCCCTAATTGGAGTCTATCCAATTAGTCCACTGTGTAGGGTTGCTAGGATTTACTTCCATTAGTGCGGCTTGAAAAATGCTGCAGCGAATAAGTGCTCATACCTGGGCTGTGCATATTATGAGCTATACTGCCTGATGTCTTCAAAGATGCATCGTCTTCTGGTAACATCTGGCAAGAAGCGATGGCGACATTGCATGATGCACAAGGAAAAATCGCTCCAATGTATCCGATATTGATACAGTATATCCTCACGATGATATGTCACTATAGATTAGTCCCTTTGTACCGCAAGACAAGACTATATGTGCCAATTTGTGGTTGTAAGAGAGCATGCTCACCATGCTCCCATCGAGGGAATAGACAAGATTCCTCATAGCAATATCATTACGACTTATTTTAAACTGTCACCACTTTTGAACATGCAACCAATTCATCCCATGTTTTCGGATGTTATTGTTATTATGGGGAGAAATTTGTAAAGTTTTGTGTTGGTAGGATTTGTAATTTCGAGGCGAGTTTCCACAGGATTTGTACACTGTATGTTCAACATCAAACTGCCATCATTCTCTCATGACCTTTGACACATTATCATCTCATTAAACTGTAACTCCGAATGGCTTAATAATAATAATAATGTACCGTTCTTATATAGCGGTTCATACTGTAATACGGTCTCAAAGTGCTGAAGGCCATTAACCCCTGGTCAATGGAAACTTGCTCGGCCCGCACATAGTGCACATCTCGAGCTATACAATCCTGACAACGCCAATGGTTGCCTCCCACAACCATGTCCCCCGGGGACATTTCATCACATGGGCGCCGTAATCAGCGCACTTGTGATTACAAGTAACTTCTCAGAGGTTCCCAATAACGCCTGAGTAGGACGAAGCAAACAGAGATAAAGCGCCTTGCTCAAGGACGCACCGGAAAGTCCAACCGGGTGGGTTTCAAACTCGGAACCTTTCGATCACAAGTCCTAAGCTCTACAAACTGAGCTAATCCGATCTCCACTGGCTTACCGTATTCATTCTAATAGCACGCCGTGCACAAAGGCAATCTAGGCAACATGGCATTTATTAGGCGGTCGTCTCGCGGAACTGGTAACATGTCCAAATGATTGTTACATACTCCAGATAACCGAAAGTATATCTTGGATTGCATGAATTTACATTTTTCAAGCATCCACAGATAATTATGACTAACTGACTGACCCCCCCACCCCTCCCCCGCCCCCTTTCAACACCCAACCTTGCATTTATTTCTTACCAAAAGTATTTTGTACAGTGTACAATTAGTGTCGATCAGTTTTGAAAGTGGGCCTCTATTAGGGTAACAAGAATAATAAATCTTGAAATTATCATGTATGCTTTTATTAGGGCATGAGCTTCTATTGAAATGAATACGGTTTCCAATAATATGGTTATTGTTCTCTTCTGTTTTCCTTAGGATGGCTCGAGAGCGAGGACGATGCAGCTATCTACTACCACATCTTTCAAGTTCCTCTCATTATCTGTCGACTGGATTCATAGGACCAGGTACGGAGTGTATGATTTGATCTCATCACCCAGCAGCACCAATCGGTATTCTCTCTTGAGGCAGCAAACGGAGGAATAAACTTACTGATGATGGGTCAGGGTTCGTGCACATTCGGGCTAGACGAACGTCTATGGGTACCACTGTCTCTTCAGTTCTTGTGATTTCCTGTACAGGTTTTGAATTTCACAATTGTCGTATTTTCCTACTATGTGTGGAGAAATACCAGAAAGTGTTAACTGAGGGAGACATTATGTCCACTTTTGTCCGCATGTAGTGATACAAGTTTTTGTAGCCTGCCTATGTTGCCTACGTGCTAGTCTTTTTGGGGTATAGAATCGCTTACACTTGCACGTGTGCGATTCTAGAGGCAGGCGGAGGAGGGGGGCAGGAGGGGCTCCAGTCCTTTAAGTTTTTCACAAAGAATGCATGACCATCAAAATGATATCAAACTGCTAGTTAGATACACTGAATTGTACTAACGTGGAACAACTTGCATTATGGAGGGAACCCCATAATTTATTTTACGGAGCATATATACTCCATACTTTCCATGATTGGCATATTCTTCCAACACAGAGTTGGCAACCCCACCGCTGTTCGATTTGGGCTGCTGTAAAGGTTCAATTGCTAGGAAGGCTAAATAAAGGATTGATTTCAAAACTTGTAAGACGCTATATGTCGCAGATGTGTCGGACCATCGGTTTTGTGTTCTAAAAAACATTACGTACCTTATTTGCCTTAATTTGCCTTTTTCCTGTGTTTATTAAGTGCTTGGTAACATTATTGATTTTGGGGGGAAATTTCACTGAGGAAGATAAATAATTGCAATCTACCTATCTTCTGAAACCATCATTACTTACATCAGGAAATGTCCCAAGGCAGCAACACATCACTGACCACAATCTCTATTCTTGTGTAACTCCCTATTTGAGGCAGCTCACATTTGGCAGTTATTGTCCAGTGCAAAGTTATGGTCTCCCATTTAATTATTTGTTGTTATTCTTGTTGTCATTGGCTAATGGCCTTGTGCTTTAACATGGAATGGATCCATAAACTTCAGACTGACTGAATATGGAGGACTGGGCAGTGGTAATAAAATTGATTGATGATTGATTGGTTTCTGCATATAAAGTTAGCTGGCCATTTGGCAGTTATTGTCCAGTGCAAAGTTATGGTCTCCCATTTAATTATTTGTTGTTATTCTTGTTGTCATTGGCTAATGGCCTTGTGCTTTAACATGGAATGGATCCATAAACTTCAGACTGACTGAATATGGAGGACTGGGCAGTGGTAATAAAATTGATTGATGATTGATTGGTTTCTGCATATAAAGTTAGCTGGCCATTTCTCAACAGTCCAATATGACCTTCCCTGCCATGATTGAGTTATGTAAGGTTTCATCATATTCATCACTCGGCAGCCCGAGCCCAAGTAAGCAATTTGGTTTGGTTATCACCATTCTGGTCCTTCCACTTCTTGAAGGCTTCACTGCAAAGGGATGGCTAGGAGATTTGTGGCCTGTTTTGACAGCTAATATACCTAATCCAAGCAGCACATGACCTGCTGAATGGAGGGCAGTTGAACCAGGCTTCTGATGTATTGGATCAGAAATTGCTCCTTATCAGAAATTGCTACTAACATCACAGGGAGAGCCGATCTGCTTAGTAGAACTGGAATTGAATCTAAACAGGCTGTATTCTCAGGTGGTAAGATATTCTCTTGGAAAACTCTCCCCGAAATCGCCAGAACCAAGGAGGTTCCAAATTGTCCGCGTCTCCCTTGGGAGGCTACACCATTTTGTTGAGCGGGGGGGGGGGGGGGGGGGAGGGGGGGAGGGCTTGCCTGTATTCTCATTTATTTTAACAATTTTTTTTTAAAACATCCATGAAATGCAGGCCCTACTCGACTTACAGCCCCCAATAATTACATTTCCGTAACCAGTTAATTGACCAGATTATAAGGCTTGATGGTTGCACAGATGAATTGCCACTTTCAGCTGTCCAATATATCTCGCACTGTGCTTGCATACAGTATATATGGTTAGGAAAATCTATAAAATTGCAGTTGGTTGGGGGGATTTCTTCTTTGCACCATTGCAGTTGTTAGAGGAAAAAAAAGTTGCGTTAGTCAGAGGCTCTCGGTCGTTCTGGAATGAAGCAATGAAATGATGTTGATATCACAAATTCATACAGCACATTCTCTATACTAGATGTTTAACATGCTTCACATTGTAGGTATAAACCCACGGTATAGAATAACAGGTTTGCCTGCGGTCAATCCTACAGGTGTAAGTTGCTATGGTTTCCGTGTAGGTTGTTGCTCAGGCCTCCTTACAAGCCCTCAATTATCCGCTGGGTCTGATTGAGTGATCGAGATAAAAAAAGGGCTGATCGGCCTGTTACGGGATTCGAGCTTATTAGTCTTCTGATCCAAATTTCAGAGCTCCGCCAAGTGAGGTATCGGAAATCTCGTGTTTTGTCTAATTCAAGAGTGGCATTGCAATGGGTTTGATCCCGAGAGCCACATGCTCGGTTAATTTGTCAACCTTCCGAACTTTCCAGCAACCTTGCAAGTGCAAAGGGGAGTGTATCATTTTCACGCTAGCACAGTTCATGTGAACTCGCATTGCTGGTTTATCCATTTACCAATGTTCATGTTTTTGTGGTATATCGGCCCAACCAGGCTGAAGTGATTGGCTCTTTGCAGATAGTGCAGGCTCAGAAATAGGTCAGGCAGAGGGAGTACTTACAATTTGCAGGCTTGGTTAACCTTCCTTTGGAGTTCTCTGTGGGATTACAGGCTATTACCGCTCTGGTTTGTACAGTGCACATGAACCTATGCATCCATCCAGGCGGGTTGGTAAATCTGTCATGCTTTGTTCTCGTATGATGTAGTTATGGCAGCCACGTGTATTCCTCAATTGCTTAACTCGCTGTTTACTCTGAAATAGTCACTGTGAGCGAAAACTAAATTTGGTGATGGGATTGGGTGAAAAGGGTTTCAAGACAAACTTGATATTCCCAATAGCAACATTTGATAATGGAGGATATGAAAGGAAAGGGGGACTTGTGGTGGCTGACCTGAACTGAGGGATAGAACTTGTTTGAGAAACACCCTCTGGGCAGCAATGCCATACCCCTTCTCCCCCCCCCCACCCCCCCCCCCCCCCCCCCCCCCCCCTCCCTTCCTATATGTGAGAAATCACCCATTGACTTTCACATCATCACTTTTTGGGGAGAGGGTTATACGTACAGAATATTGTATTCCATAATACACTCCTCGGTGGCAGGAGTTAGTAGGTTATAGTCAACAACCTGCTTTTGGAGTCTAAGTAGTCCCAATTTTTTTTTGTGTGATTATTATTCCTGATGGCAAAAATGGTTTCCAAAATTTGAAAGGTTGTTGATGCGATATATATCTTCCATATCAAGAAATTCATACACTCTGTTTGACATGCTCTCCCTAGGGGAGCATATAATTAGCCGTTCTGCACTCTTTGCCAGAAACCTGGTTTCACAATTAATCAAATTAATTTCCGGAGCTCATGATCTCTCCTAATCGGAAAGTTGATCCACTTAGTCTATGATAGTCTGCAGTTAATTATTTTTCTAATACAGAGTTCATGGGAATTGTACTGAACGAATGCATCCCCAGAGTGAATTCAAACTGAACTAGTTCCAACTGACCTAATTTGGAGAATTTAACCTCTCCCTGAGGAGGGAGGAGAGGGAAGTGTACTCTCTCATGTGATCTTAGGAAGGTACCAATGAATTATCAGTTCAGATAGATTCCTAATGGAGGCGCTCTGTGAAGGCATACCCGTAAAAATGTGTGTTTATCAGAGCAGATGATCTGCAGTAACTAGTCCATGTACATAACGCACATGATTAACCTACTGTAAATGGAACAAACGAATCCTGGGTAAAAATGTCCCTACCAAGTGTGCATGAATTTCATTTGCAGTGCATTTTTATGGAATAGATCATGGGCGTCAGCAGGTGGGGACAGGGGGGCCAATGCTCCCATTGACTTTAACATTTTCACACAGTAAAATTGTGGCCGTAATGTGGCCATATCCCCCCCACTTTTGAGAGGGTGGTGACGCTCATGGAATAGACCATGTAATATGCCAAAACTTACTACACATTCGAGGGATTTGAAAGATAATCTTGGCATTTGGTTCAAAATTGTGGCAATCTCTCCTCTTTTGCTCCATTTCTGCCTGAAATTAGGTTGTGTCCTGTCTGATCTATTGAACAGTCTCATTTTAAGGGGACATTTCTCCCACTGCCTACTTGCATCATAAGCCTGTACAGCCTCGTACACTACGTATGCTCTTTATTTCTCTTAGGGTCTCTTTAAGCTTTGTTTACCCTGTAACTCCCAACACTAATGGGGCTCCCGTATTTTATATCACCCGGACGGTCTCAAAGCTCTCTACATTATTCATATTTTGTATGGTATAGCATCCGCAACATATCATCCGTAAAATGCAGGGACCATGTTTTTTCTATAGTTTTGTATGAAAGTTGGATGTATTCTGGTCTTCTAATAGCTGGCTATAAATATTTCAAAATAGCTCATTGTTTATAACATATGCCTAGAGAATGTGCAATAAAATTTGATGAACATTGGGAAGAAATTAGGTACTAGACTTCTGCTGTCTTTCCCTGGAATGAGTGACTTCAAAAAATATAAACTACAGTATGGTTTTATGGAGGCAAACTGGAGATTATGTCATATCGAGGATAATAATATTAATGGATCAACACATTGGAAAATTGCTAATTTAGTACCAAAATGCACCACAAAATTAGGTCAAGTTAGGCATAATTTTGTGTAGCTGCCTGTGGGAATCTGCATGACCGAAGAGGGATTTGTTGATGTTAAACAAGCATTCTTTAAATCATGTAAAACTGAGGTACAGATTTTACTATTGCAAACTATTTCCTCAAATACCCCATTGTATCTGCAAATCTGCCAAATTTCTTTGAACGTGACTCTGATCACATATAGGAAGCCTTTCAAGGAAAGAGTGGGGCATAGGGTGCAGGAATTTTTTGAATTGGTGGAATCTAATGGCCCTCACCACTTTATCTGACTTCCGTAAAAAATTGAATATTTCGGTGTGTCAAATACAAGTGAGATGACGTCTGCAACACATACTACTCAATTTGTTGCCCATAGTGGATTGTGGAAATGTATGCTGGTGTATGGGTCAGAGTGCCACTGCTAAAGTATTTTAAGCTCATCAGTCAAGCGCAAACAAGCATACAGAGTGATTTTGGCAGGCAGCACCTCTGGCATCAGTGGAAATCGCCCTTTTCAGTGTTTAGACATAGAGACAATATGGAAAATGGTAAAGGGCCACTGACTGGTTTTGGTCCTGCATCTTTGAGGCCCAACTTCTATAGGGGGCAAACCAAATCCTCCACAGAGGCCCATGAATGGGCTGAGACCCTCCTATTGTCAACCCCTGACCTACTATGAATAAACCAGTATTAACAATTAGTACCTCGCTCCACAAGTCAAAGCAACTTCCATGATATATCAACATCACAACAGTGTGTGAGTAATCGGGTGGTAACTATTGCACCAAAACTCCCAAATGACTCCATGTATTGCTACTATAGTTAAATGATGCTTGGTTTGCAAATGTAGTCCAATACATAGATGTTTCTGGGTGGTTTGGTGCTCCACGTAAGCTTTGTAGTTAGGGGAAATTGACCTCATGCTCCATAACTAGGATAAAGGCTTTGGGTGAAAGAGATCGTTTATGAATCGAGGTCTGAAATCCGTGGTCAGATGGTATTCCGAGTGGGTGGATTTTTTTTTTCGTCTCTTCGAGGTGGGGATGCCCTTCAACTCCACCTTTCATTCATCAGGTCATAACATTTTCCAATGTCAAGCGTGCTCTTAGGGAGGCCATGACCCCCTTCTTGCCCCCTTCAATGTTATCATGTGCTCTCTTATGGGTATGTGGAACTTTCAGGTAATTTTTAATCCCTAATGGGGACATTGTTTTGTTATGTGTATGAGGCTAGAAATCCACAACCTTGAGTGACTAACTACTGGTGGAAATAATAAAGCCTATATAATCTATTGAAAAGCATGGCCTACCATGCTGTTGTTGCATATTCATATCATACTTGCCACGAATGATCATCTCTATTAAAACAAATTGTGATCTCTGACTGTTCCCATTTTGGCTGTTAATTTGGATTGAATTAACTCCAAAGTAACATACAATTGTGGCCCGAGCTTCTGCACCATTGGCGCTCTAGTTTCATGGAAAAAAATTAGTAACTGCATAACTATAAATAAAGATGAGGGAACAATTGATTGTGAATGTTAACGGACAGTCAATTGAGAGAAAGGACTATAAAATTATACTTCATTCAGTAAGAATCTATTTCGTTTTTGTTACCTATACCTTGTGTGCTAAATAGTGGCTTATATATGATATAACAAACGACTGTGTACATAAATGGTTCTATTTCAATATTATACCTATTATTGTATGTGTGCATGCAATTGTTGATAGAGCACCGTAATACAAATTCACATTATTAATTGTTATCATCTATCATGTACAGATTTCAGTTTTATTTATCATTTGTGAAGCCGGTGTATTTAGTGCCTTGTTCTGAATCGTTTTGGTTATGTTATGAAAGCAACAGTTCTTGTTATACAAAATTTGGGTATGTATAATCCTGCCTATTGCACTTCTGTATAGCCAGTTGATAGTCTCAGTCCATTTTAGTAAAATTACATTCAGATCAGTTTACAGAGCCATGCTTAAACAGTCAGATCAATCAGATCAGACACCAAATGCCTTCAAATTTTGTACAGTCAAAAAATGCATGATTGGTTGATGTCTAATGAGCAGAGTGGAATTAGGCTATTAACATTCAACCGTTTTCATTTAGGTGTTCTGTGTCCGATAAGAGTATTCTGACCATGTAGACCTGGTTCCTAAGTATTCATGAGGGTTGCAGATGAGTGACTCAAATCAGTTTTCAAGTTAAAGGACCATTGCGAGAGGAATGATATCAAAGAAGCTAATATGATAGCTGAAGAAATACTAAATGGGTCAGTCCAAACCCAACGTTGAAACGGCTTCCTGTTACAGGGTTAGAGCAGGGCTCGCATTAGCTGGTATAGCATAGCAGTTTGCTAGTAAATTGAGGCAAATTGCTATGCCAAATATCATGCATAGCAAAATTTGCAGTGCAACTCTATGAAGAAGTTGTAGAATGGCCTAGTAGAAATTGAATTGTTACGAGAAACTGCTATGCAAAGTCAAAATCCCTTAATGCGCGTCCTGGGTAGAGCCTTCGCAGTTTGTGCATTGCACAAAACAGAAAAGATCCCTCATGGAATTTCTTTATTATAATCATAATATAATGAATTGAATTAATCATACTGTGCCCCACAACCCCGCAGATATTGTTTTTACGTCAAGTCGACACATTAATTTCTTTTTGAAAAATAATCAGTCTATGAGAGAGGATTGCGGTATTAGGTTGGTAGGTGTGGATGGCTACTTCAGTGAGGGAAGACAACAGAACCTCTGCAGAATGTTAGGTATTCAACACAATGAAACACATAACATTATCTGTGTAGTTCAACTGTTTTACCCCAGCCTACTTTTATCCTTTGGTTTGTGACTTAATGAATACAATAATTCATGTGAAGATGTATTGTCATTTCCCAAACAGGGTGAGTCATTGTCAAAAGTTAGTCATACCAGTCTTGTTCATTGACGCACCTTCAGTCACCTAGATGACTTGGAATTTCTTTAAAATGACCCAATTGGTAGCAGCATGTTTGATGTTTTCTACATGTCACACTTCCCAGCCTGAGAGTCACTTTTGTGACGGGACCATTAGGGAGTTTGCACACACTTCCCAGAGTCAACCTTTGTGACTGACCATTTAGGGAGTTTGGTACACATGTGATCATTCTGGGGATTGTAACAATAGTCCCGTTTTGAACGGCAGGCCTGGGTGTTTGTATTGGGGGTGCATCTTGAAAATGAGAGAGTGCACAAAGAAGAAAATCTATTAGGCAATTTCTGTTCTAGTATTAAACTGATGCTTGTTGAAACACAGTGACCAAACTGCATAGAACCTGCTGTTTTTGTGTGCTATTTGAGATTACATCTTGATAAATATAATTCAGTGTGGTATACTAAGATAAACATAATGATTTTTTCCTGGTACCGGTACCGATAATGTTAAGTTTGTAAAAATCTCCTTGTGGTATTTTGTTGATTTGCCAGGCTCTGGAAAGGTTAGGTTCTCAAACTCTGATGAATGCTACTTTGATCTCAGTTTGTATGGTAAATTTCTTTCCCTACTACTTGCCATGCACTCAGCAGCAGTGAGGGCAACAGCAGACGTTTATGTGTCTAACTTATTCAGATTGCAGGAATTGGTTTGAGGAGAGGAGAGGACTAGATAATGAGAATATCATTTGTTTGATTATGCCCTCCTCGTGGTGAACTTTTATTGAGCAGTCGCTCTCCAGTATGAGATTCATGACCGTATTCGTGAACTTTTGGACAAAATCATAGTTCTTGGTAAGAAATAATTGTTCTCATTTGAGCAGTAAATGAACAGGACTGGTTCTCTGTGTATATTGTATGTGCTCTGTATGTGTGCAAAGGAATTGTAAATACACTGAAAAAGCACAATAATTGCAATCGCCTGTTCAGTTTAACTTCTTATCCGTGGAAAGGTAGTAGGGCGGCCTCCTACAGTGGTTCCAGTGAGTTACTGCATAAACTCCACATGCTGTGATGTAACATGCAGGCACAGGTGGCGAGCATCAATTGAATCCGCTCATTGAATGATATCTTCCAAGGCTAAGGATTCAATCCAGATTTGAAAGCACTTGGCGTGGAGGCACCTCTAACACTGAGATATGATAAATACCGTGATGTATTTAAGCCCAGTGAGTATAGATTGCCATGATATAGCTATAGCTTGCCTATCATGGATCTAATCCTGGGTCATTACTGAAGAGAGAACTTGGGGAGAAAGTCCGAGGCACTGACCGAGAAGTGGAATTCACCCGCAAGGATACATGAACTGTAGACACCCTCCAGCCAGTTCTGAGCAGAGCGTTACAATGACTTGTCCTGTATCGTAGCCTCAGCTGTAGAGTAGGAAACTTCCCCTTTTTCTTGGTGTAATCAGAACAAGAAGAAGAAACAAGATTCACTTTAGGAACTGTATCTAATTGGTTGTGCAACGAAAAGCTCTGATGTGTGCTGTGAGATACTTAGGCCCAAAAATTGCATAAAATTCCATTGAAGCAATGTCCCGATGGTATAGAATGTGGGATACTTCCGATTAATTTGGGCCCCAATCTTGAAAATCTGAATGATATCAAAAATCATCCATTTATTTGCATTTGAAAATGATCAATTTGACACTTTTCCAGTCCCCAATGCAACCAATGAAACATAGGGGATATACATTGGCCATGGTAATGGTCGCAAAGATTTAACCCCCCCCCCAAAAATAGTGGTGTGACCACAGCAGACACTCGAGGCATGGTTGTAAATGACCACAAGCGAACGAACCATTTGTGTGGTGGTCGACTTCACGAGCAACAAACATTTCACCTCACTGTCTGCAGTATCTAGTGCACGGACCAATGCAACCAGCAAGTGGCAATAATTAGGATCCTGTGGTCAGACGAAACAATTGACCGTACATTACACGGCTCTGTTAAGTCATTTTCGATTTTCAAAACTTACCCAAAGTTAGCCAGACCGTCTGGTTGGCCTTCTACGGACCAATCAATTCCAGGAAGGTTGAGCAAGAATGAATTATTGGAGGACATAAACAACAGTGTGTGGACATAACTTTAAATTTTTATTGAAGCTTTAGACAGTGAGAGAAAAGATTTAAAAATATACTTTTATTTTACAACCTATGTATAATTGTTGCAACTCAACTGACCTGTTCAAAATGAATATCCCACATTTCAGAGGGGGAAAATATTATAACAATTTTAGACCAACAATAAAATCATAACTTATAATGAACTCTTGAGACTATGTAAAATATAATTATTGGTTTCATTTATATAAATGCTTATTATTATTTAACTTTATGATACAATATAATACATAGCTTCTTACCATTCGGCCCACACACTAAAATTCAAAACCAAGCGTGCACTCAGAATATGGATTGTGCATGAACATAAAGAGAAAGATCTCCAAGAAATTCTTAATTTGGGTTGCTAAGCATATGCATTTAGGAGTTTCTATATGCTAAACTTGTCTTTCCTGTTGCTCAAAAACAAACAAAACAAACCTCAATAGCACCGGTCACACATGAATGTAACAATAAAAGTAATTGTCAGTAGCGGCTCTGATAATGATAAATGTGACAACCATTCATATCCTAATCGCTGTTACGGTGGGCTTTTTAATCGCTATGGTGTGACTGCTAAAGTGTGACCAGGGCTTATTGATAGATTCCAATCTACCATGTTCAATTTGTCGGTATTATTTTACATCATAATAGATAGATAGGCAATGCAAAGAATAGTTCATGCCTGCCATAATTATGATGTATAAATACTTAAATAAAAAGGTACTTTTCAAATTGTAATGGAACAACTAAAAACATGCTATTTTAATATGGTATGTGACTGTTAATGGTTTTGCTTGTCAATTCATGTCACACTAATCTGATTGTGGGTTCCTATAGAAATGACTTTAGCAACCAGTTTGCGCTCCATCGTCCAAGACAATGTGAAACCCAAAAACTTACTGGTTTGGGTATTGTAACTATCGACCACTCACATTCTTAAGCTCATCTGATTAGCAGTTGCCTTAGTAACTCCATCTTATCGGCGGCCTTTTTGCACCCCACCCCAAACTGATGCATTTAAGTGACACCTCGAGGGGGACACCAGTCTTATGTACGTAACGAGCACATCTCTATCTTTCGTCTTGACTTTCGTACAATATCACAATTTCTGGACCCAATACTTGGATTAGTCCCGATAAGATGGAGTTACTAGGGCCAACTGCTAATAAGATGAGCTCAAGAAGGTGAGTTAGGGAACGCAGTGAATTCTCAAATTTTATGTAGGTGCTAGATGGGAGAAAACATTTTGCACTAGACGAATTATCCTTCTGTTTTAAGTTATGCCAAATACGGTAAATAATGCCAAATGCAGTAATAAGTGCATACAAAACGAAAAATATATTGACAATTGTAAGACCCATAGACTTGAGCTGACGGGGGTCAACTACAGTTCACGGTATCGATATCTGCGCTACTCAGATATGTCAATGACATCCCTTCAGAACTGGTACTGATGTTTACATCTGGCTGCTATGACAGTGGGGTTGCCAGTGGCACATCTTTTTTGCTCCATTAGAGGTAAGCAATATGACAAGGGCATATGGTGTAGGGGTAATAATAATAACTCCAGTTGATTCACTACTCAGCATAGTCTTTGCCTCTTGATACTTCCTGGCCAACAGATTGTCTCTGCTAACAAGAGGCTTATCTAAAGCACTGAACAGGCTCGGACTGGCAAACTAACATGGCAAAACTAATTGAAGGTATTCATTGTACTGCCAGCATATTGAACAATACCACCCCCCCCCCCCCCCCCCCACCTGTCATAAGTGCAGCTATGATGGGGACTTGCTGGTCGGAGATGCCACATCGCGACAGGTAAGTGTTGAACTTAAGCATCTTCCTGACTAATTGGAGGAGAGGGGTGGTGATCAACTGGTTGGGTTGCCATGGTGATGTAGCCATTCAGCTCAGTCAGATCCAATGGTTGTAGCTTCAAACCTACATTGTGCCTGGGTTTCTCACCATCCAGGTGTGAGAGAACACATGGAAAGGACTTCCTTGCAATGGTCATGGTGCAAATTCAAGCAGGGGGTATGGTATGTGAGAAAGGCAATCTATTTCAGGTGCTGGGGGTTTAGTGGTGCTGCGGGGTATAAGGATTATATTAGGGCATACAATATGGATATGCCAAACTAATGGATTTGGCATAATCCTGTCCAAACACTGCAATGGTGCCTATTATTAATACTATTCTATGGTTGTAAACTTTAAAACTAGGCAGCTATGAGGCAAAAAATAACAATTTATTTCTAGGTCCTCTGAAACAAACCATGGAAAACTGTGAAGAAATACCTTATTTAGAAGTCCAGACTAAACAGATTTATTAAAAAGTATGCAGTATAAATTGTGCATTATAGATTTCCCAAATATGTACAGTACATAGGTGTCTTCATTTCACCTATGCTGAAAAGGCACCTCTAGTCTCCACAGTGAAATAATTCAAAGGAGAACAACAAATTACAGATAATGAAACCTCTATTTAAAAATCAATAAAAAAAACTCATATGCCTGTTAAAACACTGTTTTGATTGTATTTTGAAGAAAAAGCTGATACAAAACTGAACTTGGAGCACCGATCCCATAATTTTTATCCAGAATTTCAACGCTAATTACTACTAAGATATTAGCCAGTTTAATTCACCTAATCAAGTTAAACTGGCTTCAAGTGGCATTTGATTCAGTTTGACCTGCTCTAATTCCAATACTGATGACAGTTCAACTGAGTCTATCCTTCACTTGTTAATACCACTCGAAACAACTGGTGGTTGCCAGTTGGAGTCAGTTCCACTGGTTCCTACTAGAAGCTTAAACTGTAATTCAATGTATTAATCTATGAACCATGTTCAATGAGTTTCAAATGGATTTCTCAGGCTACTATGCCTTGAATTATTCTGGACCATGTTCGGATGGTTTGAGTGAAACTGATCATACACAACTGGAATAAGCTGTCTTGTAACCAGTTCATGTCTAGTAAACCGTCCAGTTCGAACGTATGTGAAAAATACAACACGGAATGGGGAGTAGAAAGTTGATCTCACAGTGTACAGCAAATTTAATTAGCGAGCAAGCCACTTGAAACTTTCTCCCAAGATCATTCATTGCAAGAGGAATAGCCTAGGCTAAGATGGAGCGTGGTTGTCTGATTAGTTGAGGTGTCGAGCTCGTAACCCAATGGTTGAGTCCTCATTGTACCCTTGAGTACAATGTGGAGATGAAGCAGGGTGCTTATCTTGACGGCTTCACTCGTACAATGGTTGTACTTTGAACCCGTGAGGAATTTGAGTACAACCTGCACCCACAAGACAGCAGCTCACTTACCCGGTTTGTTGGGGAGCATACCAGTTCCTATGATCAGGGTAGCATCCGTGAAGCGCTTGGTACTGACAGCTGTCAAAAATATAGCGCTATATAAAGAACCAGATACTATTACCAGTCGGTTGGTGATATACACCGACAGACACATCAACGCACGAGTGTAATAACGTCTCGGATGACGACTGCCACTACATATGACTGCCACTACATATTTTATAGGTTCAGTGCAGATATTCTACATTGATTTTGTGTTCTCTTTGCTCATTTCAGATGCTTCAATCAGGCTTTACTGAAGGCATCAATTTCAATTGGTCCTCCTGTTGGCACAACATTTTCATCTGCTGATCTCGAAGCCATTTTCAAATTCTATGATTAATGGCTTGCACTTTTTTCACCAGTAGTATTTTTTTTTTTCTTCGGCTGATTCCTTCCTCAAGTTGTAGTGTTCAAATTGATCTTCTTTGGTGACCCATATTTTCCATTGCTATCTCCACGAACACTTCATTGCAAAGTAACTACTAATAACTCACCAATTTCCCATGGTCTAACTAATTGTTAATCTTTCTGGACTCTATGTGCCGATGTGATTAGTCAATGATATTTTTTAGCAGAACACAATGTTGTCTCATTTTTTAACTTTTTTTTTCGCTGGCTCTAGCAGTTTTTTTTTCTTCTGCTTTTGGTATTTTCAATTTTTACCTTCTTCCTTTTTTTTGCTTCCGAACTGGGGGATTGCATGTTGGCACCCCCTAATCTGATAAAAAATTATTACATATGTGTCAAATTTCAGGTGATTCAGTCAATGTGTTGAAGAGTTATTGCATTGACACATGTGACGGACATTTAGCCGACACGTGGCGGCTTCACACCATGTGACACTTGTGTCACAATACAAATTCTTCATTATTAAATTCCATATTTTCTACCAATTAGGAACTTTTTCATCTTCAAGCTCGGTATATAACATTGAGTCATGTAACATAATGTTGTTTTTGTATTACAAATGTGCAATATCTCAATTCCCAAACCAAAATGCTGCTAGGAATTGATTTTCAAATTGTTCAAAATATTCAGAATAGAAGGAAAAGTAAGATTCAACATTGAACTACCAAACTTCCTGGATCCTATCACATCAATATGGCGTCATACACCCTGTAGGTACCTGCCATTCCCACCAGGTACCAGTAAATGTCAAACAAAGTGTCCTTCTTTTCCTATTCCACAGTAGTTGGGGAGGCAATACAACCATTTATTACACCATCGATTATATTCAATGAACGCCCTCATTTTTGCCTGTAGTGAGCATATGGTAGCACCTTTTCATGGTGATTCATAGAAAGTATTTTTGTGCATTGTTGACCCCCTATCCATGAGAGTACTGATACTTTTATGTTTTTTCACCCAACCACAACAGCCAAGATAATGCTTTCACTCTTTTCAATAAGAGGCTCCAGCTTGGTTCAATTTATGAGAAGATGATGCTTTTTCAGCCAAGCTTCAAATTATTTTATGTATTAGGATGTCAACCATCCTCACACTCACTCTGTATTTTCATACTGGTAAGCACCGGATTCTTCTGTGAGAGTGTTAAGCTTGTTCTCAGTTGGTGTCGTAGACCAGTCTGCTATCAAGTCCGTTGGCGTCTTCAGAGATCCAGCTGAAAGTGGGCTGGTCGGACTCATGGGGCTACTCTGCCTGTTTGGAATTATGAGCGGTTCCAGTTTCACACCTTTTTTCCCAGTCTTCTGCTCTTCACATCAGTGATTGTTTTTCCTACATCCATCTCCTCGACCAACTTGGTCACTACGTCTAGCTCCCCCCTAGAATCATCAGCAGGAGAGTGCTCCACCCCGCTAGCGGCGAGACAGTCATTCTCCCTTCCAGTCTTGTCAGAGGTGCTGTTGTCGCCTACTGTCTTTGAAGTTTGCTGGGGAACAGGTGAGCTTTTAGGGAGTCGTAACCTTGCTGGAACTGACTGGGTGCTCGACGGATTAACAGCAGAATTTTTTTGACTCCAGTTGGGTCTGGGAGGCTGGTCTAGTTCGGTGGGGCTAATCGGGTTCCCCTCCTGGTCTAGGGGCATTGGACCAAGGAAACCGAAGTCTTGCCAATGTTGGACTTTTTCACCGATGGACATTTTATTGTTCTGCCATTCCTCTCCCACTGTCTCTCTTCCTTGGGGGGCTCCCAGGTACCAATTGGACCTGAAAGCGGGTCTTGGTTGGGGGAGGGCTTCCAAAGCTCCCCTTGGGGGCCCTGAGGGGACTCTGCAAGGATCTTGTCTTCTGCAGTTTCCCAGTCTTCACACCACTGGGCTCCCATTGGTCATAGGGTTGCTTAAGGGTGAGAGACACTCTTTCCCTCTACCCATTGGGATATTGATCCGATGGGGTCCAGGGGACCTCCCACCTCTTCGATTGCTTGGGTAGCTCCGCCCTCTCTGGTTACCTCTACTGCCATCGCCTCTGTGCTGGCGTCCTCGTCCACCACCCCTGAAGACTAAGCCATGTCCCCTCCCTGAGTGTCTACTGCCTGAAAGAAGAAGAAATAGCTATTCCTTATGCGTGTGTTGCCAATTGTGTTCCAAGAAATTATAGCAACTAGCTGATCCTTTTTGAACTGGAATACATAAATCATACGATGTAATTGCAGATGTATCATACTGTTTAATACGTTGAGCATTTGAGAGATTTCACATGAAATGTGGTGTTCACATTATGTATTATCTTGAGAAGAATCCATTCCTCCCTAAGTGTTACTGCAGCCTAATGCTTTCCAACAGAGCCCCTTCCCTTCGAAACTCCGTTGGAAGACTTGCAATTGTAGGCTAGCTATGTCACGGAGAGTAGTGTAGATGACAGTTTACAGTTCACTAATGACTCAGCCACCACAGTGGTGCAGCTATATGGCAAACCCCCACTCCCCCCACCCTCTACAGGAGGGCTGATCCCAGGTACAACACCATCTAGATACAATCTGTCTGGTTTCAAAACTCTCGATTCCACTCCCAGTCAGAAGGTGGGGGCAGGACTCTCAATGATCTGTGCCCAGTTTTTTCTCATGTGCTACGCCAGATTAGCCTGACAAGATGGCCGAGGGTCCCAATGGGGGAACCAGCATCTTATACCCCGGCATGTGGAACGCACCCTACCCCCCAACCAACAGCAGCATTTCTGGTCAGGTCATTTTCCATCTAGCTTGTTTTAGATGATGTATCAGTGTCTTGTCAACATATCTGATGTCACCCCTGACATCAGAGCCACTACTACCCAACGTCAGTACCTGCATACGTCAAAATATAGTGAAATGTAGGAATTTGGCTTTGGGTTCAGATTCTCATTTGTTCTCCAATGAGGAAGGATGAATGAGAGCTTTTGAAGGGTGGGCAAGTGCCCCCCACCCCTTGATGGCACCACCCCTATTTTATCCATTCAATTGTGAGAGAGCGAGGAATAGGCCCATAGGCAGACTGTCATCTCCCTATAACATGCTTTCTATATCAGCTATGTATTTTCCATTGCCTTCTGTCACTAATGAGGGGACAAAATAATGAAACCCCTGTAAAATGTCCATTTAATGGCATATGCATCAAAATGATGATGCAAAGCAATAGCTCAGCCCTTTGATGTAGGAAGTGGGAATGAGAAAGATTATCACCCAGAATTTAGGAGAAAACTTATGCAAAAGGATTACTAAAATAAAAAATTCAGACCAGATTTAAGCATTGAAAAGTGAAAAAAAATTGCCCAAGTTTTGGTCCATGTGTCAAATTTGTTGCTCTAATCCAATGCATGTAAGATCATGGTGTGGAATGTATGCTTAAACATTGCAGCATTATGTGAAAGCAGCAGGATTCAGGCCAAAAAAATTGGCCCATAAAATAGAAGTGTCTTTTTGCCTGTGACCTTCTAATCAAGCTCGAGATTAGAATAATTTACAGACCAGCCTCACACTTACATGGCAATAATACCTTCCAGTATGCCTCAAACAACGATTCTTCAATTTGAAGCAGACACAAACTGAAACGTTCTTCCTATATTTGTTATCTTAATATGTCTGAATAGCTTTGAATCATAGCATCAACGGTTTAGTGGCAGGCTTCGGTGCTCTCTGAATATTTTCTACATTCAACAAAGCTGAAAACCTCCCCCCATCTGTCCATCCCGTAAAATGTGAACGAAATGAAAAATAAAACCCATGATGAAATGTCCTTCATGGGTTCGTGCTTCTTTCGTTTTCAAATTACCAAGCAATCTGCTATTAACAGCCGTCCATTACCACGATCATCACACAGCCCTGAGCCATTCCTCTCACTATTGTATCAAATTGATCCTGGCGAAGCGTATAAGGCGACAATCGCTCGGTTTCCATTTCCACCAATATTGCTCTGGCAAATTTCTATTCCTGCTTCAAGGTTTTCTGACAGAATCCCCATCTCGCCTCCATTGACAACCCAGGGACGGGAGTCATCTATTTTGTGGAAAAACAGATACAAGGATCGTTCTGCTTCATGTAACTACTAATCAATTGAAAAGGTCAATTCATGATCCTCTCTGAACTTCATAGTGTTCCTTGATGTTTTCATGAGACCCAAAGGCTGATAGGAAAAACTAGCCTTATTTTAATACTTCGGAAATTCACCATTGCACACCTCCACACTTCTCTCCATTCTCACAGACAGATTCTCTGACAAACAGACAAACAAAGTGCACCAAGGTCAAATTATCAATCGTGCAGATCGAAGTTCAACATTTTTCACCTTCCACATTTCCTATCCAATCTGGTATATGAACCTCTTCTCAAATTTGTCGCTGGGGGCATGAGTTCGTTATAGGTGATAGGCGGGTGAAAGTATTCTGGCCTTGTGAACATGGTTGTTTGAGACTGACTTTATCATTGGGAATCTCTAATTACACCAGGGTATCAGGACAACCGGTAGGTTAACTACTGCACGGCAGGAAGGGAGAGTGGGGGGCATAACCTAATGTCATTTTTGGGAGGTGAAGGTTTTTTTGCCCTGCAAAATCAGTCAGTGCTAAATAATAAGCATCTGCAGCTTTGCCATGCAAAAAATTCTCATCTTGGTCCTGCCCATGTCACAATTTCACAAGCTCGGGGTGGGGTTTAATCCATTACAGAGCGCTGGTAATGCTTGACCAGGAATTGGACCCATACCCCCATATCTATTGCACCCTTACACCTGACTCCCCAGTAAATGACTGTCAATTGTTCAGCTAGGGAGGCTTATACATCAAAATAGGATGTATTTTGGCTATACGTTCATGTTTAACACCATTGCAATACATTGACATCATCTTCTCCTTTTTTTTACAATGATTAGTTCACCCTTTGGTGGCCCTTAACAGCCAAGAGATTACAGAAAAATGTTGTATCTATAACAAAAATATGAAGGAAAATACAGCCCCTGGGGAGCCCTAATAAAGCACTTCTGTACAAACTCTGAAACTTTAAGAGTATTCATATTGCCCATGACGCTTTATTCAGCTCACTGCTGTTTTCCAGTTGTGCTACGCCCATCGGGTTATATACATTCTTTGACTAGGTCCATCAAACACGTCCTCTGGCACTCTCCCGTATGAGCAGAGGTCATGAATATGCATAATCTGCATCTATACTATACACAAATGCCAATGAAATGCACCATACCATTATCACACAGGTTCAATCCACAGACACATTTTAAGACTAATCCAAAACTGTGTGCATATGTATGAGTTTTCAACTTTATAGGATGAAGCTAGGAATGGAGAGATTCCAAGTGGTATTGTTAGCTGAATTACCACTGATATATGAGATGCTGATTGGTAGAAAGAAACCAAATAAACCAATTTTTCTTCACCCCAAGGACTGACAGTAGGAGTGCATGCACTGGGGGGGGGGTCCCTGCCCAACCATGGTTACAAGGACCTACCCAACTCATGACACATTTCTGCAAAATTGAAACTATAACAGGCAAGGCATGCTCATCGAACATTCTTTCAGCTCCAACAGATCCCCCCCCCCATGCACAAGCTGAAGGACCTGCAGATCAGGTTCTGACAGTTCAGTTTTGAGAGCTAGCCCATGTAAACATTACATGTTGAACTAATCAAGGGAGACCCATTACAAGCTATGTGGTCTACTTGCCCCATGGTTGCCACAGTTTGTCCACAGAGTGCGGTCTTCTATTCAAATCACACAAAGACAGTAGCATGTGACATGGTTCAACACCTTTGTGGTAACTAACCAAACAGTATAATGGGCCTTGGAGATATCCTGGCAGACACCATGATGGGTAGTGGAACCCAGACTGTTCCAGAAATGCTTGTTGAATGCTATTTGCAACAGACCCCCATGGACGAGATTTGTTTCCTTGGAGGATGCACAGCATGGAGTTCAACAGGCATGACAGAGAACTATCAGGATTAGATGTAAACCTCAGTTCTTGTGCTTCCATTACATCATCAGATGCCTGAGGATTACCAGCAACACAGTCTATCGCAGGGGGTCAACCCGATGGTCCAAGGTTGGTTGTTCCAGGGTTTGATGTTCTCCGATTTCATATAGGTTAAATTAGCACCCAAATTTACGGGGTTCGATGTTCCAGGGTTCGAGTTTCAGGTTCATTTATATTATAAATATACTCCAAATGTAGAGGCTCTGATGATCATGTTTTGGTGTTGCCTAGCACACCTGGAGGGGAAACTTTGTTTTCGTTCTTGGTCGATAGAGGCCTCTAAATTTAGGAATAAATTAATGTAAAGAAAAATGGGCGCAGGGAACATCGAAAAACAATGGGGAACATAGACCGGGAAACATTGAACCTCAGGAACATTTAGAACCTGGGGAACATCAAACCTCAGGAACATTGACAAATTTGACAGAGCCCCATCATCAGAGGCACAGGAACCTGTCTGCAGCATCGGTAGTGCCACAGTGGACCCTTGCTGAATACGGTGAAAAAGTTGTTCTGTTATAAGTAACTTGTGTTGGGAAGATTGAGGATCAGGCTCAAGATAATAAGCCATCTTCTTTTAGATGGAAGGCCCACGTCCTTTTACAATAATGACAACATTATTAGTATCGACATTGACATCATCATCTCTGTCATTCACTGGGGGCGCTCTCAGGTGTGTTGTGTAAAAAAAAAAACCCAGACACAGCAGGAATAGTACTGGACCCACATCGTTAAACCACCACAATTATACGGTTGCGTCACCGTAGGTGATAGCCTTATCACTCGGATTTCAATAAATTACTCAGCAATTCTTTCAACTGATACGGGAGATTAATTGGCACCCCTGGGAGGAGCGGCATTGAACGGATTGGATGGTAATATAATCACTGACATCCCAGTTAATGTCTGGGAATTTGGTTCGCGCATTAGCGTGGCCATATTATTTTACTTGTGGCTAGCCGCTGTGTTGTCAGGGGGTATCCAGCGAAGACAGAACTACGGGGGAAAATTAGGAGGTGACGGAATGAGAAGTAATCTAATTGAAACCAGACTGGGTGGACCGGACCCTGATTGGATGACATAGCGAATCGAGAGGGATAACATGAATGGGGCGAGAGGTGTCGTTCAGCTCAAATTGTTGAGTGTGGAGACGGGGAGATGTTTGTCACAGGGTTTACGGGAAGTGTTTAGCTCGAGTAGATAATCCTCAACAATCCACAAACATGCAGGGATGGCAATTTCGGGAAATGATAGTTCCCAGACGAACAGGGAATAGCGGTAAATGCCAGGATATAGTGGAAAATAGCAGGAAATATCGGTAAATTAGAAATTATTCATTCTTGGAGGACAGTTGGTTCAGAACTAGCGGTAAATACCGGGCTATAGTGGGAAATACTAGGAAATATTGGTCAATCGGAAAATTCCAATTCTTCGAGACAGGTAGTTCAGAAAATAGCCATTCTTTGGGTCATAATTTGAATGCAATAAAAGAGGGGGCGCGCAATGAAATTTGATAGCCCACTGTAAAATCCAGCTCTCCCAGCAAGCTTTGCACTGAATGAAAATGTATCTTCGGTCCATTAAACGGAATTCACGATAGAAGCAATGGTTGCAAGCCAAAAAAGAGCGCAAGCTGGACAGTGATACCATTTCTCAGAGAGTGAATGGAAGACCCAGGAATTCATTCCAAAAAAATACTCTCATTCAAATATTTCTCAGTGTCCACACCTGAGTAATTTTTGTCCCAGGCGGGGGAGCAGAAACTAGTAAAATACCATGAGTTATTTCCCTACCAGTAGTCCCGGCCGTCCCGCAGCAAATGCACATTTATGAAGCAGAGAAGCTGGACGAAGGGAAACATGGGCTTAAAACAGACCTACAAATAACACAGGCAAAAATAGATACATGGACAAAGAATTTAGTGCTAGAATATACAGAGTAGGGCTTATCATTGTGGTTGTGTCCATATAATTTAACTGCATCACTCTTAGAAACGAAAGCATTTCATCCAGTTTTGACTATCTAATTGCTCCTGGCAGTCGCGGGCCAGGGCATTTTGTTGGTGCTGGGAGTGGTATGAGGATTTCATCATGGGAGATTTCTTTATTTTTGTTTTAATGTAGCTTAGCCTGACGGGTCCCATTAGGCATACAGGGGTAATATACGATGACCTGTATCCTGTAACAGTATATCATCTAATGCGGAACGGTTAAACTGACTCTTATACGCTAGCAAAGCAGTAAGTAGTTGGGTGTCTATATGGTAAAATTGCAGGAGGAGGGATGTTGTAGGGGATGGGGGAGGGTGGTGGCATCATACACTGTACATATTTATCACATGAGCAGTCATTGTTATATCATGGTTGGTGGCTACTGACGCACATCAGGGGGGTTGCAGTTCAGCACGCCATCGGCAAAAGGGATGGTGCGAAACAAGTATTGCATAGGTTTAGGTGTATTTTAGGAATTGCATTTGCCAAAAACACTAAATGCATATCCAGGACAGGAAGAATAATCAGGTGGGCTCTTGACAGCCAGTATCGCCTGCAGCTAAAATCTAATCAGACGGAGCCTACCCAACCCCAGGAGGATCACATCCAAAATTCATCCAAATTAAGTGTGATGGTTCAGAGCAAATCTGGATGGGCAAGCAGACACACGCCACAATAAATGATTGACAAGTCTCCTCCTGAACTGTTACGAGGCGAAACAACAATATTATTTGCCTTTTTTTAGAGGCCTCTACTATGAATTTCCTAGGATACATCAGTGGCGTGGAGGGTCCTCACAAGACCCAAGTTTTTTGCAGTTCAGTACAGATTTTGCAGCTGTTCATTAGCAAATATTGCAGCAGCATGTGTCTAGGGGCCCCATAAATTGTACTTACTGTATTGCCAATAGGAGGGTGAGGCCATTTATAAAGAGGCACTTTGCACTGGGATCGACATCAACCCCCACCATGCAGCACCCCACCTCCCCATGACAAATCTCTGGAGTACACATACTGGATACAATAGATGGCAAAATTGAACATCCACCCCCTCCCCCCCCCCCACCACCTGAACCTACATAATGGAAGACATGCTGTAGCACCAGTTCACATGTGGCACTTGCAGGCGGACAGCACAGTCAACATGGAGGAACCGTATCCCTCAGGGAGATGTAAGGATTAGGTGAATGTTATGCCCTACTGCATCTGTCCAGTGTAGGGAATAATTTGGTGGTTCAATTTTGGTCGATCCAGCCCTGCTCGATATCCATAAAAACCACAAAAAAAGTTTGCGGCTATCATAAGGATCATTATGAGGTTCCTAGTTAATACCGGGGACCATTTCCAGGGAAAGGGTTTGTAATTAATGAGGAAATGAAAGGGTCGATATTCATTATTAGACAGGGTCATAATCCATAAGGTCTGGGTTCATAATGGGACAAAATTTGATATTCCATTCATATGCAAGAATGTCCAGTATCCATAGTGAAAGGGTTAGTTATCCATAATGGGAAAGGTGCTGTCATAATGGGAAAGGCTTTGATATTATTTAATAGGAAAAAGAAAAGGTTGTAATTTCATAATCAACAAAAAGTTTTAATCCATAATCAGGGTGGCCTCAACCTAGTGGGAGTTAGTGGTCATGGAAATGGGGGGGGGGAGGTGTGGTGGGCCTGGGCTGGTGGTAATATAGGGGGGGGGGGGGGGGAAAAACAATTTGGAGGGGGAAAAAACCGTTGGGTGGATGGTGGAGGGGGGATTAATCACATCACTCTGGGAAAATATAAATGGCTGCCCTTCTTCGCTTAAAAACACCTTCTATGAATCATATGAAACTGCTATAGTTGAATCTAACACATTGGCAGTGGAGGGCGCATGGTGTCCTGGGGGAGACGTTCCCGCATCGTTATTTATCTGAAAGCAGAATTTAAATACAAGGAAGAAAATGTACGATGGTGATTTCATACCGTCAATTGCTCTTGGAGGGCACCAAATTTATGAGAGAAGCGGAAAATTCCCTGGCAACTTCTAAACCATCATGAATATCAAACCCTTGTTATAATGAATTACGAAGCCTTTTTGATAGTTGGAATATCAATCTTCTTGTCGAATTATGAATTACAAACCTTTTGTTCTATGCTGACTAACAAACCTTATATTAATTAGGATTACGAGCATTTGCTCTATCATGAACTCGAATATCAAATCTTCTTTAATATTATGAATTGAACTTACAAACTTTTTGATAAAACTTTTGCTTTATTAAATACCAAACCGTTGTTGCTATTATGCAAATATTAATATTATTAATCCTCATGAACAATGAACTTTGCTTCTCTTATGAATATGAACCCTTGACGCTGAACCTATGATATCGGGCCTTCACCGTAAACTGGTCCGGCTGCTCAATCCAGCATGCTGAGCATGATGATAATTGTTGGCTGACCATCTGCTAAAAAGTTTTATAAAATACAGAATAACTGCCAAGTTGCGGCTCACAGAACTCCATACTGATTACATCTCGTATTGGGGAGGAAATAAACTTGAGCTTTTTCTTATTCTCATAATATGGGATATAATTATCCTTATTCGGAGTGGACAGAGCCTTGATAATATTCAATCAAACCTCTCAGATTCTATTTGGGAATGATATGCCAGTAACACCTTGTCATCATGCCTGTTCTTGGTACTATAATAATCACACTCGGGTCCAGCAAATTACAGAATTTATGGTCCTCTGTGATGTATGGAGCATGGGGGAGTACTCAAAGGAATACTCATACCGAGTATTAAATTAGAAATTAGTATAACAATTCACGTAACTAAAATGCTTTTGGCTCAACATGCCCAGATCCCACGGCGGGTTCTCCCCACCATGTGAATTTAGAAAATTTAAATGCCTCCACATGCAACTTTCTTGCAATGTGAAAAGGACAAATTCATGCCCCAATCTCTCACCTCATGTAATATACCTTCAGTCTGGCAAGGTGAGGGGGGTGGGGGGCAGAACCTCTTTGGATTTGCCCCATTCGGAATGATTTTCAATATTTTGAAGCACTTCCTACGTGTACTTTTTTTTCTGGATCAACACCTTGTGCATACACCAAATTTTTACTGAATATATAATGGATGGATGAACTGATGGCTCAACTCCCGGTTGAATCAGAGGAGGACGGGAGAGGGGATCTGTCAGACATTTGCAAAGCATGAATGATGACTTTGGTTAAAAACATGAATTTGGTAAGGCCAAGACTACAAATGAGTATAACTGTCACTGCTAAGAGCGGGGCCACCTATATTTCATTGTGCCAGTACGTCAACTGCATCTGCACTCACCACAGCGGCAGCTACGGGCAGCCGAAAACACCGTTGTCCTCATTGAAAGATCATTAACCCCAACACCCCCCCCCCCCTCTAATAAATCACAGTGAATTACTGGCTGGTGTTTTGGACAGCCAGTTTCGATCCTGCTCAGGATGGGATGACATGCTTGACACCTTTCTAGGCGTATCCTTGAAATTTACGCTGAGGGCACAGCCACGGTTGTCCACGGAACATTTAATCCCTCGGGGCACCCTGTCCGAGGGCGTATATCATCACACGATGAGCGATCTATCTTGCGAGCAGGTTATCATACTGCACAGACAGTGGATTCAGAGTTAAAAAGGAACACTCCGCCGGCCCAGTTTTCAGTCATTTTACTCAGATTTCTCCTCCCCAAGTTAAATGATACAAAGGGTTGGGTTGACAATGGCCTTAGCGCTGCACATTTGGCTGGATGGAGGCCGTCAAAGCATGTGAGATATTGGAACAACTGAATAATATTAATTTACAATTACTTGAATGCTCTAGCTAACAGTCTCCTCAAAGAAAATAAGTTGGCACAAGTCGGGAGTTAATGCATGGGCAACCCTCCAAATATGGAAAAAAGTGACGGGTTCAGCGTTTGAAAATCGTGTCCATACCAACTTATCATGGGATGATTTTTCCAAAGTTGTAAAATGGAGAAATCAGGAAGATGAGCAGCACTAACTGTTAACCTATCTCTCAATCACTATTGTTAATGAGTGATGACCATGTTTGACAACTTCCACATCTATGCTACTAAGTTGCGGATGACACCGCCCTGGTTTGGTTTATTACTGTTCCAATGACCTTAGCATACGCAATCAGGTCGAGGATTTTACAAATTACTTGTGACTCCAATTTTTTTTGGAGTTGAACTGTTCCTAAAACCAAAAAGATGGTTATCGATCTTCGTTGGGACACTACCCCCCCCCCACTGGTGTATCATTAAGGATAAGCTACTTGAAACCGTGTTCATTCTTACAAATACCTTGGTGTTACTCTGAATGACAAGTTAACATGGGGTGACCATACTGATGCTTGGTGAAGAAACTAAACCCCATATTCTACTGTCTCCGTAACTTGTCAACTTTTTAATGTTGCGCCAGAGATTTTGGATATCTTTATAGCGCTATCAAGAGGGGTCCTGCGTTACTGTTTGTTCTGCTGGGGTGGCAAGTGACTGAAAGGGAAAGAATCGTATTACCTGTATCATAAATAAGGCACGTGATGTGGTTTGGGAAAGTTTCGACAGTCTTGGTCGACTCAGTTTACCATTGTCTCGTCGAGTTCAAACTTGACACATCTGGACCGACACTAGTCATCCCCTACACGACCTTTTACGAGACAGACACATCCAGAGAGCATGTGGGAGGGTTAGACTTCCCTTGTCTTAAAACAAACAGCATCGCAATTCATACCCTTAGGCCTGCGTGCAATAAATTTATTAGGATTGTTCGCTAATTTCATCGTTTCATATTTGATAGTAATTATCCATGTATATAATAAGTAATATATTTATATATATGTTTAATTCTTATTTCGGGTATCTCCGTACGTGCTGGTACCACCACCGAATTTTCCGTTTTGGATAATATATAGTTTTACCTTACCTTACCGTACCTTACTTACCTACTTAAATCCCAACCCCCCAACGATCATTGGAATTTTCATCGAAAATTTTAATATTGAAGTCAAAGAGCTATGTTTTGTGTGAGAGTGCTTCATTTCACTTAAAAACAGGTCGTCGCCAATAGTTGTCTCGCCTGGTTGCGATCGGTGGTTTCTACTATTCACTACACAACCAAACCAACTAGTTTCATGCAGACCATCTTCATGGCAAACGAACATCACATCTTTTCACATATAAACACATAACACACGTCCCCGGGTAAGAATGAGGACGAAAATGTTACAGTAGTTTGGTAGGTGGTAGGTCTAAACCAACCTGAACAAACTGGTTGGGTAAGGGAGGTTGCTTTGGGCACTTATAACAGCAGTAAAATTGTCAAAGGAACTATGGTTCCTCAGTGCGGTAATTTCCACAGGAGCTATTTTATGATGAATTCATTTCATTCATGAACATTAACCACATCAGATCCAGACAATGTTAACAAAACAGACCATACCTACTGAGTTTGGCGAATTCTTACCAAGTTGGAAATTGGAAAGATTTGCAAATTCGGCACATACAATGATCATCTACTGACCCCCCAGCTGTACCAATTAATGATCAAAGGTTGATCACATCTACCAAGTTTTGTGGAAATCCGAACAAACTTTGAATTGCATAATTATGGCAATTAGACCCATAATTACGCTCCAGTGACCCCCAGACTCACTTTCAAATTTCTCGGGAACCATGGTAGACCACATCCACCCGAAATGTTTCGTGAAACTCTGACAAACCTGAAAAATTTGATGAAATTATTCAAATTAGACCTTAATTAGGCAGATTTTATAGGCTGGAAATCTAATCAGTTTCATCTACCTGTCATTCGGTCTCACATGCCAAACTACATCACCGTAGCACATACGGTTTCTTGCTACTCCGCTAACGATCGTGAACAATAAATTAACGACTTTGCTGCCCCAAATCAAATCAGAGCGTGTACCCACCCAACCCCTGGTGCTACGCACAAATTGGTCCTAACTCGCCTCCGATTGCAGAGAAAACCTGCTAACAATAAAGTGTGACTGACACACCACACACACACATACCACACGCCAAAGTACGCACTAAGTCTCTTCCTGAATTTCATTCAGCGAGACAAAACCTAACATGATTAGTGCTACTACAGAACACTAGTTTGGAATTTTTTGCTTGAAAAATGTCAAATTCTGCTTTATTCTGCTTTCTTCAGCTAGGGTTTGCCAACTAGCTTTTATACAAGAAAAATGCTTATTGACTTTTTCAGAGTAGAGAGTGGGAAAATCTTGACACAAAATATAAAACAAATGCCAATAAATTCCATCCACCTGACAGTGTCTATCTTAAAATCAAATGGTCACTTGCATCTCCTGACAAGTTGCCAAGGACTTTACCATGCACATTTCCTCAAACAAACCCGGACATCATCCTGGGCCCCAGAATTGAACCGTGAGTATGGTCTCCTTCTCATCATGGCCCCTCAACAGTGTGAACCAATTTAAGCCTGACCTGGGCCCTGGACATTCCCCCCCCCCCCCCCCCCCAATTTCCCACAGTTGGCCAGACTTGCTCCTCAAAGGGTGAAAAATACATACACAGTATCCAGTTCTCACTGCTTCTAAAATCCTTTGGGCTTTCCACATTTCACAGCTCCCATCCTAGGAAGTGATCCTACCTTTCCCCCAATAATTGACAAAGTTATAGAAAGGACTAGGTTGCCTCAATCCCATTTGTCACCATCAGATGCAAGTCATTCCGATGGTAATTTCACTCCAGTAAGCACTTGAAAACGCTTCCCCAGTTGCTGCTCATAGCATCCGACAACTCCATGGGAGGTGGTTACATAAGTGAATGACCCATGAATGCCCCAGTGATATGAGGAAATCCCATCTCGTGTGCACTCACCATGCAAAGGCATCATTAGGAATCAATAAAAGAGGGCATCGATGAGAGGACCAGTTAGACTTCACGGGGTTGTTAAACCCAAAGATGGCCCATTTGGAAGCATCAGGGAGGATCACCTGGTGGAAGCTATGTCCATCTGTTCCAACTCTCAGGATGGGTGAATGACACCCAATCAACCATCTCTGATAGGCGCTTGTGCAGCACACCTCTTGTGGGGCCAACTACAGGAATAAACAAGCGATCGCCCCCAGTGACTTGCCAGGTTGCGCGATCAGTGGTTCCTTCAATTAGTCACATGCAAATTACGAGGCATTCCATGGTTGCTTCCAGATTTTTGTTTAGCATGTAAGAGAAACAGCCATAATCGTGAACCAATTTCAGCTCACTCATGGGTGACCAATTTTCAAAATTCATAAGGACCTGATATTAACATTGTCTACCAAGTATGAGTTTTGTGGAAATATGACTGGAAATTGCCCAAATTATGCAAATTAGACAAGAACTCAACTTCATGACCCATTTTCCACATCCACTTCCAAATTCTCAGGGGACCAATGGTGGACCACATTGATATTTCATGGGAACCAACAAACTTGGACATTTGCATGAATGAAGAAATATACAACTGAATAAACCCCCAGTGAATTGAGTCAATGTTAAAATTCTAGGGGGCTAAAGGTCAGAACATACCCATCAAGCTTCATGAAAATTCTAATAAACTTTACAATGTGGGACAACTATGAAAATAGACCCACTCTGGTTGACTGACTTCCAGTTCTAAGTTAAAAACTGTTGGAGAGTAAAGGTAAGACATAACCTACCAAAGTCTTCATGAGAACTGGCAAAACTGGAAAATTTGCATAAATTATGCAAATTAGAAAATTGAATGAATCTCCAGTTGTCTCCGAATCCATGATGAAAAAAGTTGGAACTGAAGGTAAACCGTACCCACCAAGTTCATTAAAATCCAAACCATCTTATAGCCTACACCTATGTACCAAACCAGGTCACCATAGCACCTACAGTTCATCGTACCTTGCCAACGAGCCCAAACCTAAACAATAACTGACATAAAATAGGCTATTTTCTCTATTTAATTAGAGCCCAAAATCTGATTAGATCGGGTTTCGCCCACCACGATACTACATACAAAATTTCATCAGAATTGGCCTTACCGTTTCAGAGAAATCCTGCTAACGAGAAAGTGGGACACACATACACCGCACACACATACATGACAAAGAAGCTAAGTCTCTTCCTGAACTTTGTCTCAGGCGAGACAAAACAGCATTGGAAGTCTTGAACCAGAAAGCCATAATAGCCTAGCAATTTCTCGACTGCAGCATTGATGTCTGTTGACCTCAAATGCCACAAGGTTCTTATTTGGTATGTAATTGTATTAACTTTGGGTATTATTTGTATCGTTTATGACTAAAGTATACCAGAAACAGCACAATCCGGTTGTGTGTGTCGTGAGTTAGTTATTCTGCTACTTGCCTGTTTAGAATAAATATTCAAATTTAAGGTGATCTTGAAAGTCCCTTCTGTTAACAAAAGTTGGAATTTGGCACGCAATTACTCCTCATAGTTGCGTTCTCAACTTCTCATTACATACTTTAGTGCTGTGCCGAGAAAAAGGTGGACAAATTCAATGGGGAAATAATACAAACAGTTACAACAGGACAAATTTTATCAGTTTCATCTGAGAATGTCACTTTGAGAAGCCATGTACATACAACAAAGATACATTAATTTAGCGCTGAATGATTCCCGTACTTTCAGTCGCGCCTGTGAAGCTCAAGGTCTTTTCATGGCTGATCCATTCCTACTCGGTATTAGATACAACATTTTGTGACCTCGGAGAAGAGAATCATTCTGCTGTATACACCAATATTTCCCATGAGACAGAAGAGCACTAAAAGTTCTGCTCGCTATCAGGTCGCATTCTCGCTCAAAGCGGATGGCGTCGGATAACCCATAATTACAGCCCATTTGTATGCAATTCATCTACAGTCCGTGGATAACCTGCACATGTATCTACCAAAGTTATACCAGTACAATATTCAGCTGAAAATACACAGACACATAAATTCAGTCGTTCCTCAAATCTCAAGGTCAAATGACTGTTCAACTCCTGCAGCTGAGAAGGAATTAATCAAATAATCCCCACCCTACGCCAATATCTTCCCATAGACGAAAGATTATGAAGAGCTTAATGGAGGTGAACAACCATGAAAAAGGTCCATTTCGGCACAAAGTATCCTTCCGTATACGATTTGTTTACTTTCATGAGATTCAGTAATGACACTCCCAGTCTGAGACACCATGTACCCATCAAAATGGCACATTAATTTAGCCTAAAATTTAATACCGATCGTGTACTTTTAGTTGTTCCTCGAAAACCCAAGGTTTGTTTGACAGCTGTTCTATGTCTGCTGTGATACAAAAGATAACATTTTGTGGCCTTGAAGGAGACATCAATCAAATAGTTTTAGCTGCATTGGGAATATGATCCATGAAACAGAGGAGCGGTTAGCTCCAGCCTTTTGTTTTCTACATCACATTACATTCTCGCTCAAAGTTATTAAATACAGCCCGCTTTGTCACGTGAATATCATTTCCGAAGCCGATACATTCTCTCCATGGTTAGGGGATTTGGCAATGTTACTCTCTGATACCATGTATCTATAACACAGGCACAATAATTCTTCGATGATGCCCATATTTCACATTGAGTGCTTTCCTCAGTGTTGCACGTTCCAGTCCAGAGGTCTTCAGACTGTGACCTCTCTAACCTTTCACCTGACAACACAGAACAATAGGATCCATGTACTCATCCTGGGTAACCCCAATACCAAGTAATGAGCTTGGTCCATCCAGTGGGGTTGAGTTTATGTGTTACAGCTAAATTTGCCAAAATTATCATTTTCTGCTCTTTCTCCCTGTTTAAAGACTAAGAAATGAACCGCCGCTCCACCAAAATGATCGGGTTCCTGATACTCCCCATACAAAAGCATGGTAAATATCACTTTTCCACAATTTTTTTTATTTTGAACTAAATTCACCCCGACCCGAACTAAAACAATAAGGTCTCCCTGTACCCTCAATAAGATATTACACACCAAAATTCAACCTGATTTAAGACCAACCAATTTTGGACTTATCGTGTTTACAAGCATTTTCAGAACTTTGACCTCGTTGACTCAGATGACCTTCAATCTCCCCAAAAAGAATCGGGTTCATTTCCCATCAAGGGAAACTTACATTCCTAGTAAGCTCATCTATCCCTGGGGTCCGCGTATCGTGTTTTATGTAGAACCAAACTTGGCCAAAATATCCATTTTTCAAGAGTTCCGACCCACACCCAAAACAATAGGGTTTCTATACTCTCCTAATAAAGTTACACACCAAATTTCCAACCTGATCAGACCAACCATTTGGACTTATCATGTTCACAAGCATTTTCAGACTTTGACCTCTGGGACCTCAGATGACTTCTAACCTGTCCCCAAAACACATACTGTCCTGCCTCATCATGGGGAACTCACATGCTAGTTACCCTTACAAAAAATGTGTGGCAAACCTGTGTCGAAAACACACGTGTCTTGCATGACCAGTGGTGCCAAATTTTCAGATACAATATAGAGCGAAATATGTGGCAAACCTGTGGATTTTAGGAAAAATTTCTGTGTCACACTTGTGTTTTTTAAACCACCGGTTTTCCGCACATTACAGGTCTTGACACGTGTATCAAAACCTGTGGGAACATGGGGCAAATCTGGTTTTAGGAGAATATGTGGCCAATACTGGCATGTTGGTATGTGTGTCAACCTGTGTCCGTAACACAACCTGTGGTAACCTGTGGTTCATTACTAGTGCATAGTTTAGGGATAATATTAATCAAAGGAAAATTCCCCAGTGAATGTTGATCTGCCACAGATTTTCCACGCTTGCGCATGTAGTGTGTGACATGACACAGTTTTTGGCCTTGTTGCATTTAAACCCAGGTTTGTCACAGAAACCTGTGTCATGCTGGTGGTACCATGTTTTCCTGGTTCAAAGGAGCAAACTGTGGCAATGTGGGCAATCCCAACCTGTGGCAGATGTCACAAGGTTTAAACCTGGGAAACTGTGTGTTTTTGGAACAATTGCCACACACGTTTTTTTTGGGTATGAGCCTCATCCATCCAGGTGACTTCAATGACCTCAGATGACCTCTGACCTCCCCCAACAATATGGTTATGTACTCACAATCATCATGGGAACACACAGACCAAATATGCGCTTCATCCTCCCAATTGCCAAAATACATTTTTTTCTAGAAATTTTCTATTTTTTTACCCCGATTTCACCCCACCTAACCAAAAGGTTTCTCCACATAAGAAGCTACACACTAAAAGTCAACCGAATTAACTACCATTCTGACTTGTCTGTTCCAAGATTTTTCAGACTTTGACCTAGTTTGATCTCAGATGACCTTTGACGCTGACCCCCAAACAATAGGGTTCATTACATCTCATGGGGAACTCACATTCCAAGTATGAGCTTCATCCGGTAGGTTCCCGTACCATGTTTACAAGCCCAAAATTGCCAAAATATTGGGGGAAAAAAAACCCTTTTCACAATTTTCTATTTTTGAACCAAAATTCCCCCGACCTAAATCAAAACAATAGGGTTCCTGTACTCCCCATAAGAAAGCTATAACACCAAATTTCACTTGGAGCTACCAACCATTCTGGACTTATCGTGTTTACTAAGTTTTTCAGACTTTGATCTCTAGTGACCTCTGACCTGACCCCAAAATGATAGTGATCATGTACTCTCATGGGAACACACATACCAACATGAGCTCATCCATCAGGTGGGGTCAAGTTATTTTGTTTACCAGCCAGTGGTCCACATAACACCACCATACACACATGACATGATTGCATAGATAGGAATAACAAGGCGATCGCCAAAATTGTCTCCTCTGGTTGCGCGTCGGTGGTTTTTCTCTTATTCACTACACTACAACTAACCAACTCGTTCATGCAAACCCTCGTCATGTCAAAACCGAACATCACATATTACACTATAACAATAAAATCCTAAATAACTGAACGCATCAGTTGAACTCTTATTACAGAAGTCCCGTAATTGCTTTTTTCGTATCATGGACCCCCCCCCCCCCCCACTCTTCTCTCCATAAATACCCAATTGAATGAAGTTTTATCGCTTAAGACAACTCACTTCTTTGTTCCAAAATCCAACTTGAAAATGTTCTAAATTCCCCTAGCAGCCCGGGCTCCTTTGCCTTTTTAATCATTTCCTTAATTATTCATTGCCCCTTTTATTTCGAAGCACGCCAGACATGCCACCCCCCCCCCCCCCTCCTGCAGCAAAAACACCTCCCCCGCCTCCCCCACCACACCAACAAAACTATCCCCATGCAGCGTCAAGGAGTCCCAAATATATCTTTAGGAAACCTCCACATTTGTCCCAGTCCCCAGGCAAGGGCGAGAGGAAGAAAAAAAAATGTCGATTTTTGAATGTCTAATCAACCTAATCAAATTGGTGGGTAAGAGAGGGTTGATGGTGGGCAGCAGCTATGACAGGCACAATTGTCACAGAGGTATGGTTTACTTGTTCCTCAGTGATGTATGCTAACAGAAAGTTTATTATGATGGAATTCAAACAAATTATGAACACAAACCATCAGATCCAGAAAAATGTTAACGTACCATACCTACTGAGTTTGGCGAAATTCTACCAAGTTCGGAAATTGGATAATTATGCAAATTAGGAAACATACAATGACCTATTACTGACCCCAGATGTTACCTCAAAATGACTGGAGCGAAGGTTGGATCACATCTACACATCGACACAACACTAGATCTCAACACCGGGAACTACAAACCATACAGGAAGCCAAAAGGATGAACAGCTTTACAGACACATAAACTCCAACCACCCACCCAACATTACTAGGCAAATACCCGCGGCCATCGAAAAAAGGATCACGGAGCTCTCGTCGAACGAAGAGACCTTCAATGCGGCAGCGCCGACGTGACAACACTGAGTTGAAGAAAATAATGCGGCATGTGAAGACCATAACAATGCATAACCAAGAGCCGAAGAGAAACGCCCGCACCCCCAAGGAAGAGAAACGGAAGAACCAGCAGAGGAAGATCACATGGTTCAACCCCCATACAGCAGGAGTGGACACAACGTGGGATACAATTTCTTCAAATTATCGATAGGCACTTCCCGCGAGGAAGCAAACTGAGAAAAATATCCAACAGAAATACAGACAAAGTGAGTTATAGCTGTATGAGAACATGGATTCTATTATCAAGTCTCACAACACTAGAATATTTCGCCAAAACACGCAACGGGACAACACCGACAAAGCCTCATGCAACCTGTAGAAAACCAAGAAGCCTGCCCTCTACATGGAAAGTGTCTATCCAGCTCAATCGTGTACGAAGCTACTGTTAATTCCGGTGACAACGGTGACACAAGGTCATATATCGGGCTCACCGGAGGAGACTTCAAATCCAGTACCAAAACCACCCTAAGTCGTTCCGTAACAAGAAATATGAATAAGAAACAGAACTATCGAAACACATCTGGGCTCTGAAGAGTAGAGGAGTGGATTACAAAATGAATGGAAAGTACTAAAGCAGTCCGGACACACCACCAGCGCGAATCGGGATCTTGCAACCTATGCATGGAAGAAGAAAGCTGGTTATATTAAGATCGACAGACAGACGCATCAACAAAAAGATCCGAGCTGTTGTCACTCTGTCGCCATAGAAACCGTAAACACACACGTCGCAGGCGGAGATAGGCTCTGTTGATCAGGCCATTCGCCTGAATATCGGTGCGCAGTGCGTATCCGTGGAACTCAGAGTAGCAAAAAGATGATACACTTGTTGCTATACTATGTGATATTCTAGCTCTGCCCAGGCATAGAGCACTCTGTGACACTGATCACCCTTATATGTGATTACATACAAACATACATACATAACAGACTGATATAGCGCTGCTTCATCAAGATCGGGAGAGCGGCGTTGACAAAACAACAAATGAATTGGATAAATATTCCAAATTTGGGGGCAGTGAATGAGGAAACTTCCTGCCATCAGCATATTTCCAGGCTCTTACAGGAGTAGGCACACTGAGGCGGTCCAAGTCAGAAGCAGAGAATAAACAGCTCTACCAGGGTGGTACAGGGTGAGGAATGTTTGCCAAGTATGGAGGTGAGCAGAATGATGGGATGCATTATAAACAATGACCAAAAACCTTGAACAGGATTCCTGAGTTCTATTCTCAGCCAAGCAAACCGCCGTAGACAAGGACTGGCAGGACGTACTCGAGAGCAAGGATATGCATATGTTTAAAACAAGCTTTTTCTGTTTGATAAAGCGATTTAAGACAGGTTGCTCTTGTGGGTTTATTTAGGCTATATATACCCTTATTATTACCATTATTCTACCAATAGCTGCCCAGTTTAGTATGTGCTCTGCAACTGTGAGTCGTTGTGCTGCGACAAGTAATAACCCATTGCCATAATCCAACCCTAGAGACGACAAGGCGCACGATAACAAGATCAAGAAACTGCGTAGACGCGTTCCGTGTGTATGTTCGGAGTGTTGCGTACGTTAAGCTGCTGAAGAGTGAAGTTACCTGGGCAACATGGACATGGTTAGAGTCAAACAGCTGGGCTGTGCAGGGTTTGGTGAGACTCACTAATTCTAATTGTGCACACACCCTCCACCCCCCTCCTGCAACTTTAATTGCCCTTCCTGAGTCGGAAGAAGGTCAGGTATTGTGCCCATTAAGCTGAAAGGAGATAGTTCGAGCCTGCAGCTCCAACATAGCTGATTCAGGCTATGAGGGGTTTCCTGATCATTTGATTTTATTATAAAAATATGTGCAAAAGAGCCAACATCTTTTTGTTGCAGTTGAATGATCCTCCAGATGTAAACACAGTCTGTGGCATGGCGACTATACGGACAGATGCCAGATGTGTCTTCTTCATATTTCATAGTATTGGTTTCAATAACTTCTTCAGGGATTTTCATTAACTACCAGTTTATTAAGCTCCATCAACCCTCACATCTGTGTTTACTCCAGTGTTCCAGTTGGGATTTGTAATAATAATCAAAATGGGCTCAGAGTTATTTTTAAAATGTGACTAGGATCAGGAAAGTGGACCGCGTCAAGGGAGCATAAACCAGTCTAGGACTGGATGGCATCGAAATTCTCAAAAATGATAATCGGTATGTGCACTTGGCTGAACACTGATAATAATATACAACTGCTGATATAGGCTTCTCGATGTCAAAGCTGCATGCTCAAAAGTGTAGTTAATACAGTAGTATACCACTCCTGATCATCAGTGAACTTGTCACCGCCAATACTATACAACACAAATGCCTAGACTTGTTGTTCACTCAGGCTGACACACCAATCCAGCACATCACTGAGTCCCCGGGGAATTACCGATAGGGCTGCTGCTGGCTACTTTCAAAAGGTCACCTGCACAAATGTCATATGGTAGTGGCTACTCCTCAAAAGTTACCTCAGTCACAATGTTCATTGGCTAGTACTCTTCAAATGGTTACCTCCACACTGTCATATGGCAGCTTGCTACTCTCAAAAGTCACCTCACGAGGTTCCCATTCCCAGGTGGGAAAATTGAGGAGACTGCTTTGATTTAGAAAAGTCCTCAGACTTTCAATGGGTACCGAATGATTGTGCTAGTCTGGAGCTCTACCGACGGAGATAAGCTCCATCGCAAACCTCTTTTCTAGTGTCGAGCCCTGCTGATACTGGCTCCCCCAGCATACCAATGCCAGCACTCATCACCATATTCATCTCGATGACTGTAAGCATGTTGACAGAATATTCCAAACAATCCGTTCCGGGCAAGTTCACAATTTATTACGATCTTGAACAAAAGTCCCAAGATGAAGTCATGACGGGAGATGCGGCAGTATTGTAGGTGTGTGTATGTGATGCCTGACTTGTGAAAACACATGACCCCCACCTGGATGGATCAAGCCCAAGCTCATACTTGGGATGTGGTTCCCCATGAAAGGGTATTATCTGAACCTATTGTTTTGGGGTCAGGTCAAACATCAACGGAGATCTGAAAACCATGGCCTTTCTCGGTAAAAATATGAAAATCTTTGAGCAATCAATGTTTCAACCAACTCCAGCTTTAAAAAAAAAAACATTTAGGACTGGATGGATGCAGGTCATGGGCATACCTGTTCTCTATAATGGTACAACAACACCTGTTGTTTAGATGTCAGGTCTAAGGTGTAGTTCAAACTTGTAAAACCATGATGATAATAAGATCTGTAGCGCTCAAGCATGATTGGCAGGATTCAGTTGAGCAATCACTCAGCCTTTTGGCTTCTGTTTATCTAAACAGGATCAGTATTTTAAGGGCAGCAGCATGAACAAAGCCAGAAGAATAACAGGGTTGCTTTTCAATATTGTGCATTCCAAGACTCAAACTGCAAATTAAGTGGACAGTTGTAACGCCCCTCAATTTTTATCAAAGTAAGAGCTACACTGCACGACAAGCGATTGCGTTTTTGGCATGTGTAAACGGCATTGTACAGATTGTGATTGCTCCACCACCTGAAAATTGTTATTTGCAAAAGCGCAGAGAAACAAATCTATCTAAAGCAACATAACATGGATGCGAAAGGTGCCAGGTCCATGCAAGGAGTGCAATCGCCAGTTTCACCCCAGCACTAATGTGGGGGAGATACCTTATATAGGACGTGATGGCCCAAAGTTGGTTGTACTGACTTGCACCATACCCAACAGAGCAGGTCAAAAACACAACTTATTTTTCATCTCTCATGATACCAGCGTCAATTTAGTATAAGATCATCATCATTGGATTGCTGCAGCAGCTAGGTTGTGGGCCACTGAATTGTTGTGCCTAATCTATCGCGATCAGAAGACTGAAAGTTTTGAGTAAACTAAGGTTACACACACCAAACACAGCTGGCAGCATTGTTGCACTCAGCCAGCAATCTGATAGCAGCAGCAAAGAACATGTGAACAAGCTGCCCCCCAAAAATGGCAAACGGCAGGTTTTGTTTGGAGAAATATCTAACACTCACAGACCATAAAAGGCACTCTATGACAGTAGGTCCCATTCTTAACCCTTTGAACCCGAAGGGCTGGTTTCCCCCCCCCCCCCCCCCCGCCATTAACTGGTTTTAAGTTACACGTGCCATACAGCATGTCAAAACCACTCAGAAGTGATTTATAATCTCTGTTGAAGTTGGTGGAATGCTTCAGCATGGAATTCTGCACGATATTTGGTATTATATGGTGGGATTCAATACATATTCCTGCACTGTGGAGTGCTGAAGATGGACGCTAACTTACAACTCTTTCAATCATTTTTTATGAAGCTCAACAGGCATGTCAGCTTCAGTCAAGAGACTTTTTGCTAGTTTACAGGCTGTTCACAAGTTCTGAACACGAGAAAAATTGCAAGAAAATGGCGAGATAAATGTTCTCTGCAGATGAATCACACAAATAATACCCTATTTTATACTAATAACTCAGGGAGTGACAGCTGATCCTTCATAGAAATTCAGGGTTCACAGTGTTGAAGTCTCTGGTATTAAGACTTGACCAGGGTCCTGTTTGACAGGAAGTTATGCCAATCTTATGCTCGAATGTAATGACAACCTCCCACACTTAGTGAGCATGAGATCGATCGCAACTCCTTGTGGAACAGGGCCCAGGGATTGTCAGTAGAGAACGTTTCACCCTCACGCTGTGCGGATTGAGGACTCAGGAAGGGGGAACTCCATTGGTCTGCCCAATTTAGCAATCAAACATCATACGCAGGTCTGTATCGGATGAGGACTTGTAACTATACGTTTGTCCCATGAAACTCCGTGAATTTATTACTTTCATACTATTTATTTTGTGAAGATTGGTCACAGAACATACAGATGAGAGGCTGCAGAGAGTCAAGGCTGAGACTGGACATCATCTGAGCTGTGGTTCGTCAATCAAGATTATCAGAATTTGTCTGTGCAAGTGAAGGTGCCATACAATCTTGAACTAGAAAGTGTCGGGCGGGTAAACCGCCAGACGTATAATCCCCGCATCTTTATTCAAGAAATTTGGTTAATATTGAAACCGGACATATTCGTGAAAGGGAAAGAATATATTTATAGACTTGTGAAGCCCGACACGTGTACAGTGTAATGGGTCAACCATAATGCAATGGTAATTGTATGAGGCACCCCTACAGCCCGGGACAAGGTGCGTCCTTAAAATAAGCACATTTTTCAGATTCAACCCTTAACCCATCTGACCACCCGACCAGCGATCAAATCAGGTAAAGGGCACACACATGCAGGTCAACAATTATATCACAATGTGGAACCATCCAGCCTTCGGCAGATATTCAATTTTCCGATTAGAGCCAAAAAAACGTTTGTGGACCCCTAAGTGACTCGAATGACCTTTTAAGATATGACAGTTTTTATGAGATGTTACTCTCCATTGATGATACATCCACTCCCAGGAGAGCATTTTTGCATTCTGATGAACACACCCGTGCTATATTGTGAAAAAAGTAGTACTAGATCAGTTTTTGACCCCTAAGTGACCTCGAATGACCTTTATGACTTACAGTTTTTAAATGAGAATTTGTTACGCTCCATGTGATACATCCTCCCAGGAGCATTTTGCCATTCTGAATGACCACACCCCGTGCCTATTGCTGCAAAAGTACTAAATCAGTTTTTGACCCCTATAGTGCACCTTTAATGACCTTCAATGCTTGGCGGTTTTTATGAAATTGGTACACTCCTGTGATGCATCCACTCCTAGTAACAATTGCATTCCAATGAACCGCCGGGTCAATGTTTATTGCAAAAGGAGGTTAAAATTGTACCTTTGACCCCTTGTACCTACACAAAGTAATTGTTCCGTACGAAGCGGGAGTTGTTCCCCTCCATAAGCCACCCAAAACTCTATCAAATATCTAAAAATAACAAGTGCTATTTTTTGTTCCTGTAACTCCTTAAATAAGCACTTATTATTCAATATTCAACCTTTAACCACATGACCACCCTACGAGGTCAAATTCAAGTCAGAGGCACCACATGCAGGTCAACAATTACAATACAATGGTGAAACCATCTATCTAGCCTTCGCAGATATCATTCCCGATTATAGCCAAAGAACAGTTTTTGGACCCCCTAGTGCCCCTGAATGAGTTTAATGACAGGCGGTTTTTGTGAAAAATTGTTACACTCCATGTGAGCATCCAATCCTAGAAGCAAATTGCATGCCAATGAACATGGCCAATGTTATTGGCGAAAAAAGTATAAACTCATCATTTTGAAGATTAGGACATTAATATGCAAATTGTCCCACAAATGTACCCTCGTATCTTGATGACTATTGAATAAATTATCAGGACTCAAAATCGTCAAAATCCCTACAGTTGAGAAAGAAAATAATTGCCTTGAGTATTATTCTAATTATGCTAACGAATATGTAAATTAAACACACATATGACCCTTCAGTGATTTCAACGCATTGAATAAATTATCGGGACTGTTAGAGGGCCTACTCACAAGTTTCGTGAGAATCCAAAAAAGTTTATAAATTGCGCCTAATTGCTGATTGGCCAACTATTATGAAAATTTAGTCATGCAAAAGACCTCAGTGCCCTCGGCCACATTAGGCAAAATTCATCGGAAGGATAGTTTGCCCTATCACCAAGTTTCATGAAAATCCAATGAAGTTTGAAATATCACATACATTATGATATAATTAGGCGACTGGCCAAAGAAAATGACAAAAGTTGACCTCAGTGACCTTGAAATTGTCGCCATGTTTTTCGGCTAAAACAACTAACCACCCACCAAGTTCGTGTAAACGCACGAAACTTGAAAATTTGTGAAAAACTGCAAAAATAGAGGGCAACAAATATAAGATATAGCCCATTTTTGAACTTATACGAGATTTTACTACGCGACAGTGTAACAAGTTTTGGGTCAATTGGATAAGTGTTAAAGAATGAGGCGCTAAGCTCTCTAAAGTTCCTTTTTTTTTTTTTTTTTTTTTTTTTTTTTTTTTTTTTTTGGGCGCGGGCTTCGGGAGGCGAAAGAGACGAGCGGGGGCCACACGGCCAAAACCATAATATCCCCGAACACTACAGTGGTGCGTGGAATAATACGTTTTCATCAGTGATACAAATTATATCTCATTGCAATCTTTAACTTTATTGTTCCCCCCCCCCCCCCCTCTCCTTCAGGTCAGTGGATCAATGATTGATATGCTGTCCTTCCATCCATCAAAAATGAGTCTCCGAAAGTTAAAAGCCATAAACCTCCAGCATAACATTATTATACCCCAATGCGGTCATAAATTTGTTGATGACACTTGGCTAAGGGAAGCCATCCCAAGATGAAGTTTGATTGATGGCAGGAGGCCATTACAGAAGAGTTGCACTTCAATAGATGGGTCATATATTTTGCAGGGAAGAAATAGAAAATTGAGTCAATTTGGTATGGTTGTTCTGAGTTACTATTTATATATTCCTATAGTCAGGATTTGTTTATGTGTTTCAAACAACACCGCAGGATCAAAGAGGCTAATATTCTAGCAAAGGAAAAAAGTAATTTGTAATCAGTCTGAAACGATAATATTCCTTCAATACCCCCATTCAGAGTTTTAGATATGGGGTGTTACCTATACTTTGTATCATAATTTTTTGTTTTTGTGTATTATAACTTGTATAATTTGTATTATTTTGTGTAGCTGTCCTTCGTACCCACATTCCAGTAAGAAATATGAGTTGAAAGAACACCACGGATCTAGATACAGTGAGTTGAGTCAGGCAGCCAAGGGTCAAAGAAAAAACAGAAACACATAGTCTAGAACTGGAGGTCATCGTTACTTTATCCTGTGATACATCTGAAGCAGCGAAAAAAACATCCTGGGGTTCTTACGCTACAGTTTGATTGATGAAGCCCTCAGAAGCACTAATTCAAGGAATAAGAAAGGTCATTTATGGGCAGCGCTGGGAAGGAATAACAGGATGGATGCTTCTGTGCTCTTGTCTGTCAATGTGAAGCCTATGGGAATATTCATTAGGGAAGGCGTTATGGTCTAGATGGCAGTACCCTGAAAAGCGACCTCTGGTAGAACAGCAGATGAAATCCTACTGTTCACACAAAGCTTAGGGGAACTTTCATTTTTAGAAGGTCAAAAGGTTGATGAAAGAAAATTTAGATGACTGAAGCTCAAGAGATTTGGGGAGGATGAGTGCCAAGAACTTGCACAGACTTTTATCATGTTTTCTTATTAAACTGAGTTTTCTAGAAATTTCAACTGGTTTTCTGACTAAAGTTTCTCTATGGAATCAGACAATTTCCACCATGGAAGTCAAGTTCTAACAATGTATGTCAAGGTATGACTACTGATATGATCCATCGAACGAACCTATGACCTCTTATTTTTTGTACTCCATAGTACCCAGTAGTCAATGATAATACTGGCTCTAACGTTCTTGATCATTTTGTAGCTAGTAGAAACTGCTGTGCACTCAACAAAAATGGTGAAATTGGACCCCCACAATGACCTTTGACCTCAAATTCTTGAACATCGAATATGGAAACACTGATTTGTAATAATACTGACCAACTGCAAGATCATTGCATCTATTTGGGTGGTAGAGAAATAGTTTCACGATCATCCATTCTACTTCGTACAATGGCCCAAATTGACCCCTAGATTGACCATTGACTCAAAATCCAAACATCCCATATACTCACTGGTCATTGATAATACTGGAACCAACTTTCAGATCATCTGATCCATTTGTTCTTGTTGGAGACGTTTGACCGCTCAAACAAATTGATTCATACATGACCCAAATTGGACTATAAGATGACCCATGACGAGAATTCATGAAACAACCCCATATCTAGGCTATCATTGGTCAATGATATACTGACCAATTTTCATGTCAACGCATCTATTCTGTAGAAGTGAAAGCCGCTGACCCTCGAAAATAGAATGGCTGAAATTACCCCATAATTACCTTAGTTCGATGAACACTCTATATGTGACAATGGTTAATGATAATACTCGACTGAATTTTATACAATCGAATCCATTCTGTAGGAGAAGAAGCCACTGGACCAATCATTCAAAATGTCAAAATTGATCCTAGTGACCTTTGGACCTGAAAATTCATGAACATCAAAATATATCTAACGGTCAATGAATGAGTATGAGCTGCTTGACCCCTTCAACCAAAATGACGGGACTGACCTCTAGATGACCTTTGACTGCAAATTCACCAACACCTAATAGGCACCATTGGTCACTGGCAATATCGCTGGACTAACTTCATGATCATCTGATCTAATTTGTGGGAGCAAGACACCCACACGCTTCCCCCCCCACCCCCCATAATCAGAACATGTCTACCGGACCGCAAAATGGCAGCATTGACTGCTAGAGACCTTGACCCAAATTAAGGAACACCTATATGAACTGATGGTGCGGATAACTAGTGAAGAAATTGTCAGCCTAATCTGTCCATTCTGTATGGAGAGTAGCTTGCTGCCAGGAGTGGGCGGAAGAGGACCAGAAGAACACAGGATGGAAGTGCAAAAGAAAATGGCGGAACCTGACTGACTGAAAGGTGTCCCTGTGACATTTGACCTCAAATTCCTGAACACTCCATATATACCATTGTTTCAATGGGCAAATCAATCTGTGGAAGAAGAAGCATTTTGTTATATGACCTTGGGAGTGAGCATTCCGCCAAATTACCTACTAGATGACCTTTGGCCCTCAATTTTTGACAGCATTGGCAGATGGACCTTCACCATCAAAAGTGACCAAGTGTGCCATCAAGGATCCATCAAAGGATTATAGGAGTAGCAAATTGAATCAATGAACTGCAAAGGATGGATGGAATGGACGAAAACAGACCTGACAGAAAATGCCCAAAATCCTATCGTAATATACAATTCTACATTACCATTAAACACCACCTAGTCATTTACCTTTGATGAGGAATGCACTTGGGCTCAAGAGAAGTGTGTTTGAGAATATTTTGATGGGTGGACAGGATCAGCTGATTTTACATAGGCTCGATGCTACTTTCCTACCGTAGTTCAGAGAGAACGGGGTGGTGGCAGGCATCCCCTCTCCCAATCAAGTGCGCAAGCCACTGTTGACAGAGTGGGGAGGTCAAGAGCATTTCGTGGTGTGTCCGAAGCAGTGATGGGAACCCTTTTGGTCTGACCCCCTGGCCCCCCCAGTGGCTGCGCATTGCTCCCCAATTAGGGGAGCTTCCACCCCCCCCCCCTTCAATATCCCCCTCTAGCTACAGCATTGCTAACATCCCAGATTGTGACTCTGGAACCTACCACCTGTGGTCTACAGTGTCTTTACCACCTGTGGTCTACCGGTCTTTCTCTCCGTCGTTCAGTCCATTCACCCTCAGAGCTGTATCACAAATACTGTGATCAACAGGCTAATGACAGCTATTTGCCAGCTGGGCTGTTTGCATTGCATCTCCGGAGTAAACAAATATAAATAGAGACCACCCTGCTGGATTTAATAAGATGACCTAAAGCACGTAAGGAGTGAGATGTGAACACTGGTCAGAGCTACCTTTTTCCAGTGGGTAGGACTGTCCAGTGGATGGCTCCGAGGCCACTGTTAAAAAAAAACCCGTGCAGGTGGAATACTAACACCTTTGCCATTTAACAAACTGATTGGAGAGGTTATCATTCCGAGAACTATGGACTGTAAATTAATAGTGCCAGCGCGGATACCAGCTCCCGAAGGAGGTGGGGGGGGCTGAAATTCTTGCTGTGAATCGGGTGCATAAAGAACAACCCCTCAATCACGAGCGGTGGCGCGAAGTCTCTTGGCCGTGGGTCCAGGGCCCTCCTCAGAGCCCAGGAAGCCGTCGGATTCCTAGAGCCTCTAGTGCAACTTTAGGCGCATTTGAAACCTATTTTATCAGATTTTGTTGAAAAATTTCTAGAAATTCTCAAGGCGGTTCATATAATTCTGTGCATCATAAAACGACGTCTGGAAAATACTAGGTCAAGTCCTGTCTCCTTATGTGTAGCACTGGACAACTTCTGTGTTGCCATATTACGACAGAAATAACCAACGTGCGTGCAGTGCACATCATGAGTTTTTCGGCATGGTCCAGCTGCCTTAAGCTGTACGCCTCTAGATCTATATCTCTCTATTGCAATTTGGGGCTCATTTGGGAACATTTTATACAATGAATTTTGGTCGACAAGATTTTAAAAATATCAAGATTTCAAGTCTGTCGCCCTCATAACGTAGTGGCGAGCTACTTCTGTGTTGCCCATTCCAAGAACAGCCCCCGATGTGTGCGTACGTAACATTTAATGAGACCGTAGCGCGCAATCTTTTTGGCGTTGGGTCGTTAAGGAGCTGTATGCTTCTAGATCCCTCTCTAGAGCAATTTGGAACACTTTCTAGAAAGTTATCAAGACGATTCTATAATTCCATGCATTATAAACATACGTCTGGAATTATTAAATAGGCCAGGTTGGTCATGTCCGTCCTATGATGTGCGCAGTGCAACTTCAGTGGTGACATACCACAGTACAAGACCCCCAATGTGTGGTGTGCACACATCCTTTCAATTAGCGGTAGTGCGAAGTTCCAGTTTCAACGGGGCCCGTCCCGCCTTAGGGCTCGAGGCTGAAAGAGGACGGACGTCATTCACGTCATGTCAGCCGTTACGATGAGCAAAAGGCTATCACTGTCGCACTGTATTCATGGAATAATTCACAAAAAGTAAAAAAATGGTCATATCCGCTGAAAAGGTGGGGGGGGGCTTAAGCCGGAAAAGCCCCCTTGGTCAGACTAATTGATTACAGATGACTTCAGAAAATATAACCTATAGACCAAAGTTCAGTAGCTCAAACCAGACACATAATCAAAAAAAAAAGCAATATACCGTGAGCTGGTATGATATGTTTTCTCTGTCGTGCAGATTTCAGTTATACAATTGTCATTTGTTTTATTTCTCTTGTTTTGACAAGTTGTGTTTGAGGACTAAAATAGTGAATCACATATATGTTGATTTTGTATGGCGCTGTCTCACCGTGGTAGACCCTAATGGGTGTAGCAGATTGTGGTTGTCATAATACAGTTCAACAAGAGTCCCAATGGCAGTGGCTCATCTGCATTTGCATTTGCAGCAGTTCAGTGTCTACAATGATGAACAACACAATATTTACACAATTGGTCAAATGTTGAATACTGACGCAATTCACTACATGGTCATATGATGCATCCTTGAGACTGCTTGAGCTGCGCAACGTCTATCAAAGCATGAGTATTTGAGGACCAAAAATATGCAACCGCATTTATTCCCACATTTGAACAGATGTGCATACCCCCCCCCCCCCGTCTTTAATGACTCCATTCCTGTGAGACGCTAGGTAAACTAGTCATGATTACACTGATCCGTATCATGGCAATCTGAAGTACTGCAGGAGAAAGTAGCGTTTGGCAGTTTTCCACATACGTTTGACCTGAACATTTGCCTTTTAATGCCCATTTGCACCTGACCCTTTTAAGTGGTCAAAGGTCACCCGGCAAGGTCAATGAATAGTATGTGCACTTCTTCCACCATCCATCGGAGCACAAGTATTGGGGGCCAAAATGCAAGTTCCATATTAATTCTTCAATTGAAGCGAATTGCCTCTACCCCCTTTAATGACCTTTCCACTTTTAATCCCTGAGCACGCATAGGTACCAGCTAGGCAATCTTGGATTACCCCCCCCTACCACTACCTTACACCAAATATTTACACAGTTATTTTTTTATACCAACCACCGAACCTCACTTACACCCGCAACGTTAATTACAACAACCTTTACCCAACTTGTTTACACTGCTCGGGTATCGTTGCAAAAATCGGACCCTCTCTGCAGGAGTAGCTCTGCAGCCTTCCACATATTGGCCCATTGTGCCCCTTCAAATGCCTCTTTGACCTGCCCTTCCAAGTGGTCAACAATTATCCATCAGTCAATAACATGACCAAGCTTGGTAGAGGCCATCGAAGCACGAGATTTTGTGGCCAAAAAAAGCAGAAATTTACTGGATGGACGAACAGGGCCAGACAGAAGATAGAATGACATGGGCATCACAATAGCTCAATCACTAATAGCTAAATGATGGGCATCATGGGTCCACTGAACATGAACATAGAGACCACCCTGTATAGGAAATTGGAGATGGCCCTGAGCAACCTAAGAATTTATTTGACGGCTCCCAGCGCCCTGGGAATACCACTGGGAGGGGAAAATGCCTTATTGGCTTCGCTAATTAATTACACACTGAGAAAGAACTACAGGTTCTGCCGAAATCGTGCTATTGTTCAATTGCTATGCAGACCGTTGGATGGAACCAGAGTGTCACCGCTATGAAACTGAATATCCTCAAGATACAAGATTTGATACCCCTCAATACTGCCGTTTTCAGCGACAAGTGTCAGATCGGCTCTTACCATTAAAATTTCAATGATCTTATACTCATTTAACATGATCTTTCAACTCCATGATCAAGCAGAGTAGTTGTGAGGCATGATCTTCCCATACCTCGATGGTCGGGAGGAGAATTTGTGGGGCATGATCTCCCCATACACCTTGATGGTCGTGTAGGGAGAATTTGTGGGTACTGATCTTCCATACTCCTGATGGTCAAAGGAGCAGTTGTGGAGCTTTGATCTTGTCATGCTATGATAGATGGTCATGAGGAGCAGTGGGACAGCATTGATCTGGTCATAATATGCTGGTCAGACGAGCAGTTGTGGAGCAATGATCTTGTCATACTATGAAAGGTTCATGAGGAGCAGTTGTGGGGCACTGATCTTGCATACTATGAGGGGTCATGAGGAGCAGTTGGGGAACTGATCTTGTCATACTCTGATGGTCATGAGTAGTTGAGGGGCACTGATCTTGTCATACTATGATGGTCAGGAGTAGTTGAGGGGCACTGATATTGTCATACTATGATGGTCAGGAGTAGTTGTGGAAAGCATTGATCTTGTCATACTATGATGGTATGAAGAGTGTTGTGGGGCACTGATCTTTGCAAACTATGATGGTCAAGGGGAGAAGTTGTGGGGCATTGATTCTTGTAATACTTGAGTCGATGGTTATGGAGGAGCCAGTTGTGGGGCATTGACCTCGTGCCCTACTATGATGGTGTCTATGAGGAGCCAGGTGTGGCCAGTTGATATGTCAACTATGATGGTCATGAGAGAATGTGAGGCATATTGATCTTGTCATACTATGATGGTTATGAGGAGCAGTTGTGGGGCATGATCTTGTATACTATGATGTCATGGGGGAGCAGTTGAGTTGTGGGGCATTGATCTTGTCTAGATGATGGTTTTGAGGAGCAGTTGTGGAGCATTGATCTTGTCATACTACGATGGTCATGAGGAGAATTTGTGGAGCATTGATCTTGTCATACTACTATGATTGTCATGGGAGGAGCAGTGTGGGGACTTATCTTTGCATACTTGATGGTAATGAGGAGCAGTTGTGGGGCACTATCTGTCATACTATGATGGTCATGAGTACTTGAGGGGCACTGATCTTGTCATACTCTGATGGTCATGAGTAGTTCAGGGGCACTGATCTGTAATACTACATGGTAATGAGTAGTTGTGTGGCATGATTCTTGTCATACTATAATGGTCATGAAGAGGAGTTGTGGGGCACCGACATTGTCAACATATATGATGTCATGAGAGGCAGTTGTGGCATTGATCTTGTCACCCCCCCCCCCTACTATGGATGGTCATGAGGAAGCGTGTGGGGACACCAATCTTGTCATTACTATGATGGTCAGAGGAGCAGTGTGTGGGGCCCGATCTTGTCATCACTCCTGTGATCAAGCTGAGCAGTTGTGGGATACTAATCTTTCTATACTATGATGGTCACCAGTGTGGGGCACTGATTTGTCATACTCTATGTCCATGCAGAGCAGTTGTGGGGCGTTGGTCTTTCCAAACTTGCACCACAGAATTTCAGACATCATTCTTTTCAATTTTGCTCTGAAGTCCCTGATGCAGTGTGAAGGCAGATTCAACAAACCAGTCAAGAGAATGACGTGGTTGGCCAACAAATCCATTTTTAATTGGGGGCTCTATTTGTTGCATTCCTTGTATAACTGTGCTTAAAGTCCCTTGGTACGAATGCAGATCAACAGACCAGTCAAGAGAATGACGGTGGGTGGCATAGGGGCGGGGTGACTAGATGTTTCAAATACTTCAATTATGCCAATCACTGACACCATTCCAAGACCTACTACTGCCAAAACAAATTTTATGGAAGCTACAACAGCACATGTCAATATCACTTTAGTCAACAAATCAGCTACAATGTTAGAGAGAGGATACAAAAAATGGCAGGCTTGACATGGTCAAAGAATATTACCCATAGGTGACAGCTTGTCAAACTGGAAAACTTTGTGGACCCTGGATATTAGGAATGTCAAAATGTCATTGCTGTACATTTTACATCTATTTTACACATAAATGTGGGTCAGATGAAGCGCGGGAAAGGGGGGGGGGGCAATGCTTCTACAGCAATGTGAAGATGTTGGAGCAACTGACTAAGTATTATGATCTTGATTCCCATTACAACAGAAAAACCTGGAGAACTGACTGTCAACCAGTGGAATAATGTACCCAGGGTTCCATTTGAAGAGAATAGCTTGAACCAATTCAACGTTTGATATATCTTTCAGCCAACTAAAAAAACAATGTTACATTTCCAAAGTTTCAGCATGAGGGCTCATCATTTAAAGGAGTATCAATCAAGAAGAACACTACCATAGCATGATATCAAAAAGCATTGCATACAGAACCTATAGGCTTCTATCTTAATGTTGTCACAGAATCATAAGGTAATAATTCCAACAATTCACTAGAGAGGACCTGCCCCATTTCCTTCCTTGATCAGGCACAACTGAAAACTACAGGGAGGGGAAATATTTTAGCAGGAGTCCATGTGTGCCCCTCCATACAGGGTTTCTGCAGTTTCTGGCCAATCAATTTCATGACTTTTCCAACACCAAATAAAGAAGAATTTCCATGAATGGTTTCCCGATTGTCTTACAGGAAAAATTTTGAATAATACAGCGAAGAAAGGCCAAGCGGCATCAACAGCTGTAAACAGCATAAGCCAAAGCAACAAATCAATGCCTTTTTGGAAAAATTTCCATGACTTCGGACAGTTTTTTCTAAATTTCAAAACTTTTCCAGGTCTGGATTCTCTTTCTCAAAATTTCATGACTTTTCCAGGTTTCCCCATGACTGCAGGAACCCTGCCTCAAGCATTTTGGGGGCATTACCGCTGCTGAATGAGTGCCTGACAGCTGTTTCCCCAACCCTTGGTAGGGAGCATGCACAATTGCTGGTTTGATTTGATCATTCTACTTGATTTCTATGGGTTCAGGAAGCTAATCCAGGATCATCAAGGAACCTTAAGCCGTATGATCATAGATCGCATCGTCGCAAGAAGGGAATGCCCCCGCCTTCCTCTTCTCGCTAGTGCTCAGAGGGTATCAAGGCAGGTTTGTAACCATTCCCAACCTGCTCCCGGTACTGCTATTTAAACGCCTCCTCCGAATGACGATCAGTTTACTCCAGGAACCAACCACTTTCTGAGCCGGAGGAACGGGATTAATGTCCAATGTGGACTGTCACACTCACCTGACGAGAATTATCGCAAAATATCCTGGAGAAACAAATCCAGGGGAACCCTTGACAAATCTCCTACATTACGCGGAACCATGAAGTGAGGGCCAAGACTTCGCTTCTTTTCTATTGAAATTCACACATTATTTTCACTTTGAGGAGCATTTTAGCGTATGGGAGAGGATTGCTTGTAGTGGGCTGGTAGGTGTTAATGTTACTTTGATGAGAGAAAAGACAACAAAACTTCTGCAAATATGTTGACTTATTCAACAAAATGAAACAATTGAAATTACATGACATAACTTCAAGTTCCGAGTTGTCCGATGTGTGTCATGCATTATGGCGCGACTTGAATTCTCCACAACTTCATGCATAATGGACCAAACTTTGAAGGCCATAAATCCACCATAGGAACATCTTATTGAGATGGGGTTTGTACCTATAGATACAGTTTTCCATTCTCCACGATTTTATAACTCTGTTGTGTCGGAGCTGCAGTTGTCCTTTAGGCAGGGCCGTATTTAGGTGTGGCTGGCAGAGCACGGGCCCACACAAAACCCTTTGCCAACATTCTGTGAGTTGCACTAATATAGTCATGTGGAGGATTGTAGTCTAAGGGGCCTCTACATTGGTTTGCGCCCCGGCCCCAACAAAGACAGTGAAAGGGAGTGCTAGTACAAGCGAGTACCATTCGAGCAGAGGACCAATGGTCACGATGGTGCATCCCAGACCCTTTGTTGAAAGCGGCTTTCAACTGAGTTAATTCAGAGTCATAGCATGTCAGAGACAAAATGGCCATTGTACTCCCATAAGAAAGTCATGGAAATCCTCTAGAAGCAACATGTGTTAATATAGTAGTGTTTCAGGCGTGGCTCAATGAAGCGTGTACCGCAGGATGTGTACTCATGAACACCAGGCACATGCTCCATATGTAAGTTCGAATGTCAATCAAGAAATGTTTAGTGAACAGGCCTCTTGTTTAAATCATCACAGTTACTTAGGGAGTTAGAGGTCAATAGAGAGAAAATGCCAGTTAGCAGAAATAACAACAAAATCTAAACGCATATAGCGGTGTATTAGTTCACCAGCTCCTAAGTGCACTATCTATAAGTATCACAAATCAGTGACCAATTCCAATTCATTAGGACTGATCGTCACCGCAGAAGTACTAGGTTTTGTGGAAATCTGACTGGTATTGCCTGAATTCCACAAAATGGAACTGGATTGGGAATCTGTGAACATATTGGACCCTGCACCCACCCCTCTCATTTTGCCAGGCTTCAAGCCAAGTAATTTGATCACCTTTGGCAGTAAACATGGGGTAAGCTGAATATCAAGTGAAATAGATTATGTAAATTAGACCCATTCTATAATTTCAAATATCTCAGCACTAACGTGGACCGCACTCAAAAGGTTTCATGAAAAATCCGACATACTTTCATGGGAGAGTAAATTTGAAAAATTGATTGACCTCCAGTGACCTCAAATTCATGTTAGATAATTAATGGGGGGATGAAGGTAAAACCATACCCATCTAGTTTCATTGGGATGTCAACAAACTTGTGAATTTCACATAAAATATCGCATATTAGACACATTGAATGAACTCCAGGGACCCGGAATCTTTGAAAAATTTCAGGACTGTAGAAAATCTGACAAACTTTAAAATTTGGCAAATCAGATGACTTAATTAGCATATTTTACACTTGTGCCAAACTAAATTATCAAACCACCTATGGTTCGTGCATAATCTTGCTAACAAGTTTAAGCAAGATAGAACCTAAAAATAGCTAAATTAGTGACTTTTGTGCCTAACATCTAATCAGATCGTATTCACCCAATCCTATTACTTCCTACACAGTTTCATCAAATCGATCTGACTGTTTCAGAGAAATTCTAATAACCAGAAAGTGTGACATACACACACACACAAATCAAAATATTCGCTAAAGGTCCCTTTCTGAAGTTTGTTTAGGCCAGACAATAAAAAATAATTCGACACAAAATTGGATAACACAGAAAAGCTTATGAATCCTTTTTTTAATTATTTCCTTGTCCAGAAAATTACCTATAGTGCAGCCAAATTTCTTGAATTGATTAGGAACACTGTCTTTAATGCACAGTACATGTACAGAATAACCAGCAAAAAGCCTCAACTTCACATAGGAATTTTCAACACTTAAGGTTGAAATGTCAAAAATTGATCAGATTGTAATAGGGGCGTCACATAGGGAAGTCAGGAAGGGGCAGCTTCTCCCTTCTACACGATCCACGGGGTGCCAAATAAGGAACGCAGTATATGCGTTGGGGCGGTGGAGGGTTGAGAAATGAATAGGCTTGAATGAGGATGGAACCCGGAATAAAAGGTCTATGTGGGAAAAGTGAATACAGAACACAGGGGGTAGGGTGTGAGATACCACACTACAGTTTTTTCTAGCCCCGAACCCCAGAAAATATTACAGATCCCCCCACTGCACCTCAGTTTGGTCAGTGGCAATGGGGTGCGAGAAGATATTAAAGTGCTGGTTGAGCTTCTGGTCTATGGTCGAGTCGCTTGACCCCAATACAAACAACCCTTGTGACGCCACTGATGTTCTCGAGGACTACGTTTGGGGAGAATTTTTTAACCTTCTGCAATTATACGTGGGCATGTTCAAAACATCACTATTTACATTTTCTGAATTTGAGATCAGTTTAGCTTTAATATGCCACCTAGCACCATAGCCCATGGAGCTACCATACTGGGCTTTTGTACACTAGTCACAAACTCGCAGTGACTTGTCATTTTCAGAGCAATGAGGTTCAGTATGCTAATGTCCCAACGCAACGAAGACTGATGTGAATAAAGGAACTGGTTCTGTAGTGACGAACAGACGAGTACATGTTTAACAGTGCAGACACTGCACTGATCAAACAGTCTAAGTTCCTGCAAATTTCCCCCCATTTAATTCCATTTATAACGTGTACAGCCATAGCGCACAATCAGTCACACCAGTCTAAAGTGCCAACATGCACTGTTGCAGTTGCTCGCACAAAAAAACACCGTAAGTTCTAACGACATGCATCCAATACTCCAGCTGATATTGCTGTCCGTCCAGCAGAACATACATACAGGCAAATTCATCTCATGGCAAAATGCATTAGGCCTATCCGTGGTCAACACCTAGGCTCCCAACCCATAGTTTGGGGTGGATAGGATAAACAATATAAACCAAATTATGTTAGGCTAATGTAAATTCAATCAAACATGAGGCAATGTTACTTATTTTCCTATTGACATGGTCTTATAATTATTGCCTAATAATTAAACTATGTGGTCTTGCTTTGTGCCAAGACGACAGTTGGGGGGAGGGGGAGTTTGGACGAGGGGTGAATGTGCTAGTCTAGGTGACAATCAGAGAAATAAAATGTCTGACCTCGGTTTGCGTGATGAGACACCTGATGTCCCTCAGCGTGGGAGCGGTCTTGTCTCCTAATGGAGCAAATTACAGAGAAAGACAACATGTCAGTCTACGGTTACAGAGTTTGCCTGACTAATGAACCAATTTTTTACTTGAATGTGGTTATCGGACAAATTAATTGAATCTGAAATACAACTTGAATACTGTTTTAATGACTTCACATGGGATTACATCTACCACATAAATGTGATAACAAAGTAATGATTACTTTTTATTTCACAAGGAATACCCTAATTTACAACTTCCTGTTATTCGAGATATTTGCAGCTTTTGAGGCTTATGTAATTTACCAAACAGTCTGGCTGATACATTGCGTACTTGTGCTTTTCGAACAAACTAAGTTTGCTGTAAATCAAAGATAATTCAGTTAGGTATTTTAAAGCAGTGTTTACATTAGTAACACAAGGGTAATTCGGCCAATCTAATATATTCCCTTCTCCCCCCTCCTCACAGCCCACACCTATTCTCACACCTGTTATTCTCTCCACATAGTCCAGAGGTATTAGTAACTTGGCTACCTTTGAGATACCGCTGCATAGGGAACAATTGTACTTTCCATTCGACTGAGGACAGATCTATAAATACTCTAAGTAGGCGTTGGTGACTGGTGGGGGGGGAAAAAGCTGGTGGATGCAATGCATGATCTGTGTACCTAACTTGGTGAACGTTACTACTAATAGGGTAGCATCTGGATTGTAGATTGTGTACCCCAAAAATGGACCAGCATGCAATGTTTTGTTGTTGTTAGTCTGCCATGAGGTGTCACAACCACAAAAACACAGCAATGAACAAAACATGCAGTCATCACAAATCCTGATGTCAGGGCAACACATGAGGATCAAAAAATTTGCAAAACTAAAACTTGTCTGAATTTGTTCTGTGGATAGCTTTATTTTTCTTTTTTAAGAATGTAACTTGTATAACTTCAGCGAGATATCAATGAAAAAAAAAAGGCTGTAACATGAAGCCTCCTCATGACTAATAAAATTTGAAATGATATGGTATAAGCTGAGAAAAAATAAGAGAAAAGAGAGAAAATTATAAAAAACAAATAATTTTTTTTAATTATCTTAAAAATCAACCTTCTTTCAAACAAAAGCTTGCTAAATCCTGGGCAATCACAATGCTGAACTCTTGATAAATAGACTATAATCCTTTATTACAAGCATCAATTTACACACACCTATCATTATATTTGGGCTACTGTGAAAAATATTTTGGTTTTGCCCATTTGTACAAACCATATGTAAGACAAATACCGTCACCAGATTAGTTGGTTTACCATATGCAGTTTGAGGATAGATATAGTTTTGTCCTAATCTCTTAACCACCCCTAGCTATCCATTTTTGTGAGTACTAGATTCTGATTCATTGCTTGGCCAGCTCTAGCTGTCCATTTTATTTGCAGAGCAACACCTGCAGTTGCATATAATGGTATATCAGAAAAGTGAATACAACTATTTACAGTCACTTGGATCGAACTAACACTGGGAGTTGCACAGGACACTCACTGAATGTAGTTTTTTTAGTTTTACACCTATTCCACCCAATTTTTGGGAGTTTTTCTCTTTCACAGGAAAATAAACAGCATCGACCTAAGTTGACAGAATAATGAACTGTGTTGGTATTCAGCTGAATATTGTGATTTTTTTTATTGTTCGGTCCCTGGTGAGAAAAGTCTCACAATAGCAGTTTATCCCCTCATTGAAATTGCCACAGATGAACCCCTGCTAATCCCCTGAAATGTTGAGGAAAAAGGCTGTGAAACATACACGAAAGAACAATTCACTGAGAACAATAGCCAAATTCAAACAATGAATAAATACCAACTAGACAGAGTAGCTAACTATGCCTTTTGAGATGCACATAATATTCATCCTGACATGTGGTAGGTACTCAGAATAAATAAATAAATAGCTAACCCATACAGCAAAACATGATCGCGTGTAAAAAATGAGAATGCCACAAACTATTGCTCTTCAAGCACACACACACACACACACACACACGCACTTGCACACATACTATCGTCAAGTCTAAGTGCTCTACACATTGTTCAGAATAGACAAAGCATATTGAAAACGTGGAAAAGTATGAACAACCTCGGCCTGATATAACCTGAGATTCTATACCAAACTTGGCCAGAACTGCAAATGTTTCAATGAACAAAACCTTATTCCACAGCCTGACGGTCGTCTTGACTCTACCATAATCATTACTCATAGTGACTCTCGTCCGAAATGCCTCTAACTCCTCTCAAACAGAGAAACATATTAAAAGCAAAAGTCAACCAATGGTCATGTTCAGAATCTCTAACTTCTCTTTTTTAATTGTTCTAGATAAAATGACCATTATAAACAGTTTAATAGCTGATGAACAAACAACGGAGAAGAAGGGGGATTGATTGTTTATGTTGTAACGTATAACACAGTTTAATGTTCATCAGAATCTACAGAACTGTTACACTCACAACTGATATTTGTGCAGTCTGAAAACTACCAGGCCAATGAATATTAGTTATGAATATTTACAAGTGTTACTTGAAAAGGAGGCATAATGGAGCTGTCAGTGATGGGAATGAAAGACTACCGAATTCCTTGTTTGATTTATCTGGATGGTAGTGAAGACTGCACTCACTCTGAATACCAATGACTGCTTCTTGGACATTCATTCTGAAAAGGCCAATAATAGGCAACATAAAATAGCTAATCAGTCATGGTTCTAGTTATTTATAAAAACATTTGACAGCACACAAATCAAAACATTAGATAAATGTGAGTCAAAATGTGAATGAAAGTCAGCCTTCTGCCTACTAAACACTACTATTCATTTTAGTTTCATTATGGCTGCAAATAGGAAGGTCAACCTTTTACCTACTAACACGACTATCCATTGTAGTTTCATTAGGACTATGAATGGAGAGTCAGCTTTTAACCTACTAACACTACTGTCCATTGTAGTGTCACTGAGCTGGGTGACTCAAGCACTTTTGGAACAGACTATTCAAGATTACAGGAGTTGTTAATGGATTCGCAATTCACTCTTTTTTTTTTTTTTTTTAAACAACATTTATGATAGTAACTATGGCTATGAAGTGGCTAGATAGGACATATATTATAACATCGTCCTTCATCCTCTCAACTTTGTCTCAGTACTCCCATTCGGATGATAAAAGGAGGCTAAAATAGGAATTTTCAGTTCCTCAGGGCAATGGGCTAGTTCAAAGTTGCGTTATGTTGATAATATGGTGCTGAAGTCAGACTAGTACACACACAAGCTTTCACTGCACATACTCCCCTGCGAAAATTACTTGCCCAACAAGTATACTAGTGTACAACTTTGAAGATATCTCTCTACGTTCAAGGGAAGTTATTGTTTCTGATGAGTGTTAGCAGTGACAGCACCATGGGGATACTATCGTTTTAACCGGGCAAATGTCCATTGTCCTGGTGTGAACATCACACCCACAACATTGAACTGGCCAATTGTTCTCCTAGCTAGAAGTTTGCAATTCATCGATTAAAAATAAAGCACTCATATTCCAGAAAAAATGATTCAGTGATTAATGTCAAGTGAGGTTTTTTTCCCCCCCATAGGACAAGGAGCACCGATAACGGAGGCATTTTTTACCCCCCAATTTTTTTTTAACCTGACAAAATATGTTAAGTGTCATTTCTGAAGCTTTTTTAGAGCTATTGACCCACAAATTTTGCAAGTGTTTTTTTTTCTTTCTTGCAGTCTTTGGGGGGTTTCACCAGTCCATTATTTTTTTTCATAATATAACATGGATGAATACAATTATCATATAAATGTGAAAAAAGTTATGAATATATATGAACAGCAGGAAACACCGGCAGCCAACAATGCTCCACAGTCCACCCACCATTCCTAATGAAATAAGGATGACAATGGCATACTCTGAAGAAAAAGTTGAATATTCAACACAATCATGTAGACCTATCTCATTTTCTTCAGTTTTAAATTCCATTTTAAAAACCTCATATACACACCTGAATTCAGTATGGAAGTAATCCACATAGCAAATTGTTCTTGTTATTTTTTTGTGAACAGGTCCTCACCGACCAAAAGATGGAGTTGCTAGAAAATGTTTTTAAATACATTCCTGTTTTTTAATAACTTGGATGTTCAATTTGAGGGTGGGGAAATAGGACCCATTTTGAGAACCGTGAAAAAAGTAATGGGGATAGGAGTGGCCAGCTGTTAGTGTGACTGCTTTTGAATGCCACTTTCCTGCAAAATTCATTAGATCTGTTTCGTCATCCACCAATAAATAAAATTGGGGTTTGCATAAGAGTAGAAGGAAGTAGGACCAGACTAGCCTGATAGGTGGTCAATAATACATTACTGTAGAATTTCACCATTTTCCCGCCATTATAAAGTTTCAGTAACCACGGTGATGAATTTTGACAACTTTTAGAGGTTTCTAATGTACATTACTAGCTGGTTTCCTAATTGCAATCACATAGTCTATTATTTTTTTTTTCAAGTACTCTGCGATAAAGCTTCAACAATGTAGCACATATTTTCGGACACAATTTTATGTATGCAAAATCTACACAACATTCTAAGAACACTGTATACTCAAACAGGTCATGTCAAATGAGAAGCTTTTCTCAATCCGAGGCAAATAGCAGCAAGGGCAGCATGACTTTTTGTTTTCTTGAAAACAAGGCCCAAATTTGACACCACAGTAGTCAGGATTCTAATTAGGGACACAACATCAGGAAATAAAACCCATTATGTAGAAATGGTCAAGTTTGGAGGCATGTGCGTGTTCTTCCTGCAGAAGCAATTTCAGCAAGGGTCCACTCTGTCAACAAACAGACCTTGTAACTTGCAGAGTGGCATAGCAAATTATTCTGTCTGGGGCTTAATGGTGGAGTTAAGAAGCTCGATGAGATTCAACACCTTCATCACTTTAAAACCCTGGTTTATTTTGCTGCGTGTGTTTCCCGTTTGTCGGATTCACTTGTGAATAACTTGTCAAATGCCAAATGTGCCCCCCCCAAATGCCCCCAACAGGGTGAGTCATTGTCAGGTGGGTCATAGGTGAATTCTTTGTACAATTGACGCACACCTCAGTCACTCGAATGACTTGGCAATCCTTTGGAATTAGCCAACAGGGCAGTCGTCAATGCTATCACATTTCCTACTACCCAATAGAATGGCCGCCACAGCGCCTCTGTGACTGACTCATTGTAGGGAAAGGGGCACACATGTTAGTCCCGCTGATTTGGCAATGAACCCACACTGTTACTAACCATGGGGGCCTAGGGTATCGCGGGTGCCTCATACACTTGACAAGGACATAAAGCCTCTAAATGACTTCCACACGGTGACTGTAACATGTAGAAGAATTTATCAATAGGCTCTCTTCCACCTTGTGATCAAGATAAGTTTCCATAGTTTCTATAAGACAGCAGAACTAGTTTTCAACCTATTCCCTCGGTCCAGCCTGACACTGGGGGGGCAGGCCAGCCAAACAGCCACCTTGATAACACTCTCAAGATTCCTATTACAGTGCTCAAAGGAGTTCCAATAGGTACTTAAATCCAGGATTTGTTTTTCAGATATTGTGTGGTGTCAAAGTTTGTAAAGTCAAGTCACTGTTCTATTTTAATGAGGGAAAATTTCCACAAAGTCATTTGAGCTATTACATTTTTTTTTCAATAATTGACGCGTTCCCTGTTCATTACAACGCTTTGGTGCAGTGTTTTTGGAAAAATTCCCAGATAAAAAGGCTGAATATTAACTGTACTGTATTAGAGTGCTGAACAATAATGCAACACTGGTACTTACGATGTATAGGATACATATCGTGCTACAAGCCAGACCGACTCTCCCAATCTATTTCCTCTGGAAGAACACACATAGACCTATCCTGCTACTGTCTACCCTTATTGGATGCATACCCTGTGGGTACAGGCTTCTCCCTGTCCCATTCCCTGCGCCACTCGCCATAGTTGCTCACGTGACGGGCCATCCCGCTGCTGTTCCCCCCTGCCTCCCTGTCACTCCTCCACTTTGCCCCGACTCCTGCCTCTCTCGGCCTGTCTCGACGTGGCCAATCTCCCCCTTGGTGGGCGGTCCCCGAAAACTGGAATAGAAAGCACAATACAGGGGTTGTCACTGCTGTAGTACTTATCCTCATCCTCACATATAGTGACTCCTACTCAGTGCTAACACTTTTAGGGCCACATTCAGTCACTTCCCACAGGCATGTCATCAGGAGGGGGGGGGGGGGACCAGATATTAGTACCCAACATTGGTTGAAATTAACTCCACCATGGTAGAAAACAAATTTGCCAGAGTGCCTCATACGTGTACATTGTACATCTCACAGGCACAGTACCAACCACTCTTTGACCTGGCATAGGCAACAAATTTGCCAGAAATTAACCCCCACATTTCAATATACGCCAGATCGTACCGGGAGGAGGTGGGGGGGGGACCAAGTGTTAATACCCAACATTGCTGGACATTAACTCCCACCATGGTAGACAAATGTTGCCAGAGTGAACCTCATATTGTAAAGGTACATCTCACAGACAACAGTACCCAACACTTTTTGACCTGGCATAGGCCACAAACTGCAGGAAATTAACCCCCCCATTTCAATAATACGCCATATCTTATACCGGGGGGAAGGGGACCAGGTTATTAGTACCCACAACATTGGTGACTTAACTCCCACCATGGTAGACAAATTTGCCAGAGTGACCTCATACTTGTACATTGTACATCGCACAGGCACAGTACCAAACACCTTTGAACCTTGTCCATAGGCAGCACAATCTGCCAGAAATTAACCCTCCACATTTCAATATATGCCAAATCTTACCCGTGGAGGGGGGGGTTTTGGGTGTGATATCAGATACCAGCAAACCATTGGGTTTCACCCTGCACTATAGTCAAAATGCCCCCCGCCACACTGTTGTATCCTGACCTGTTTGCAATCGTGTACCCAACACTGGGTGCACTTCACCCCGCACATACAGACCTGCGTACTTAGAGATTCGGCTTTTAGGCCCTGTGCACTCATATATTGCTTAAATTCAGTACTGCAACAAAAGAGATACCAGCTATTTCATCATGGAATTACCCACATGAGTATGAGAGCACTCTAAACCTACCATGGTAAGATTAATTTTTTCTGTTTTTTTGGCCACCCACTCCGCCTGTGTTAGTTAGGCCCTATTCACCCGCTAATTTTTCCGAGGCCTAGTAACACACATCCTGCACCCCTATTATACTATAATCCACCAGGAATCTATTGTATTGTTATTCGATTGGCCAGGTATGGGTCCACTGCCTCAGACCCAATCATCGAATGAAGCCCTATCAAAACAGAGGACTGGGCAGCTTTGGCTATATCACCTATGAATATATGGGGACCCAACAATACCACGGTATAGTTTGGCTTCTCCGCTATTCGCCTATCATGCAGAATTAACCTAGGCGGCTTCGTCCTGACCGCCATTTTGTACTGCCCATGGATGGCCATGGTGAATGTATGATATGGTTGCTCTTGCTATCGTATTAAGGAACATCTACCATTGAGGTAAGAAATGTTATTGAAGCACCCCTCTTGGCTGACTACAGTATTTTGAATGTTGGCTACACAGATTCCTCTGCCTACTACTAAAAATTCCCTCCTTGGCTATATGAATGTCATGAGGGTGGGGGAGGGGGGTGTATGGGGATGCCAAGTGTCATGTAAAGACCCACTACACCATTTATGGCTAGCATTCCCTACCCCTGCCATGAGGAAGATAACCCCAACGCAAGACGTCATCTCGAATTATTCTCTCCGTTTTCCATAAGTATTTGCTCTTCCATTTTTCGTCATTATTTTATTCGTATTTGCTCTCGTGCGTGGTGTGTTTCTGTTTCGATTTTTGTGTTCGGCTGTTTTGAGTCTCTTCTTCATCTCACGTGAGTTGTTCCTTTTTGGGCTATTTTAGCTCAGGCCACTCGTCCCTTCCCCTCCTAGCAAAGGCCTTCTTTTCTTCCTTCCTACCCGTGTGTGTAATGAGCTGTCATAGCGTACGCAATTACCTTGGTGGTTATGTCCGCTGTGGTGAAGTGTTGAGTGTGCTATTGTCTTTGGTAGCCTAATTTTCCAGGTTTTGTCTCTTGCTTTTGTTCTGCTCCGTGGGCCGTATGCAGGTAGCCCGATGGCATTCTTTGTCGACAGTATTGATTTTTTTCTTCTCCGTCATTGAGTTAGTGCGCTTGCTACTGAGATGGGGTAGTTTCTATCTGAATTTTGTGTTTATAGTGTAGGCCAATATTAGTTTTCTCGTATCATTTTTAACTATTAATTGTATTCTTATCCGTAAGTGTCGACCGTGGTCGAAATAAATCGTGAGTTACACAGTGTTTGTGAGTGTTTTCCTTTACTTTTTTTTTTTTTTCTTTTCTGCATCATATTTTTCACTGTTAAGCCCCCTACTTATTTAATTTCTGTACTTTTTGTCTTTCTTTTATTTGCTGTTATGGAGGGAAGGATAGCCTGCTAGCCTGTCAGGGTTGTGATTTGTGGATCGAGTAATCCCGTGAAGTCGGGGCTGCGTTTTAAGTGGTGACTTTGAGGACACTAAGGCGGATGTGTATAATTTATAGATGTAAGAAGTGTCATAGACTACCGATCTTGAAGCGAGGCTTGGGCCCGTGAGTGTCGGGAAGGTTTAGGAGGGGTGCTCTGCGATAAAACGAAGTAGTGGTTGATCCTGGCCTGACACTAGGAATAGTTTTTAGTGTGCTGGATTGAGGAGGCGGTGCAGGGGGCAGTTGGATGGAGTTGGGGGGGCGGGGGAGCGTACAGAGGAGGGGGACAGTGAGAGCCGGTGGTTCCAGTCGCGGTGGAATGGAAAGAAGGTGGACTTTGGTGGAGGGCTAAGGTAAGGGAAGTGTTTGCTGGTGGGGATTCGATTGTCCGGGATGTTGAGAGGGAATTTAGTCGCGTGGACAAGCTGAAGCGTACGCCGTTTGTCTTCCGGGGGCTAGGGTGGAGGATATTGGTGCGAGGGTAAACAGGATCGTGGGGTGAGGAAGGTGGTGGTTGTTTCGATATAGGCCCTAATATCTCGGGTGGACAGTCAGACATCCTTAAGAAATCCCGATTCCGTGAACTGTTTGTGCAGGCCTGAAAGGTCCACTTATGTCGAAAGTCGCGATTGTGGCATTCTACCTAGTTTGACGTCGCGTTGCTGGTAGACGATAGCGGGTCTCAATAGGTGGTTAAATTTAGAGTGTGCTGGGTAGGGCGTTCTTTTGTGGATGTTTCGTGTTTCTGGGAAGGAGTGATCTTTCGCTAGATGTCCGTCACCTTAATGGGGCGTGGGCTTCACTTTCCGGCAAGTGGTCAATTCCTGCGTGGGAGGGTTTTTCAATCTAAATTTGGTTGGGGCGAGGTTTCAGGTGTCCGTAGGCTTGGCTGGCAGGGTTGTAACTAGTAACACCTGGGAGGTCTGGGGCGAGGTCAACAGTAGCGATAGATGTTAGCCAGCTGTCGTTTTTCTGTGCTAATGTTTAAAGTATCAGGAAAAGTTGATGAGTTTGCAAGATTTTAAGTCCAGGACGCAAGCCTGACGTCATTGTATTACCGAGTCGTGGTTGACAGTGGCTATTTCCACAGCCGAAGTTCACCTTCCGTTTTTGTTTGTTATAGGCAAATAGGATAGATTACTCCTCCGTGGCATTGTTGGTGTTGGATTTTTGTTTATGGGGTCTGACTTGAAAAGTTTTGAGAAGGCCGATATTGGTGTAAGTTTTGTCAACGTCGCTGGTGGTGTGTAATTCCGTCTAACTCATCCGGTATTCCCCGTCTTTATTAGTTTTGGGCGTTTGTGTACCGTTCTCCAAATAGCTCTGAAGACCACAACTCTTTTCTTTCCGCCATGCCTTTTTTCGAGTTCTGGAAGAGTACAATGATTATGGGTGGATTTCAATTTTTTTTGTGTTTTTTGTGAATTTTTTTTTTGAGGGTTAGTGTGGGGGGGGAGGGGGAAAATTTATCAGATCTGGCGGGTCTAATGGTACGAGTGGCAGTCATGGAGCGGGCGGGTGCATGCAAGTCCGCAGGAATTGTTTCCCTTGCTCAGCTGTACATTTTCCTACCCGAAAGCAGAATAGGTTGGATTTACTTTTGAGCAGTGATCCAGATCTAGATAATGTAGAGAGCTTGGGTAGCTCGGCTGCAAGTGATCACGGATTTTAGCTTTCAATGTGTCTTTTCTGTCAATATCCCACAGAGTCTAGAGCTTGTTCCTTGTTTCGCGAAGGCCGATGTGGATGGCATTCCCAGGTTTTTTAGCAAGTAATTGGCAGAAATTGTGAGAAATACGAATGCGTTGACTCTTGGATTGGGTTTCATTAGTAAAGTTAACGAGTTAATTGAAGTTTACGTTCCTTGGAGGAAATGTCCCAATAAGAACAAAAGGCCTCTTGGATGAAAAGGGAATTTTTTCTGGCCATCAAACGTAAGCGACCCTTATGCGACTTATCGTTCTTCTGGGTCCGTGTCTGACCTAGAGCATTTCAAAGTTCAGCAAAGCTTGTCCAGCGTGTCGTTTCTGGTGTCTAAACTTGATTTCGAGAGGCAAAGATTCCTCTAATATCAGGAGAATCCCGTGCCATTTTTCTCTTATGTGAGTGGGAAGCATAAAGTCAAGGACAGCATTGGTCCTTTGATAGATTCCAACTCGGGTAGTACTCAGCGATCGCCAGGAGGATGGCTAAAGTTTCTTAATAATTACTTCTCGTCTGTTTTTACCATGAAACTTGGATAATTTTTGGTGACCTATTTCGGGGTTCTCCGCAAGTATTGGTATATGGTGTGTTTTCGTCTGTTAGTAACGGAGAAACTGCAAGAAGCTCAAAATTGAATAAGCTCCTGGTCCGACGGAGTTTATCCTTTCTTACTAAAATCCTTTGCCGACGAGTTTGTCCGTTCCACTAGCTATATTTTCCATAAGCCTCTCAAGAAGGTATTTGTTCCGATGATTGGAGTAGAAGCAAATGTTTCTCCTATTTTCAAGAAGGTAAACGGTCTCTTCCTTGTAATTACGGCCAGTCCATTCTTACGAGTGTTGTCTGCAAGGATGGAATCAATCATTCGGGATTCATATGGTTGATTATTTCAATGAGCATAGTCTGATTAGAGATTTCAGATGGGTGTATGGAAGGAATCTTTCGTGTTTGACTAATCTCTGGAATTTATGGAAGATGTTACATGTTGCTGTTGACAACGCAATGCTGTTGATAAAATTTTCCGGACTTCAAGAAAGCTTTTGACAAGGTCCCCCATGAGCGTCTCTGCGCAAGTTGGAGAAGCTTTGGCTTTGAGGGGTATGTCCTCAAGTGGATTCGTGAGTGGCTTCAAATAGGGAACAACGAGTGTCATTAATGGGCGGTCGTCTTCTTGGCAAAAGGTCACGAGTGGTGTTCCCCAGGGATCGGTTCTAGGGCCTTCACTTTTTCTGACGTATATTGTCGATCTTGAAGGTTCTGTTGATCCAAGGGGTTAATAAGTTGTTCGCAGACGATACTAAGTTGTATCGGGAGGTCGGTTCGAATGAGATGCCGGCTATGGTTCAGCGGGATCTGGATATAATTTCCAATGTCTTCCGACTTGCAAATGTTTTTCATGAGGACAAGTGCAAAGTTAATGCAGTTGGTTTTCACATCGCAACGCTTCCTTCAAGTTGAATGGCGAAATTATCAGGAGGTGATTTCAGAAAAAGATCTGGGGGATTGTTTTGATTCTTTTGAGCCTTCCAGCAGTGTGCCGAAGCTGGCTATAGAAGAGGTGGTAATTGGATTCTGGCTTGATTAGCGTCACTTCAGTTCTGATATGATATTGTTGTCAGGCTGTTTAAGAAATTGGTGGAGACCGCACCTAGAGTATTCTGTTACAAGTGTGGAATCCCTACTTTGCAAAAGACAAGCATGTAGCAGGTAATGAGACGGTCAGCGAGGGCAACTAGAAGATTCACTGTCTGAAAATTTATCCTACGAGGAAAAGATTAAGGCGTCCGGTCTAAACTACCATGGAGCTGAGGGCGAATGCGGGGGATTTGATCAGGTTTTCAAAATTGTCAAATGGACGCGATGGCCCCTGTCCTCCAATATTCTTTGAATTTTCCAAGTTACCACCAATAAGGGTCACTGCTTCAAGCTTCGTGGCAAGGGCTGCAGAATGGACATTCATAAATATTGCTTCTCGCAGAGAGTGGATCAATGGTGGAAGTGTCTCCTGAACTGTTGTTTGATTAAGAGTGTGAATATGCGTTCAAGAACAGTCTTGATTTATTTTTCCAGGAATTTCAAGGGCGTTGTATTATTGTTCGAGTTTTGGTTCATTTCTTTCCTGGGGTGTTGTGGGATTCGGGTGTATGAGGATTATGTCCTGTCCTGACCCTTATTTCATAAACTAAAAATACAAACATAAACTAAACTAAGAGGGGGAAGCCCAGGGTTCACAGAGTTTTCTTTTATTGTCTGGTTGCTTTGTTGTATCAACACTTTGAAGTGTATGGTTTGATTGACTGTTGCATGACAGGATTTTACGATTTTCACTGACTGCAAATTCGTCGGATATTGGTTTCCAATAAATCTAACATGAGGCTAACAGAATGCTGTCCTTCAAGTCCTCCATGAGTAAGAGTATCTACCACGGCCCCTACTAAGAAACGTAGCAACCTCACATTAATTAATCCTTGACCTACCAGGTTCATTCAAAATTATGCTTTAAGGGCTGTTCACACGACAAGAATATCGTATCATACTCTGATTAATTTTTGCCAGCTCGAGGCGGGGGTCGCTGCATTGGAAATGTATAGTAAACACAGCAAGTGTGGGAGCCGGGAGGAACGAGGCCCACAATACCACCAGTATGGCCTTCCGACTAATTCCACTCTTTTGGTGACACACCTGAAAATAGTCCTTCTCACAACTTTCGATATTCACCAAGTTTCTTCAACGAGATATCCCTGTACTTTCGATGGCTATCGTGTCGATACAATGTTTCTTATAGGAAAATGTAGCCTGGCAAGACCATTCCAATTCGAAGTAGGTTCAAGTGTTTATAGACATTTTTATTTTGCTTTCGCTCTGTATTAGATTTTGGATTTTTGTTTGTTTCAATTGTTAAGCGCATTAGAATATCACAGATTTCATGCTATATAAATGATTTTATATTATATTTTATGATCATTAATATATTACATACTATATAGATTTGCACCACATACCTTATTATTACGGCCTGAAAAAGGTGATGTGTTGCAGTCCGCTAGAAAAAGGGTACAGTGTGACTGGCCCTTCCCCTTATGACCATGTCCAGCAAGAAATTGATTGGCTGTGCCTTAACTAGCACCTAGAAGGATTGCAATTCTGAGGACTGTAGCAATGAAGACATTCATACGGAGAAGTCGAGATGAAATTTCCACTACCTCTCCAGCCACTAACATAACATGTGAGTCAGGAGATGTATGCAATGATGTCATTTTTAATTTCACCCTGAAGCACCTGAACGCAGCAAGAAAAAATACTAAATTTCCGTGAAGCATGGGACCGCTCCCACGACCAACAACTTGGTTGTACATCTAACGGAAATGCTGGTTCGTGCGTCGTGTACAAGAAAATATGAATCTGTAACCCACCCCCGGATGCAAAATGGGGGCCCATATTTTATCACTAGATGGGGGAAAATCCACACTGAATTTTGCTAATTCCCATGACAAATGAAGACAATTCTGCATAACATTGAATATTTAAACATGTTCAGTCATTAAACGTATTAACATGCCGCTCGCTTCCGGCCAGTAGCAGGGATGAACACAAACTCTGAGCACGGACACACAAAACTTTACGATGTAATGGGCATTCAAACAGTTCATGTTTGTGCCCCCCTGCCTCCCCCCACATTCCCAAAGAGAAAAATGATGCATGAATCAATATGGTTGAATGTGATATAATCGCAAGGCTGCAGCAATGTGCTGTGTTGATAGGCACAATAGACTCTCCTAGCTAGAAGAGTCACACAGCAGTGTGGACCATCTTATGCATGATCCAACAATGCAAGCTAAAGAACGGACACGGCCGTCGCCTAGTCTAAGTACCAAAGTATAAACACAAAATGTCATACGAGGTGCGGGGGGGGGGGGGGGCAGTAAGTTAAGTGCCATGGCTGGTGTTGAGGTTCATGATCTGTGAACGTATGCACTCTGGGCGTTCTCAAAGGAGTCGGACACCCCAATGAAATTTGTTGCTGCCCCCGGGAAAATAATCCGCCCTGTATATAATATCATAAATGTTTGTCAGTACTACGCAACATGTGACTTTCCGCAATGTAATTCGCAATGGAGGAAGCTCGAGTAATAACAGCAGTAACTGCCATTCCTTTGCTGCTGCCCAGCACCTGGCGTGCCAAGTGGTTAGACTGAAACATAATGAGCTCCGCACCTGTACGTACAAACCCATTTGTCGTGAGTGGAGTGCAAACCATATTACCCCAAATATTTATGTATTTTAGACCTGTGCTGATATCCTTTAATAAAACACCACATCAGTAACCAATACATTTTTCGCGAGAGGCATTTTGTCCCTTTCCAAGCTTTATTGAGTATCTGTAACATGTACGCGTATCGAGTAATCCATAATCTTGTAGATAAAAAAAGTTGGAAAACATAGTCCTCGCAACTGATTTTGCCATCGTACTGCTATGAATGTACAGGTTTGTACAAACCAATATATTTGGTGGTCGAGAATCATGCACTCTGATTGGCTTATATTGGGGGGGTGTTCCCTGTACTCGCGAGAGCTACGTTCAGGCCACATGTTACTGACAGTACTGGTACTGTTTACTGTTACTGTATGCTGAATACATAATGTCCTTACTAGCATTCGTGAGATTGTTTGTTCTGTGGCATGATTGGATTGTTCGGAAACTCAGATTAAACTCCGTCGTTTTTCTTCATTAACTGGTATTCCACCAGCTGATCCTCCAGTTACGACCCATTGCAAGCTTTTACACCTCTTTAGGCCTAATTTTCCCAACGTGTTTCGGTTGATTTTAGGTGGCTTTTTTGGGGGGCCAGGCACCTGTAGGACGTCCTGTGCTGGCTTGTTCCGCCGGGCCTTGTTCCAACGCTGCTGTTGGACCTCTTCGATGGTGGCCCACCCCAGTTGTGTGCGGGTTTCTCTTCTCGCTTCCTTCGGCCGGTCCTCTGTTGGCCCCATGCCCTGGGGCAGGTCCGGGTCAAACCGGGACCGCGGTCGTACAAGAATCCCCCCCAGATGGGGGACCAGCGGAGGCTTGCTCGCTCCATTCTCTTCTGCTGTGCTTTCTGTGCAGAAGCAAAAATGTCATCATATTAAGGGATGACTGAAGCCTCATTCGTCTGTATGTACTAGGTAGAGAGGTAGCTAACAGGCGATGGGGATAGTACAGCCTCGCTGGGTTCCCTGAACCATCATGACAGAGGCGACATGATTTGGAGGCCCCACTTAGCCAGTTGCAATGTTACCATGCAGTACCATTCACAATTCATGATTCTATGACCAAAACATTGTCAACAGATGCTGCATGGGCTGTATGCAGTATTGGGTGCTAAGGCTTTTTGATATAGGAGGGAATCCCCTCCTGTGATTTATTTTAAGAGGATTTTAAGAAGTGAAGAGGGGCCTCATATATACAACAAAAGATGTTTGAGAGAGGGAAATTTCCACTTGACATAATTTTTTGGAAGGGAATTTAGGTCAAATAGCAGGAGAAATCCGGCTCTTTCCGCTCTCCTACGGAATCAACACCACGGCTGTTGGGCATTTATAATCTCAGTCCGCCATTGAATCTGTTTGATGAGGAAAAACAAAGTGGTCTTGGGGCCTTTTATTAAGTTGTCTGCTGGCCCAATAACTGATGATAGGATATACACACTCAGGAAGTACAGGCCAAGGTTGGTCCATTTTTTCAAACCCACTGCTACCAATGGTGTCCTCTGGTTTCTAACTCTCATCTTTACTATCTCTGAATATACATTCACAAATTCAATTTGTTCCTACTTTCAAACTAAATCTGAAAGGTCATTCTCATTGTGAGTGCCTCACTTGTGTTTGGACAAATCACATACCTTTCCCTTCTGATCGGGTATAGACTGAAAACACTGCACCATTGTTAGGCAAATATATCACACGAAAGCTAACTCTCAGATGAGTCATACAGTTTTTACAAGCGTCTCAGCTTGTTGCAAATGTGTTCTATATAATTACATTCAAGTGAAAACAAACCGGATTGTGATATTGTGTAGAGACTCAGCCGCAGTATACCATGTATTGAAATCCCGAACTCGGTAATCGCAAATGGTACGCAAAAAAGTCATTTTGCTGAGTGTACTCTCACAACCAAATTTCACGAATTCCTGGTTGCTGTCCTCTGGTTACATGCTGTGCCTTGCGTGTGTATTTCCTGACTTCACAACAACAGCCTTTGTGCTTATATGGGCATGTGTGTATTGGGGGCCATCTGGAAGACATCAGGGGATGAAGAGGAATAACTTCATCTGAGATGGTTACAAGAATCGAACAAGCAACTTCCCAAAAACCTGCAGCAACTTCAAAAGAAGAGTTGAAAACAAATAGTCTGGGGTCATCTAGACAGGGGGGGTGACATGGTGTTGTCCCCGCACAAATCTGTTGATCCTCGCACGATACTTTTGTCAATGTTGTCACTGAACCGTGGTACCCCCTATGTGGTGGTAAGGGATTTATGGTCCTGATAGTCACTGAAGGGGCACAATATGCTCTTGGGCATAGACAGTCCAACATAGGGCACTGGTTGGATCAGGGCGTGGGAAGTGCAAGACCTGCTGTAGCAGCATTTCAAGGGCGACTGCAGGGAGATACGACTTGAGGCAATCGGGCCTGACCCTGATGCCATCAAGGGGGATGGTACTCCGAGGAGTCCATGAAGTCAATCCCACCCATGAAAGGTCTTACCCACTGCAGTGACTTCGACTAGATATAATGTTGGATCCGGAGGACAGTCTACTTGCTGATATAGGCCCCCCCCCCCCCCCCCCCCCCCCCCCCCCCCAGAAGATAGTAGGAGGAGAGGAGTGAAAAACTTGCCTTGGCAAGTGTATCTATACACCCTTACACAGCCATTACACACTGCAGTGAATTTATGTCAATGGTAAACTTGCTCATATGTCTGGTGGTGTGGCTTGTGTTGTGTTTTAAACAAGCTAACCACTATTGTTCACCTCCTTCTTTAAACATTCAATCATTACAGGTCCATCGATTGTAACTGTGGTCCATTGCATTGTTTTGCTACTTTTGAGTTACATGCAAAGGCCGCACCACAACCATGTTCAAAGTGGACAGTCGGTCCAGTTTCTTTGATATGATCTGGCCCCAGGAGTTTCCCCGGACGTTCTGGTCACCATGTCTGGGGATCTAAACCCCCCCCCCCTCTCTCAATCTGTTACATATCCTGAACTCCTCATGATATAGGAAAATGTTCTGAGATTCCCTGGAACACTGTCTCAGGTTTTTCAGCTATGTGAAGTTCCTTGTTGGCCAAGAATTTGCAGTATTGACTGTATCACCTTTTTATTGGTTCACATACACCTCTACACGTCTTTGCTTCAACTCTTATCGTTTTCAAGAACCCTCTGCTGACACCTTTGCTGTCTCGGACCGCAATCATTTCATGGACGCAGTCAATAGTACCTAGAACCCTTTTGGAAGTGTATGCATATACAAACAGACTTGTTGAGAGGAGGAGGGCGCAGGTTTGAGACAGCTGTAATCACAGCTGAACTCCTATTAATAGTGCAGCTTTCCACTTTTTTTGGCAGGAGCACAAAGGGAATTGCATGTAACGCTATTCTCATACTTATGTTTTTCTTATTTGAAACAGCTGGATTAATGGAGAATGGCATGGCTGGCTGGTAGGAACCCAAAGCAATACTCTAGCCTGGCTTTCGTAGGCCTCTCTCATGGCTCTGATTTCCGCCTTCCACCAGGTCTATATTCTCTCTGTTGGTGCCGTTTCCTCCGCCATCATATTCCTGAAATGTAACGATTCCAGAGTTCTAATGGCTTCACAGTGATAGCTCTGAGTGGCAATTAGAGTTGTCCCACATTACAGGATGCATTTGCCAATCATCCATAGGCAAAGCTAGTAATAATCTAGCATTCATGACCACTGCAAGTGTCTTGGCTAACAATGGCTATAATGTGATAGTGCTAGCAGGAAATCTTGGTCTAATTGAATACTCAAAACTTTGACATGTGATTCATCTGCTAAAAAGAATCCTGCAAGGGGGGCCAACCAAATAATCAGGGGCTAATTACCCTCTCATTTGTCATCACAGCATACATGGTACATTGTTTTTTTTCTTGCTAACATCATATACGCAATTGTCTATCTTTGGTCTCATATAATTTATTATGGAACCAATGATCAACCAATGGTAGGATCATCCATACTAACATAATTACTTTATCATGTTTTATAAGCTGGAAATGGTCTAAATACCAATTGTTTCAATTAAATTTCAGTTTTTTGTTTGTTTTTCAAAGTGATCCTCATTCCATTGAAAAACAATGCAGGGTAATTGTGCCCTCATATGAAGAATGGGTACCAAATGTTGTCTTGATCAACAAAACAATCGGATTGGTGAACGGCATTTTGAAGACGGCACACATACCAAATAACGAGCTCAATTCCATTTAGTCCAGCATCCGAAATATTTGTTCACAAGCAAAGCATCACAAATACCTACTACGGACTACGCAAGAAATTCCTGCACCTGCTCAGTTACAGAAATGGATAATGTGTGTTCAAAGCCCCTCAATTAAAAAGTCACTGTACTTAAATATATTTTGCATTTTTTCGGTGAATAATCAAGTGAATCTGCACAAGCCTGAACAACACAATTCATTTGTAAAATGTGATTGTGATGAGGGAACTTTTCGGTAAGAACTTTACCTCAGATGGGCCTTCCTGCACCATAAAGACATGAACTCGGTACAATCGGCACAAACCATCTCATGTTAAGTATGTTCTACTCCTATACATATCCACGCTCGCTCACAAGCTCAAAAAGTTATAATCATACTTATATCCCAATGGCTTTTCTAAAAGCACTTCGAACATGTCTTTCATGAGGATGCTCATCATTATAATTATCATAATTACTATTATATCCTAAAAGCTGAGTAGGAGGAACTTTTTACATTCTAATATCTGTTATGGGGCGTTTGAAGGAAGGAAGATTGGGGGCTCACGCTGTGAACAGCGCCTAGCTGCGAGGGCTTATGATCCTGACACTTCGGCCGGCTAGCCTACCTACCTGCCTATAACTCGCATTATCGACGTGGCCAGATCCCCCAGGGCGAACACCAGGTACATTACAGCTGAGTGGGTGCCATAGAAGTTATAATCATACTTATATCCGAATGCTTTTCCTAAGAAGGCACTTTCGAACATGCTTCATGATGGAGGCTCCAATCATTATAATTATCATAATTACTATTATATCCTAAAAGCTGATTTAGGAGGAATTTTTTTACATAGCTATATCTGGGATGGGGCTTTTTGAAGAAAGCAAAGTTGGGGGCTCACGCTTTGAACATCAGCCTAGCTGCAGGTTATGATCCCGACACCGCTCTGCGCTTATGTTCCTACCTGGCCTAACTGTCGCAGTCGACTGGGCCATCGCTCCATTGGGGCTAAACCAGGTACTCTTACAGTCTGAGTGAGGCTGGGGATGCACCAGCAGCCAGATTTAACTAGTGCAATGATCAGTAGTTACAGTTCGCGCCGGCAGCCAAAACTTTCCATCCCGATTACTCGGGCTACCTGGCAGCCAATTTGTATTCTTCTTGCGGGCCTACATAAGAAACCAACATGCCTCCTCTGGGATTCGCACCCACACTTTTGGGTTCGCAAGCATTAATCATCCAGAGACCTCTAACCTTTGGACATTTTTATGACGATACACAACAGAGATTAGAGACCCTTTGAGGGGCAGTATATGCCAAGAAGAAGAATCTACCTGCTGTCTTATTTGATCTGTGCAGTCAGTTTTTACAGTCGCTCTCGTCTGGGTCAATCAGGCCTCTGGCCTCTTTCGCCTCTTCCTCGCCCCGTCCTCGACACTCCCTACAACCGCTCTGTGCCCTCTCGTTGGATACAGAGACAGTCAAACTCTGCAAATTGTGGTAGTAAAATAATCAGAGACAGATGAGATTGGGGGTGGGGAAACATTTTAGCACATTTTGTCAGAGAGAATGCTCTAGGACAATCTTAGGACATGGCCTAATTTGTCAAGGTCCAAACGTCCACAGCATTTTCATGTCACACCAATTACGGCAAAAATTACTGATTTTGTGATTTCAGGGGGGGGGGGGTGAGAACTCATTTTGGGGAATTTTTCATTTTATACCGATGTTCTTTCAGATATTTGCTGATTCCAATGGCTAAAAAGGATTCAGACTTTGTAACGAGGTTGAAAAGGCATGAATTCGCACCTTGCCTTTCCCCCATGCAAACAACTGAACTTACCAAAAATGTTGGACTTTGGTAATACGGCTTCTTTTCTATATTTTAAAGTTGGGAGGACTGAACTGGTTTCAAATTTGAAGCAAGGTACAATGTATGCAAAACATATGGGTTTTCACCAGCTTACAAAAGCATTTATGCTGATAGTTCCTCCTGGAATTTCTATGAATATTCGTGGGGGGTGCATGGCTGTTCTCAGATATTTGGATATCATCACTATTTGCACCTTATGAGTATATTTGAAGATAGACACAACTGAATAGTTGCGGCTGAATTCTTCAACTCTGGGATTGACGCACTTTTTTTTCTGTGAACGAGGGTGCTTTGCCTTATGCTCTATAACCGGGTGTATTGGATTGAAGACAGACGTAGTCCCCCTCACAATGGCCCATCCCGGAATGGATCAGGCCCGCTGGTCTGTGAAATTTCAGATCAACACTCAAGATGGCAAATTCTGCTTCGAACGCACAGGATTAAGGACCTGTTTCATAAGCCAAATCGCTAAATCTTACCGTCCGGGGGCAGTCTCAAACTCACCCCGTTTTTGTGTATCACATTTAGACAGGCAATATCGTGTGGCACTCCCATCAATATGGGATGCTTCTCGCTTGCATGATGCTAAGCAAATTGTTTTGATGACTATCGGAACTATTGTCATTGACACATCATAGTCCAATTACTGTACTGTTATTGAGAGTTGGTTTTACTTTTCGTTGTTGATGTCATGTCAAAAGATGCTTCTGCCTTTTCGCCCAGTGCTACCAGAAGGAAGACGCAAACTTTAAATAATATCATTATTTTCATTCGGTAGGTCTAGTAAGAGGAACATCCTTGGAAACAGTCTGACTGACCTGTAATGCCTATGTTCACTGGGAGTGCCGCAGTCGCTTTGTTTTGCCATTTGTACTCACGAACAGACAATGCATTAGGAGTGTTTATGAACCAACTTGCCCACTGATGTTTGGCAGGTGTGGGGAGGAAAGAAAGGGGTGGGCAGGTATGGTGAAGATATGAACTGACCCATGCAACCTCCAATCTCTTGCCCTCACTAGTCAAGGGGGGGGGGGGGTGGAGGAGGGTGATTAGGTAGCGGGAACGGAAGCATGTGATGATATGAACAAATTGAGATGAAGTTGATGGGAGATTTATAGGCTGAGAACATGAAGGGGAACAACATGTAGGCTCGCTGCATACAGCAAATTCATCCCTTCGGTGGCGAATAAAAGGACGATTAGATTAATGATATCATGGCGGTGGGGCAGTGCATGAGTACAAATAATTACATACATCCATTATATCACAATAACCAATTGGCATGACAATTAGTTTAATCCCAATGACAACTCTCGTTTTGTTACTCATTGCAGCCACACTGGAGCCACTTGTACTAAAAATCTTGTCAGGTTTTTGGATTGTTTTAAAACACCCAAGTTTCAAACAGGTTGTCCGTACCCGAACTTCTCCAAGAAAGGGGCTGGCCCACACATCTTAGAACATTATGAGTTTTCCAAACATAGTAGATGGGAAAAAAAAAACTCATATCTACTAATAGCGATCTGCACTTGTTTCCATGAACTTCACAGTATTTTAATTCATTGCAAGACATATGCCGCTCTTTTTGTAAATTAACCCCGTTGTAGGGAGCAGGAACTAGTTTATTTCTAGAGATTTCTTCTGTACGGCATCACAGCCACCTATATGTCCAGATTCCGAGGCATGCCCATAACCTTTAGACTCCTGTGTACTGTCCGAACATCAAAATCCGCACTGACCTCCACAGGGTCCATTCGGAATTGTAACACGCAGTTCACCCTAATAAAAATAAAAAATACAGACAATAAGGGTCCCCAATAAGTGAGCAGCCTTCCTGACTAAAGTGGCATCAAGATGAATTCTTGATCACAGTCACACCTTGCAAGTTCGAACATTACACACATGGATGAATGTCAGGAAGATGGTGGCCACCTTTGGGCCAGACAATTGGTGCCAGGTCTAGCTAGCTGGTAAGTGACATACTGCATAAAATGGAAGGTCAAAGAGAGTAATTAAACTTGTTTTCGGCAGAGGCACCTTCAAAGGATATAACAATTACCGCTATAAACTGTAACCACTACAGTATATACTGCTAGTCTGGGTTGTCAACAAATAGTCAACAACATTCTTCAACAAGGTGTCCAATTTTGAAAATGCTGAGCCCACTTGAACCAAAAAGCTGATATGAATGTTTCATCTCTGGTCATCTGTCAAAAACGATATACGCTTTTATCAATGTCAATAACGGATTACCAATTCCTTGAATTAAATAAAACTGGATGATTAATCACTTATGTGGATCAGGTGCCCGCAAGGTTTACTTTCATGGTAATATCCAGACACTGGTAAATTGCCTGAGAAGAGAAGAGGTCCTTCTATGCCGACTCTGAGGCTTCCCCCCCCCCCCCCCAGAACATTCCTTGCTATAGGGGCTCCCTCACAAAAGACAGACATTAGGTATTTGGGACACTCCCAATTTCAAGGCAAAGGAGAATTCCTTTGCTCACATTTCTATAAATTGCCCAAAAGTTGCATATCGTTATCATCATCATAGAATGGTAACTTTTAGTAATAGTCAGTGATACCTGTAGATTAAGAACCTTTGGATATTGCTTAAAAGAGGTCAGTGAATGTCATCACTATGGGAACCCTATATTTATCGGTCACCAATTATAACGATCAGTTATCAAGATTAAGCAGTCATCATGATTCCTTCGACTCTTTTTGCTTGATGACCTACAACCCACATATCGTAAACTCTGCTGACAGTCGTGCTCAGTAGGAACACTGACACAACTTCCAACATAAACCTAAAATGGCAGAAGTACTAGTTACCTTTGACCCTCCATTGTTGAACTTGTGAAGAATTACAGACAAGGCCGAGCGCCTTACCAAATCCTGGGAATCTCATTAGCATTATACTCGATTCATAGAAATATCCTGGTTTCATGTTGAAAACATGCTGCAAGTAACTACTCTCAATTCCTATAATCCCATTAGATCACTGGGCAAATTTATGCCCTGCCTGACCTCTTTCTCTGGTTGGGGTTGTGAGTACCCCTTGCAGTGTAGCCATCATTCCTCCTGCCTCTAGCCACTGGTACCTGCAAGGAGTAAAGGCATTTGAAGGATTGATCGCATGACATTTGTGAAGTGCAAGCAGTTTTTCACTCATCTGAGCTCTCAGTTTATCCACATAACAACAAATCTGATTCAATTTACGTGCACGTGTCAAGAGCCAAAAAAATGAAATATCATATGATTGTGCAAATTTTGTTTCATTGTTCATAGCATGTTAAAGTTACGAATTTTTAAAGATTAATAATTATCACTGCCAAGTTGGCAATTTGGCAAATTGGCATTTTGATTTTGATGAGTCATATCTACTACCTAATTTAAGAAAGGGTTAAGAAATATTCTCAACTTTTCCCTCATGATTGGTAGATATGACATCATGTAAAGGTTGCCAGTTGGCCAAAATCACCAAAGTATATGAAATTTGAGGAAGCCATATCTTCCCAACCGAAGAGGCTATAAACCTGAACAAAGTGTATTTGAAGATTTTTTTATTCTCTTTAACTTATAACCCAAAAAGTATAAATTTGGCTGACTTTCCTTTAAGGGCTCATTTACACCAAACAGTTTTCTCCTCCTGCTGTGTGGCATCGTTCCTTGTGTTTAATTGGCCATATCCTAACGCAAGCAGACATTTTTCCCATGGTGTCCACTGAACCCCAGCGATACGGATAGACCAAACAGTTCAGTGGAAAGATCGTTTGAATGAGCCTTCACAGTGAAAAAGGGCTTGTCATTTAATGACATAACAATACACATATGTGTGTTGTACAATGCCTGCGAGTTGTAGCCTCTGCAGGATAAATTGAAACCCAGATGGTTCACCTGGCATTTTCCAGACGGAAATCCCCAGATACTCCTTTTGTCTTAGGATGTCAAACAGCTTGCCCCTACCAATGCAGTTTATGTCAACATCATTCTTTTATCATCAAGAGTGAACTAGACATGTGTAGCCGGGTAAAAACGCCCACGTGTATATCCCCGCTTTTGAACAATCATTGGGAAGAAGTATCTAACACTGTGCCATCAAGACCGGCCCATTTTTGTCAGAAACCCAGATAAACTTCATCCACCAGTTTTGTTGTTGTTATTCATGGAAGTTAATAGGCACATGAATTACCAAATTTGACTCACGATGGCTCTGAAAGTACCTCTTACATGTGAGGAACAACCCACCCAGTTTCGTTCAATCCCACTCACTTGGGAAGTTTGCGTAAAATTTGTAATTAGCAGCCACCCAGCATTGCAGTGCTGCCTACTTTCGAACTCATCTGAAATTTCACTAGGGCGACATGTGTGCCAAGTTTCAGATTAATCGGATATAAAACCGTAGAGTTGTTGCGCTAACGCCTAAGTTTCAGCGGCGGCGAGCCTGGGACGGCGGCGGCTAACACAAACCAAAACCATTCATATCCTGCGACTTTCCCAGTGTCGCGGGATGGGGGATATAATTTGTACCCATTATCATGCCTCTACATGCTTTGTCTTTGGGTACTTCAAAACACCTTGAACACCTCCTCACCATTTCGTTAACTAGGACTAGAATGCGACACATACCTGTTCATTCCTCCCGAGAAACAACCAGTCGGACCTCTCCTGTCTCTCGTCTCAGGATGTCGAACACCTCGTCTCTCCCATGCACCGTACGTCAACATCGTTGACAAAGAGGAGTGAGTCACCTGTCCTCAGCGTACCTCCTGTACAAGACAGACCATGAAGTGTGTTGTTAGGAAGGTTCCCATGTTAATAGCCAAATGACATGGCTGGTTCATTATGAATCACGTAAAGTTTGGTGAAGATTAATATTCTTCACACCATAGTTACAGCACTTGTTCTGAGAAGCCTATGCTGTGCAAACAACTTCAAATCAAAATGGCTCTCACAATGCCTTACCAAACAATCATAAGAACTAGGAGGGGACAGGCCTGAATTGATAACAGTCAAGAGCTGTAATTTTTATTTTGATCTGAAAGTTTTGTCCATCTGCGATGAGGTTGCGGTCGTAACAGTAGGTGGGGGACTGCCTACCTAAATGGATAAACCATCAATTTTAATTTCCAAAATTAAATGTGAAAAACTTAATGTTTAGGAAGGTAACATGCAATCAAGGTTGTCTGTCTGAAAATAAGGTGGGTCCCTGAGCTCCAGACCAGCCGAGGACAATGAAATGGCTTACCATAGCAGCAGCACCATCCTCCACTATCGTTTTCACATTGACCCCAGCTGGAGTCCCAATGATGCGAAGCCCAGGCCTTTACCGGTGTTACGCAGGATGATGTCCAACGTGTTGGGCTGTAGCATCCCAGGTACTGGCTCAACTGATGAGACCTGGGGATGTGTGGATTATGGCAAACCAGTACAGAGTAAAAAAAAAATGGTCAGACCAAGTAAAAAATTCTGATATGATCAGGGCTTTCATGAGAATGGTAGTGCAGATGATTGTATTTTCTGACGCGACATTTCAGCGTCTTTGGCATCCAAGGTGCATTACAAAACCTGCTCAGACCGGCCACTGAAATATCCTATTTATCTAGATGGAGAAGCAAGGAGAATGCCTACCACAACTCAGCTCCGACCTGGCAATTTGGCAGGACAGAGATTTCAGCTGTCAGTCAAAGTTGTAGTGGGCTAGGTAGGTGTAAGATGTGAATAATATTACAAGTGAGTGAAGCAAGGAAACATGTTTGATCTATTTACAGATTTGCCCTAATGACACTGCATGCACGAAGGGGGGTAAAAGTTTAGCGCACATCTCCGGATCTATGCGAGCTGGAGCAGGACATGGGTTGTGGAGAAGGGTGGGGGGGGGGGGGGTGATCCAGAGTGATCAGATACAGCATAAAAGCACCAATAGCACTGTGTAGCTCGAACCACACAAACAAATTACCGAATAATATGTTTCGGAGAATATGAAGTCATGCTAATTTTGAACCAGTGCTTTAGCTATACATTGTAACAAGTCTTCTAGGAGATACATTTTGTACCTTTCCACATAATAGCCTATTATGCTGTAAAATTAGAACAATATCATGATTTTCAGGATTTCATGTAATAGTTCACTATGACTATTGACCTTGACCTTGAGAGATGTCCCATGGTTCAATAAACAGTAGGACAGTATTCATGCAACACTTGTCAAAGAAGAACGTTTGATGGCGGAAAAGGACAAAAGTTCACAGGCTGGATGGATGGTCAATGGAATTGATAACATTAGCAGCTAACACAGCTAGTTTGTACTAAAAAAAAATCCAGTAAAATTATGACTGCCAAAAAAGTGGAAGCAAGTGCTCCCCATCTCCCTATCCCGAATGGATGTCAGAATCTCCTAAATTAGATGCATTGCTTGTTGCATTCACTTTCATTCAACTAACCTGGCAACACACCTGCTAGCGATAAAATAACCCTCACCTGTCTCCTACTATAGGGCCCAGACATCTTGTAGTCTGTGCCCGTCGGTGAGGACTCCTCGGACCTTGGCGATGAGGTGTGGCGCCCCCTGTTTGTGCCCCGCCGGCTCCCGCCCCCTCTTCCCCCCCCTCTAACCAGTGGTACCGGCTGGTCTCGCCTTTACCAGTGGACCCCCGCCGCCTCTTCCAGTAGGAGAGGACTTTGGCGATTCTTGCTGGAGCCACTGCTTGACTGCCTCTCGAGATGCTGATGCTCTTTGGGAGGCTCTGGTTCAAAGGCTGTCCCAATGGCTTGTTCTTTGTCTGCTTCAATCTCCTGTAACAGAAGGATTCAATAAGTTTGGGGTTTGCTGTTGCACTGATATCGACCAGATGACAATAGTATTGCATGAATGCTGATAAGTGAGGATATAATAATATCATGTGATTATATAGCATTTTTTCATGATGCAGACAAGCTCAAAGTCCTCCACAAGTATTACCGCTGACCATCAGTGATGTTGTCACACCCGTACTACATCTGAGTATGTCACAACATTGTGCCTCCCAGGGGACTGCCACATATGGCACTTTCACATGCGGGTAGTGTGACACTCGCCTTGTCCAACAGCATTGATAAGAATCACTCAGGCTTTCACTCAGGTTTCTTTCATATTCACTTTCCCAAACAGCATGATCCCCGGTGTGTACTGAACCAGATTTCATCTGTATTTTTATTCTATATATGTCACCGTAAATCCCCTGTAACGTATGCAACTATGTTTTCCTTAAGCAGCATTAGAAATATTGAAAATTTCCACACGTAAACAACCAGACATTTCTCTTTTTTCAGTTTCTATGTCTGTACTCTTCTTCATCAAGATAAACGTGGGAAACAGGTTGCCATTAGGCATAGATCCTTTCGCAATGAAATTACAGCCTTTATGCAAACATTAGAATGAATTGAAATTTATAATAAAATTGTACGGATCACAATTGATTATACTCACTTAAAACTCACTTAATGGTGAGGTTGAAACAACTGATGATTATAATTCGCAGTCATCAACTTGATGCTTCGGAGAAAGTGGACCTTGTTTTCGGCGGATGATTGGGAATGATGGCACACCCCTTAAAAGGGACTTTCAGGGATCGATGGACCAATCCTCTCATAAGATCAATTCCTGTTATAGCATAACTTAAAGCTATGTCATTCCAGCATATTTCTTTAATAATTTCCAATACCATTCCCAGTCCTCTGTCTTGAAGATCAACGAAAAGAAGTTTTTGGATACTTTCATTTCAAACACTTGTGAACAGTTGTAGGGAATTGTACTAGGTTTGATATTCAGTGATCTCTCAGCAGAGTTTGGAAACATACACATTCTCATTTTCACACAAGTGTTAGTTCCTGATGATTCAGACAGAAATCAATTCCTATCAATTCCTTTCTGCGGGATTTCTATGGGCATGGAGCTATGGGGATTTAGGAAGGTCAGCAATAGCATAGACAGCGTTCTTCCTATAGCTATATCATTACATCAGCATGTTCTTGAACTTTGCCACTCTACAGAACTAAACCAATTTATCCCAAGTACAGGGGAACATATTTACATTCACCAGTTTTGTGCTGGTACGATGTGTGGTTTTTTGTCAGGGGGGTTTTCGCTGGATTGGTTTTGGGGGGGGCCGAACTGTTTCTTTTTCTTTTGCACCAGACTAGTGTAACCCCCATGATCTTTGGCACAATAGTATTATCATCTGATTGACTCCACTGCGAACAGGCTATTTACATACACAAGTTCCTATGCTCCCATCGTTCTGCTAGACAGCAGTCCCAATATTCATGGCTGAATTAACCCACCCTGATGCCTCAGGAGTCGTTTTTCATTTTCCTGTCGTATTTTGTCAATTTTCCCGGTCAGTAGTTCCTCCTGCTCTTCCGTACTTAGTATGTCCAGCAGAGTGAAATTCTCAACGATCTCTGTCAGCTTTTGTGTCGCTGTGAATGTTTGTATAACGCACGATAAATAAAGGGAATAAGTGAAACATGGCTCACAACCATGTACTAAAAAGGTTTACTTTACTTGTCTAAAGCCGCGTTTCCATGCACGCGGGCGGCAGCACGCGGACAACGCGAGTGACCCTTTCCATGCACGCGGGCGGGCGTTTTCTCGAACCACGCACCTCTTCTCACCCTTAGTGTGTATATGCGGCTACATACGCACCGTGTAGCCTACTATTATTTTCGGTATTATTGTTTTATAAATATTATATTATTATCATTATATTGTTATCAAACCACGGACCCATAGGCCTACTAGGTTTTAAACTAAACACCGGTCGTTTATTTCTTAGGAACCCAGTCTATATGTCAACGTAGCGCTAAAATACAAATAATAATTAAGTACAATTAAACTTAACAATGGCAGGTGCTGGAGATTTAATTAGCATAAAATTGAAACGTCAATGGTTTGAATGCGAAATGTGTTCAAAAACAGGTGTCCGGCTGTTAAAAATGGAGAGAAATTTGTATAAGATCTCGTATGAGTGTTGAACATTAGGGGTGTTGATTGGAACATGATTTGAACATAACTTTGTTCTCTACTCTGCACTATCGGGTACAGGCCAGTAATAAGATTGCGAGGGAATCCGGAAATCAATTACGAAATACCACGGGCACGCGGGAAAAAAAAATCGCTACATGACGATGCGGGAGAACGTCCGCCGCCGCATGCATGGAAAGGCTCCATTGAAAATAAAGGTGAGCAATTTAGACACCCGCCCGCCGCATGGAAACGACGCTTCACACTGTATCAGAATCTGCTGACAGCTTGCGGTCAGCCCTGCGTCTCTGCATAATGCCAAAGTGTGAGGCCAGTGACAGCAGGAGGGTCACCACCACGAAGTGGCTTAAAATGACTGCTAGCCTCGTGAATTTCCACCTTCCTCGTTTTGAATGAGTTCGTATTTCAAGTGTAGATGAAAGACAGTTTAGTGGCTATTGTAAAGTCATTGATTCAGTTCTGGAAAGGCAAATACATTAAGAAACTTTATTATTAATGAAACTGAACCAAAGGACGAAGGATGGGACCATTAAAAATTAAGCTGAGTTCGGAGGTTGTACTGACCATGGAGATCCTAGAAACGACTCAAGGGTGTACCAAGAAAATCTGGTCTATACTCTTCGACAGAAATCTCAAGACTAGAATCGGATCCGCTGCTATGAGGAATCGAACGAAGTGGACGCTATCAGTGTCCAACTTTCTTTAATAATTCTTGAATGTATCCGAACATACCCTTCACAAATCATTCTTCAGGTACAACACAAGTTAACTAAGTCAGCCAAGAAAGTGAAATGGTTATTCTGCAAATGAATCAGAATGTACAACAGGAATCGACCTGGAGCCCTAATTACATTCCCGGGGTACCAAGTTTGATGTCACCCAGGGCAACTGACTTTAGTGTGCCCACCAGAGGCTATCTGCCATCTCGAGGAGCTCACGGCAGCCATCGGTTTTTGACGGCACGGTTCTGGCATCTGAAACATCACAAAAAAAAAAAGCCCTGATTACCTCATTTACTCTGAAGAAGAAAATAGTCCCAAACCTATTTAACTCATTACAAGTGACTGAATTACGGGAAAAAAAAGAATTATTTCTCAAAATGATTGGGCACTAGGATTACAGGTCTGTGAGGACGTACGCTGAAATGAACAACCGGAGTAACACTTATGTGGTGCCTACGAGATTTCAGTTTTACATAACACGGCATAACCCCACTTTTTTTTGTTTCACACCCAGCCTTACAACCAGGCAGCATTGGCTGAATGAACATTCAATATACATTTGGCAGAAGAGGTGAACTTTCCATGATATTCGTGCCTTCCAGTTGCAATACTAAGAGCACATGTCTTTACTAGCCTCTAGCATGGATCTTAATGTGGAGAACGAGATGAGCTCAAAACTTAAATTTTGGAACAAGAGTGAAATACACTTTTTTCATCCATGTAAGTCTCAACCAACCATCTGCCATCGCGAGTGTTAGTTTGACTTCCACAGGCAACCAGCCTGTCCAGTCATTCTCTGAGTGTTTTAAGAAGATGATGTTCCTTTAAGATACTGTTTTACATTCTGATTGTCCTACCTTCTTTTCTCATTTTATTTTTTAGACGTGGGTCCTCTAGAATTCTTCCCCTACTCCACTGGCGCTATGTGGACTCCTATGTGGAGCAGTCTCTGACATGATCGAACCTCAAATCTCAGGAGTCTTTTGGCTCTATCCATCAGCCATATAGTTGGGTCAGTGGTTAGGTGGTGGATTTACAACCAACATGTGTTATACAGTATATTCCTTCTTTTGCTCTAACAGATCATGCTCCCTCCTTTTTATCTACACCAGATTGGTACCTGACACTCAAATCGTATTTGGGAAATGGAGCATATCCGGGAACAACCATTAGCCACAGGTGCCCATTTCTCAAAACCCCAGCTTTTGGGGTCTGCTGTTGATGACCACCAGTAGAGCCATACAGTACAGTCCAGATGGCTTGGATTGCACATTAATTTGCGAAAGGTCCCTCGCCCCAATCTTTTTTAGGGAGGAAGCATCTCATCCCCTCGACTGGAATCCTCACCTCCTCTTAACCAACATCAGTATGTTTGGCATTTTCATTTTTTCATTCCCAATAGTTAATATTCAATGTGATGGGAGGGAAGGAATGAACTGAACAAGTTTCTGATATGGAAACCTCCATTTTTTTTTTTTTTTAAAACTAGGGGAGTCGGCCACCTCTTCTTCTGGTGCAACTCCATTCAAACATCCCCACCAACCATAGGATCAGACACATGGTGTGACCATCATAGGCATATGGTGGCCGGCACAAGTTCAAAGAGGTGTGACCACAGAGGGCATAGGGTGGGGCAACGTTCAAGAGCCTGAAACCACCAAGCATACAGTAAATACATTAATCCGCAAGAAACACAAGTCACCAACCTATCTGTAGAAGCTGCTGACTGTTTGAATGGAAATGCCCAATATAACCCCTAATGACCTTTGACCTCAAATTTCCTGAACACCCTATAGATACCATTGGTCAATAATAACACTGTCCATCCATCATGATTATCCCATTCAATTTGTGAGAAGCAGTTTGGAAGTTGTTCACATCTCTCAAAACAATGACCCTTAAATGACCTTTCACCTCCACAATCCTGAACACCCTGTATGTAACATTAGTCCCGATAATGAGGACGAACTTTCATGATCATACAAATTGAACTGTGGGAAAAGAAACATTTCGCATAAGTACTTGCAGTGTTTTAACTTCCTCTTTCCCTAAGCAAGCAAGTACCAGCAAACAAAACACCCCCACACAAAACCAACAAAAAACGAACGCCCACATATTTCCAAATGCTGGAAGAAAAAGCAGAAATGGCCACTCGGGATTGACTTTGGACATTTTCCATGCCATAGCATAGCTCACTTTCTATCGAGGATCGTAGGATCCGAACAGCATCTGCCTTCGTACAACAACTTTTAAAGTGAATAATACACTCACTCTGCATGGAAACCCTCACGAACCCTGTAAACTTAAATTTTTTGCATACATAGACATAGCAACTGAGGCTGGGGAGAGTATATATTACAGCGAGTCGATGGATAGGATGGTGATGCTACAAAAGCTGAAGAGTCTATTGTTAAGTCCAATATCCTCCCACTTTCCTGCGGCATTTATCGGCATGCATGATCAACAGTATAATATCTGCCAGTGCGCCAACACTGACCAGTCTGTCCCTCGTATCACTCCTTGTTCAATTTGCAATTTCTCTTCCATACTGGAAGAGGTCATTTGCACCACTGACATAGAACCCTGCACTTCTAATATTCAGATTTGATGAATGGCTAGGCCATAACAGCATGTTGCAAGGAACATCAAGCGATTCCTTTACGTAGCAGTTTTGGCACCCAGAAAACAAGGCTCTGAAAAAATATCGTGAAGAAAGTCCTTCAATTTGAACAGACCCGTCCGACTGGTCAGTAGTGGTGCACTGCATGGGTTGGGTGATACAGGTTTTAAAGCCAGCAGGAAGTATATCAAGTCCTGAATACAGCACTCATGTGGACGAGAGTGCAAATGAAGTAAGATAATAATACTACTCACCATGCCTAAAGTGGATGACAGGTCTGTGGCGGTCATATTAGGGACACATGCGGACCAGCACATCAACAGTGTTATATCATGTTTTTCCTGACCACTATTGCTATGTTTGATTGGCCTGGATAATTACACAACCTACCCCCTCAATAATCCTAAGAGAAAGCATCTACCACCCCTCCCTATACCTGCACATGAAAGAGTGAACATATTTCATCATTGGACAAAAACATGGACCTACTTACAGCACTATACAAACGACGTGATAACGTCAGCGTTATCAACTTGCAGGTGGAAAGGATTAAAAAAACATGCGCACACAAAGAGAAGACTATGCAGTAGCACTAAGCTCTACATAATGTTAAGGGATATTTCATGACAGCAGCCACATGTAGTGGAAGGTCAGCACCAAAAAAACTGTATGTGAGAGATTATGCAATGGTTTTAGAATATATACCAATTGCAATGCATAGAAGAATAAAGGAGTGAGATAGGAGATGGCGTAATGACCCAGGACCCACAGTGTAGTTAGTACAGTACCCTGGAGAATCCAGATTATTATGTGGACTAGTGTTGAGATCCCCAAACTACTCAATATCCCAACGAGTAACAGGAATTGTTGTAGGGAAGAAGAAAATGCGGGTCCCCGAAGCAATTATGGGCGGGTCCAAAGAGTTGTCATGGTCATTTTTGTGTGAGCCAAGACATTGTTTGGCACCCTAGTCTACAAAGAGTACAAGTGAATTGTAGGAGAAAGCGGTGGTGTCAGAAGGGGGGTGCCCGAAGCAATATGGGCGGGTCCAAAGATGTTTATGGCATTTTTGGTGGCCAAAAGACATTATGTTTGGCACCCTAGTCTATAAACGATCAGCAAAGAGCAACGTCTACACGTGGGGAGCAAAAAGAAAACAAAATGTAATACCTATTAGGTCAGGGGTCAGCAAGACTTTGCCCAAAAATGATATAGGTAATTGGCGGTGTATCCAATGAGTTGCAGAGTCATTCGTCAGGAAAATAACATGTGCAGACTCCATGACTTGCACACACTAAAGGTCCGGTGACACAGTGTTACTTGCTTAAAGTAGAGGAGGACATGAGGAGGTTGAAGGAGGCAGGGAAATAGGAATGAGGACTTTCTAAGCTAGGTAGCAAATTTAGGCTAGGGTAGAGAGTGGATAGAGAAAAATTGTGCAAGACCCAAACAATGGGTCGCGATCCATAGGATGCTGAACCCTGTATCGGAAAGGCTCATAGTCATTTATAGGTTAGGAGTTATTACAATACGCAGTTTCACCAGAATAGAGGTTTTATACAGTACACACTTTAACTTGGCAGTTTTATGCACCCTCTTGTCCTTTCTTTCCAGTTAGGCCTGGCAATGGTTTATGTCTCCTACACAGTACTGATGAATAATAATGGCATAGTTTGATTCTGGTATTTCATAAGGTCATGACTCAACCCGGATTCAAATTTAGCCCTCGCAGATCATGCCATATGAGATACGCTATGACCTCTTGAATAATTTTAATTTACGAGCTATGATAGAAGTCACGCCAAAAATTAAATGAACAAAACTTGTTGTTGATGAATATGCGGAGGGTTGAACAGTAAATCTGAAAGGCCAATAGTCATATGGTAAATATGATTCTATGCCCTGACCAAAAATCAGCCAAAACCAGGCAACAGCCTCCAAATTTGGGTGTGGGATTTGATATGTCCTCTTTTCAATGACCTAGCTTTCAAAAAGATTTCTCACTTCCTTCATAGGGGACAGCCAAAGATACTCTAAAGATGTCCACTAGTGACATATTCACCACAGCTTGGTAGTGGTACATTTGCCAAAATATGAAAATTTAAACACCCATCCATTACATATCCAACTACTGCGTCCTACAGACAGTGTTGTCTGCTATTTCAGAGCTTTCAATCCCAATCATGGAACATAGTATTCTAAAGCAGCATCAAAAGTTTTATCAATCATTTTCCTTCCTATGAACTGACCGAATGTGAACATGTGAATCAACATGTAAATGAGTGAGATATCGAGTGTTAACTTAAACCAAGACGGCGCATACAAACATGAATGTGCCAAATAGGGTGGCCACTGGGTACCAGCACTAGCATGCATGGTGAAAGTCACTACCCAAGAGACATTGCGAGTGTGTTGAGGTGTAGGCCTTCTTCTCAGTGTGCCGGACCCCCAATTAGAGAGAAAACTTAGTATCGCTAGTGCTGTTTTGTCCATTTTCCAAAAAGTGATTATTCACCTCAAAAAGTGTTAGGGAAAATGTCCTTCCCCCCCCCCCCCCCTTGGCCTCTCCAGAGCCACCCCTGCGCACAGATGATCGCTTTGTAACTAAAATCCAATCATTTCATTGGATATACGTTCCATCTTTGGGTCTTTTTTCCCTGCTGAGTATTTGACCGTAATTGTCTGGATGATGAAACTCATGCTGATTTTCCCTCCTGCAGGTGGGCACAAAGAGTATATTTTTGGGCTAGGTCATTCTGGAGTCAAGAGAGTATAAGAAGTGAATGAGGACTCATAGATGTTGCCGGAGAAAGAGACAGCAGATGGGCATAACAAATGTGGAATGTGTCGTAACAGCTATCTGACTATTTAGGCTTACTTTATTTACTAAATATGACTATTGCACCAGCTTTTTGACACAGAGATAATCCTAAATTATATTCAAACAAATTAGGTTATAGGATCGAAATACAAGTAATTTGGAATTTCAATACAAGTAAATATACACGACACGTAGAAGCTGACATAACAAAACCAATACTCATGTCAAGTACATACTGTTCTGATTATTTCGAAGACAATGACGCATAGTCACACGCAAAAACACAAACTGGGTTTCAAAAGTTCAGAACATAGCTACAGGAACAGTCCATATGGAAAAGACTAATCGAAGTAATTTTAGCGTTTATAGCAAGGTGTTTGGCGGACAAAACTTGCCTAAATCAGCTCCCATCATAGTGTACATTGACAACATTTACAACATGGGTTTGATGCTGCTGCCAGAGATCAATGAAAGAGGACATGGGTGCACATGAGGAGTTGGGGGGGGGGCCGGGGGGCTACAATGGGCTTGCTCTCCCGAACAGCACCTCTTATGGTCACATATTTGACTCTAACATCCTCTCTTGCACACAACTATCACACTGCGGATAGGTTGGACCATAGGACTTTTTTGGAGGTGCTGGGGAAGGATTACAGTATGTGTTGGTAAAGTGTGAGAGATTAGTGAGGGTTGCGTGCAAATTCTCGCAGTCTGCCGGCGCCATTTCACAAATTCCTTCACTCGCAATCCTCCCAGGAGGGGTTAAGCATTGCAAGTAAGAAAGGCCAGCATGCGAGAATGCAAGGTTAACCACTTACGGCACGACTTTTACCAGGACTTTACACACAAAGATAAAGCAGGCCGGTGGTTTCATTGATACAAAATAATGAATACGATAATGTCAAGACTTGATATTACCTCACAACGGTTCGGGGACTGTTCCAGTTTTCCCGCTGAAATAATGGTACTAGTGGACAGCCAGTAAATACACATGCATACACCCCCCTTGATTAGCCCAGTCATTTATACAAATAATAGCAATTGTGAAATTAAAAGCTGAATAGGGTAGAATCTGGTCTTTTTTAACACAATTTTTCTTGTCAATCAATCTATAGGCCCCAGTGGCGATACAGGGGGAAACTGGGGGCCGTTTCCGCCCTTCCGCGATTTGGGTGTGGGATTTGCGCCCACCAGTCCAGGAAATGTGCCCCTTGCCCCTGTCGAAGTTTGGAACATAAGTGTAACTCTATTGTACTCATAATTCCATGTATCAAGCCTGTGTCCGACATCCGAGGGCACTATGTGTGTAGGCCTACGTATGTACAGCTCCCAATGAAATTCCGTGCTGAAAACCGCAGCATATAACATTTTGTTAGCTTAGCCGAATGATCAAGCGACTTCTGGTCCAGCGGTACTATGCCATTACAAACTACTGGAGCACACACTACCCTGCTCTACCTGGCCCCATAGCTAGAGCTGTCTATTCAGTTGAACCACGCTGGGGGTGACGCGTATGACACAAAAAATGTCCCTACACTATACTAACACAACACCAGGCGCGGATCAGGGGGCGCACCCGGTCGCGCCCGCTCCAAAAATATAGCGATTTCCTTTTGTTTGTAATTTTTTTTTTTTGCCGCTTGAGACGGGGTTTTGAAGCTTGGAACCTGCAGCAGCTTAAACGCCCTGGAGGTCATTTCCCGGCATCTGGGCTCGTAACCCACATTTTCGTATTCGATCGCGCCAACCGCCTGTGGCGCTCCGCGTAGAATATAATTTGGTGCACCCCCCCCCTTCAAATGTCTGTGCCCCCTTTGCCCCCGAATGAAAATTTGATGATACCCCTGCCGCAGGCACCTCTTTTGCAACTCATTTTTATTTGAGAGAATGGAAAATGACCTGGTGCTATCATACCACTGGACAATACTGTGAAACTGATGGTAATGTAGATGACTTGTCATTCACTTACGATAGCGATCATAGAGGCATGACATGAATAATTGTTGGAATTTTTTTTTCATTGTTTTTTGCTTCTAAGGCCACGTCAGACTACAGAGAGCAATATTTCTTAGCCACACTTCCAGAACATCCTTGGTACAGGCTAACTCAGACACCCAGGAAGTGCCGGTTCCAGCCATTGAGGGTTGTGAAGCCACAAATTTTCTTGTTATGCCATTGACGCCGACTCGTCTTCGATATGGGGGGGAAGGGGACATGGCCATTTTTCAGAAAAAATAGTGTGGGAAAAACACAAAGTCAATGGGAGCAGCTCGAATATGGTGGGGACATGTCCCCGTCCCCCGGTTTCCGCGCCCATGTTGTACGCTGGGCGCCAACCGGCGGTGGACGCTTGCTAGATAGTGCAAAGGTTATCCTGAACCCTTCTTATCACGAATATTTTGCGCCCTCTAACCGAAATTCATAGATCCGACCCTGAACACGGTCCGTCACCGATGTTCCAGCATAGTTCCGCTATCGGTTATCGCAGACAAGCCGGATCGAGGATCGAAAAGCTAGATCAGCCTTAATTAGATTGATATTCTAGGTCTAGATCTACGATAAGTAATGTCTAGAAAGAAACTATCCTGTTATGTTCACTTGCCTGTTTCATCTAATGGTGCTCTTGCACTGGCCGTGTATAACATGTGACCTAGAGGGAGCCGACTTAAGACTTGATGCCTGGACAAACGGTCAACATTCGTTAATCATAGTTGATGTTGTCGTATCCTAATTAGTCCTGGTTCTCGCCTTGGATACATTATGTTTATTTTAGACTCCATCCGGTCCCTTAGAATCTGGAGCAGGCGGTATCTACGAGGGGGGGGGGGGGTAGGGGGGCTTGCTCCCTCCCCAGAAAATTCTAAGCCCCCCCCCAAAAAATAGATATATAAATAATGACTAATAGTATGTATATTAGTATTTTGAATTATAATAAATAAGACGATCATCCAATGCCCTTTTGCGCTGGGGGGAAAGGCCTTTTTGGTTGATCTGAGAGGCTCAATTTTCCAAAAATTTTTCAGACACGCTCCGCTCCAGATGGTGGCGCTCGCGTAGTATAGTCACAGAATGATAATATGTCCAATCGGTTACCTGCAACCAGTCCATAAAATCATATTCTGATGATTTCACGTTGGCGGAGTTCTCCCATTCACCTTGCTCCTCCATGGCTGATCAGCTCCTCTGCTGTATGTTTTCTACTTTTACTAAAGTACAATGGCAGGGAACCGATCATCTTCAAATGGCAAGAGGTGGAAAACATAATAGGCTCTACGGGATCGGACATGAACGGGCCGATATTGCACTACTGTGGTGTAACATCGGATCGGCAGGCAATCCTGAATTAACTGAGTTTCGCTACTGAGTCATCAAACAGGCCACAATAAACAGCATTGAACAGAGGTGCAAGCTTGAACAGTTGCAATACAAGCCCAGCTAGCACAAATTACTGTTGAACCCATGATAGCACGCAGTGGTTCCTTCTATTCTATGACAAATCGCATAAACGTCTGAAACAAAAAACAGGCCTAATCACTAATTTCCAACACAAAACATGCATCAACAAATCGACACATCAGCCATGTTGGAAGGAAAATATCGGCCAACAGTGAAAACTACATTAAAAAATCTGTTGGAAAAAAAGTTGGCGTTAAGTTCGGCTGATTTGAAGATCATTTAAGGAATTAATAAGATCCCCCCCAAAAAAAATTAGGGAGGTGGGAAATCCCCCATATTTAAATCCAGTAGTCAACATGATGCAATTGACAGGCGCTGACCTGCCAGTTTTGTTAAAACGCGCGAATCCTAACACTTAATTTAGCTATTTAAACTCAGCCATGTTCAGAGAAAATTATACTGTAGCAAACTTCCACTGAAGGTGACGAACTCTGTAAACAACATTGCCTGCCAACTCTCCGCGCTGGATACACAGCCCTCTGAAAACTTCCAAAAACCCATCATTCAAGAACATTCCAAATCACCGACAATGTTAAATTCATTAGTACGAGATTGAACCCATAATAATTGGGGGAATCACCAACTGTGCTTTCCCAGCCGTGTCTTGTTTTTGAAACATAGTTTTTGTTAAAACAGAAAGGTTGGCCACTCGAGGGCAACAATGTAAATTCATAATTCGGGCACTTGCAAGAGAACACTACTAATTAGGACAAGGCGAACCGCCCCCAGGTTCTCGCCTGAGTTGCGCGGATCAGTGTTTCCATCTAATAGTCACCATGCAAAAACGTACAAGGATTTAAGTGTTGCTTTAAGATTTTGGTATAGCATTGAACACCCTCCTACAGTGATCAATGCAAATTTTGTAAGACTGATTATGGACCAAGGTCTACTGAAGAGTGAAGAAGTAAGTTTTCGACATGGGACTAAGATCGCCGATATTATGCATAAATTAGAAAATATTCACTTCTATTGACGCAGTTGTCATTTCACATATCTCAGGACCCACATTCCGAATACATGGGAATTTCAACAAACTGACATTGCATAGAATGGCAATGTATACACAGTGCATAACCCCCAGTGACTCGACGGTCATGTATGTAACATTTTGGGGGAATAAAACTAAGGTAGACCCTACCGATAAAGCTTCAGGGAAAACAAACCAACTTTGAAATTTGGATAAACCATTAGCAAATGGACACCAACTGAAGACCTCCAGTGTCCTCCACACTATGTGAATAATACAATTTATATAGTGAATAATCACAAGAGTGCTATAGTCACAGAAATGAGGGTGATGGAATATGAAAAAAATCCGACAAACTTTGCATAAATTATGCAAATTAGACGACTCAAGTACAATTATTGACGCTGAAAAATAATCGAGACATCTACTTTCTTATCCGCATCTATGTGCAAACAGTCACCATAGCACCTACGGTTCATCTGTGTTTGCTAACGAGCCTGAACGAAGATTACCATAAAATAGCTAATTACCTTAATTAACTAGACACCGGCGGCGCGAGGGTAGACCCCGCCAACTTGTAATCCCACTTGACAATAACCAGGTTCTATTTTTTTTGCCCGTTAACATACCCCCCCCCCTCCCGCCCGCTTAAATAAGACATTTATTCAAGAACCTTCAACCTTTAACACGAATGGAACCACCCCGACAGAAGGTCAAATGAGTCAGAGTAGGTCACCAAATGGTGGTCAACAAATATATCACAATAGGTGAAACCTTCCAGCCTTCACAGATATTCAATTCTCCGATTACTGGCAGAAGAAAACAGTTTTTGACCCCTATAGTGACCGGAAGACCTTCAAAGACATGACGGTTTTGGATGAAAATTGTAACGCCTCCATCCGTGCTGCAGTCCACTCCTAAGAGAAATTTCTGCATTCTGATAACAGCCCAGTGCTATGCCAAAAAAGAATTAAAAGTCAGTTTTTGACCCCTATTGTGACCTTTGAATGACCTTCAATGACATGGCGGCTCTTATAAAAAATGCGTTAATCTCCATGTGAGCATCCACTCCTAGAAGCATATTGATTCAAGGACACGACTAATGTAGTGGCGCAAAAGTATTAAAATAAAATTTGACCCCCTGTTGCTAAAACTACCAAAGTATGCGTCCGACGAAGCGGGGAGTGGTTTCCCCATAAAGCACACAAAAGGTGCAGCAGCATATTCCCAAAAATACCATTCTTATTTTTTTTTTTGCGCCGTAACTTACTAAATAAGCACATTTATTCAAGGATCAACCTTTAACACCAGGACCACCCGACAGAGGTCAAATGGGGTCAGAGGTCACACACATGCAGTCAAAACAATATATCACAATGGGGGTGGTGAACCTTACAGCCTTCATAGATATTCAATTCTACGATAATGGCCAGAAAACAGTTTTTGACCCCTAGGACCTTGAATGCCTCAAGACATGACAGTTTAATGAAAATGGATAACTCGCATGTGAAGACAATCCACTCCTAGGAGCATTTTGCATTCTGAGAAACACGCCAGTGCTATTGCCGAAACGTAACAAAACAACAGATTTTTGACCTCAAATTACCTCTAATGACGCTCGAGATGACATAGACCATTTTTAAAAAAAGTAACCCTAGATGGGATACAGCCTGTCCTGAAATTTAAAACACAGCAGGAAAGGTCACTGGAATTTGTTGCAGAACACATATATTTGGCAGTTAATAGCCGTAAGTGACCTTGAATGACTTTGATGGACTGATGGTTTTATGGAAAAGGTTCTCCACCATGACGTAACCCTGTCCTGAAATTCAACATTGCAAGCCAATGTCCTGTAAGGTTGTCTCCAAAAATATTAGGTGTTTTGTCCATAAGGGACTTTGAATGACCTTGATGACATATCAGTTTTTATGGAAAAATGTTACTCTCGATGAGATGCACGAAGTCTACAAGCATAATGTTATCACAAAGTATACTGCCGATGCTTATTGCCCAAAACCCCCCCGGCTCAATCAAAACCACCTTGACCCTGTAATGAGACCAACGTGCACGTTTGAAGTGGGCGTTGTTTCGTCTATTCAGCACACAGAGCTCGTCACAATCCAAATTTTCTGGACCGAAATTGAACAATTTGAATTTCTTTGCATTGTAACTCTAAAAATAGACACAATTTGACATTGACTTGACCTCTCTGACCTCATAGCAAGGGTAGTTGACCTGTGGGATTTCTAAAAACAATCACCATGACAAATCACTATCACATAGCCTAACTGCACTTAATTTCAGATTGAAAACTTTGACCTCCGATATCTTCACGAACAAAGGGTCAAACCTGGAAGGGTACGAATATGGTTCGTTTTTCGATCAGAAGGTACCTATTGATCGCCCGGATAAAAAATGGCCTCGCAGAAAGATTTGATTCGGCCAAAAATATGGTAAAGGTCAAAATTGAAGGTACAAAGGTCACACAGATTGGAAGAGGTCAAGAAAGTGAATCACAATGGGTGCACCTCCTCAACCTTGGCAAAAAGACATCGGTGTCCCATGTTATGCCAAAAAAAAAATGGTTTATTGACCCACCGAATTGAACTTTGACGACCGTATTTTACGTTGAAAAATCTAACCTCAGTTAATTTACCTAATGTCCCGCATCTATGTGCCAAAACACGTCACCAAAGCAGTTACGGTTCACCTATCTTGACTCACAGAGCAACCTCTAAACAATAAATTACAGGAAATAGGATAATTACCTTCCTTAATTAGGACTTGCGCCCCCAAAATCTAACAGATCGTGTTTCAACCAAACCGCCGATGTACCCTGAAAATATTGGTGCAATTGCACTTGGCTTTCGAAAGATATCCTGCTAAAAAAGTGTGACACACACCCACACACACACACACACCACACACACACGCACACACCACATACACACACACACACGCATAAGTGACCACTAAGTCTCCTCCTGAAATTTTCTCAGGCGAGACAAAAATCTGCAGGATTCTTATATCTGGAGTGCAACTGGTACACGAACAAGAACTTGTGATCAAGTGAAAGCGTTCTGGAGATTCCCGACTGATCTTGGTAAATATTCCCAAAACTGATTGCCAGATGTTCAACGGCGTGTGGGTGGGGTGCAATAGTGGCAATATGGGGTGTGTTGAGTAAGTGAAATAGATTTGGTAATTCTCACCTGCCAAAGACCAATATGGCGAATGAATGAGTTCTAAAAAACTTTCAGTAACACAATAATTGGTCCATTTTGGGTATATTAATTGAGATACATGCTTGTCAGAAACTGAAGTTGAAACCGAAATTGGCCACTTAGGCTAGCCTAAAAACAGTCATGCTAAACACTGACTGGTTCAATAGACCGATAAACGACTTGTTACCATCCGGTCGATGGAAAAAGGAAGAGAGGGCAGGCCTGATGTTAACTTTATATTTCACTGCCCGAATCGTAGAATTTTGTATGACAAAGCCTTATATACAGTATTTGGTAATTGCATAGCAATCCAGTGTTAAGGGCAAATTGATGGACTAAAAGTACTTGCGCTGAACAATTCCTTGTTTGGATGTCCTTGGTTTGTAGATAAGTTCTTCTTTCTGGCTCCAAAATAAGATACTGTGATTTCAAAAATTTTGTCACAAAAGGTAACGTCGGGCCATGGAGGAGGTAGACTGGTCCAGATACACCTGCATGAGGACAATTATGGGTAATGAGAGATAGCGTGAAATCATTCACGTAGCATTTTTTTTCAGTGCTGAAGGATTAGAGTCGTAACTGAGGGGAGATATAATATAGCTAATGAAGCCGCTTCTAACCGATCGTCGTAATACGGCCTACCGAGATAAACACAAACAGTAAAGGCAGGCCTCCATGAACCACATTGGGCCAAAAACCAAAATAACAGCTTGATTTCAGTGGAATAAATCAGATTTCAATCAGAATTTCTGTAATTTCATTGTTGAAGTAGAATAACCATAACAACACATTAGGATTTCGGGGGGGCGTTTACAACAAAATCAGTTTTGCAATACATGTCAGGGTTCAAAAGCAGGGCCAGGGGTATTAGCCCATTAAATAAAGTAAAAAATCATCAATAACCCAGGTCGCAGTGTCCTAGATGAAATGTAAAACCAGGGCTTATTTTGGGGGGCAAACACCACCAACTCACTTGGTCACATATAGGTAAGGCCTAACTATAAAGAGCAAGCCCGATCAATGTTTTTTGGCAAGACGGATAATCAGTGTATGCCAACAGTGTAGTAATGCATGTGAGCGAGGTTTTATAGCCTCTGGCGTTTGGATTGGTTCTCATTCGGCAAGGCCATTCCTTAGTCCTCCTCAATGCAGAAGTTGAAGAAAGTAGATCGGAGCGGCAGAGCCCCCGGTCCTACCAAAATAACCCCCCTGGACTCACTGCCCAGACCCAGAACCAGGGACTTTTTCGTTTGAAGAGCAACCCCTGGACTCTGGTTGATTTCAATTGTGCCTAAATAGTGTGAAGACATAAACTGGGCACAAATAGACAGAAAGTGATCTTTAACTTTTTACGATGTGCCACAGCAGCATTTGCCAAGATGTTTCAACATGTGAGGCGGGGGTGGGGGTGAGGGGGTAAGCTGATTGATTCTGCACTCCGCAGAAGTCTGACATTTACCTGGATGGTAATCCATTGGTAAAAGGGTCCCCCTCGCCCAGCCCCTTTTCCCTCCTGGCTTAAACCATGGTGCCTAAAATCTAGTAGGCACTTTGCCATTTAATTATTCCACTTCTAATCTAACACCAACCATCACCCGACATCAGGCTGTGATTCCATCGAACATAGAGAAGTTTGAAAAAACTTGCACGTGTTCTGGCAAATGGTTATAAAGCACATTCAACAGTCATAACATATTTAGGTCTGTGTTAACGTTTCAAAAATATTTTAAAAAAATCAGCTTGCGATTTTTCTTAAAACGACGGCCACGACGGCCATGGCCGTCGTTGCGCGCGCGAATGGCCGTGACTGACCCCCAATAAATTGACCCATTGGTTCGGCCCTAATGGCCGCCGTGCCCTACAGCCAGCCGGCCGTCGGGCCCTATTTGACTATTATAGCAAGTTGTTCGATTTGTATTTAAAAAGATTGCCCCAAATGATTAAAAAAAACATTTAAATGCCACGATAAATTGTGACTATTTCGATCTACCGGCCCTACTTCACCACACACGGCGACTACGAAATTTAATACGATTACTAACAAGCAGCATGGAGAGCAAACACTATTTACGCCCAGGCATCGAGAACCTTTTTCAATTGATCATGATTATGTTGTAGAATGGTTCATGTACACATTATAAGTTAACCATTGTGGACTGGGACACCAAAATAACGTTAAAATCTGCACTCTGAAAAATTTGAAAATCATCACAATAATGAAACAGGCTTGTAGATGGATTGATACAAACACATTCACAAAAGATTGAGCATGTTTATTCGCGAGGTGTCTTCACAGAAACACTTTTCTGATCTAGGCTAATGGTGGTTCCCTGTACAAAATCATAGCAAGTTCACTTAGCTTAGGCCACTGCTGGCTACGTTGTGGGAATAATAAATCCATTGAAAATGACTTTTTTGTTTTCTTATTTATTCACACCAAATACAATTTGCCTGAGAAGAATATTCACCATGGGAGTAAATTGTCCGTTGAAGGATTTGCCCTTTCGGCGACAGTCATTAGCTATGGGATGGGAGCAGAACGGTATGGCATGGGGTTCTACTCGTCCTATGTACCACTGCCTCTACAGTGTACTTGTGTATCTATACAGTTGCAATGTCAGTCGGACGATTGGCAGAGAGGGAAGTCAGGGAGACAAACTTGGCCAAGAGGGAGGGCTGTAACCCCATAGCAAACACATCCTCCCATTGTTAAAAACTGGCAATGTGGCCATTTCGCCCCCATGCATGGTACCAAAGAACCGAGATCTATTTTCTCTGATTACCCAGGCTAATATAATCTCGCTAGCGATATGATAGCCGTAAAACTGTTTGGCGTGCTCGGATAGATGACCCAATCAAAAAGATAATAGCAGGAATTGCCAGCTACTTTAGTTTTAACTGAGAGGCTTAACCTATGAAAAGCATTACCAGGGTTTTCCTGATCATTAGGCGTGCTCAGATAGGAGGACCCACAACCAATATTAATGAGTGCCAGTGAAGACGAAGTGCAAGCCAATGACTGCGCCAGTAGGCGGGTGAATAGAGATACAACATCAACATGACCCCTCGTTTTTGTTAATTTATGGCTTGCCTGGATACCCCTGTGAAAATAATTTTGTAGTGGTATAATCTTCCTGCAAATAAACGAACACTGCATGTATTTTGTTGTGCTAAACATGCTTCATATTAGTGCAGTATATAAAATGTGATTCATGTTTTCTTACTACAGTGCCTCTATTTTGTGTAAGTAGTGTTTTCACATCGATTGATTGATTAAAAAAAAATGGCCGTGGTGCCCTATCACAACAAACTTCGCCTTGGTGCCCTAACCTATGGCCTTGGTGCCCTACAAAATTCATGGTTGGCCAAGGTGCCAATGGCCGACCCTTCTTTCACCCTTATCTTAGCCCTGAAAATCTAAAAATGTCAGGGCTTATTAGGCCTACAGAAATGTGTAATGTGGCATTTTCTTATATATTTCAAAACATTGTGTACCTACTGTAGTACGGTCTAAGACATATCTCGCATGCGCCATATCGCATACGACAAGAGGTTTGGATTTTGGTAATCGCTTTCAACAAATCCCTGAGATGGCAAGGAAACGTCTCTACCTAAGAGTTGTAGGCTGCATGTACCGCAGGCCGCCTTCCAGAAACTGGATGCCCTAATACTAATAGCCATTCATAACAGAAATTGCATAATACCCAGTTCTAAATAAAATTCAACCTGAGAAATACCAGACTTAGAACAGGTGTTTGAAAAGAAAAAGAAATCCGGTTGTTTTTGCCACTTGACCTCTCTCAGGAGGCGGCCTCCCTTTTTTTTTTTTACTTGTATGGTTCTAACAGGGGTCTACAAAAACCTAAAACATGCTTCAAGATTGTCCTTTGTCAAGAGCAAATGAGTTTCCATGGAGTTATACCTCTCAAAATATTCTTTCAAAAAAAGTTACGCCTGATGAAAAAAAAAAATTCAGAACCCTCCAAAAAAGGAGGCGGGCGGGGACCTAAACATGAAATTATTTTTTATTTTGCCTATGTATACCATGTTTTATTAGTGTTAGGGCTTGGATTAGGGTTGCATTTCCAATTCCAGATGTAATCCAAATCTTTTTGGTCATGTCACCCCAAAACCTAACCTCAAAACACCTCACTAACCTAACACCCCATCTCATGAGATCCCTAACACTTATCTCATACAATACATCCAGGTGCCACCCTGACTGGGTATACAATAGCAATCATGGCAATCAAATGCCGAAGATTTCTTCATAAATGTTTCAGTGCCGTAAATGGCACCTTCCATTTTTGCCAAAGTGCTGCCAGATATTTTCTAGTGCCGCATGCGGCTCTCATTGCCACGTTCGTACATGCTGCTCTGTGGAGGTAGGCCTAGCCTAGTCCGCAACCAGGACTGTGAGTTCCATCAGGCGCTCGTAACAACGTTTTGGCTATGCTCCCCCTTATATACAATCCACAAAGGTTGGATACAAATCCTAACAAACCGTTCGAACCCCGACTTTCAAATGCACTTCGGATCGACCGGCGGCTATAGACACAGTAAGGTTCAACGTTAACCACAAAAGATTCTTTTTACATGTTCCTCTCCTATCGACGATCTGGCTGGAAACCTCGCGAAATCGGGATTTAAAAGTTTCTGGGACTCAACAGTTGAAATTTGCTTTGACGAGCTGCTTGCGGCCACTCGGATATCGGGTGCCAATTAATCCGCCTTGGACCTCGTTGTCTGGGAGCTGTACCTTGTGGTGAGTTCGTGCTCAGGACTATTTGTAGGTTTGTGAACGTACCGTCAAGAGACTGGCAAGGACTAACCTAGTCTATGACGCGAGTATTACAATGGTCATAAGTTTCCCCTAACATTTAGTAACAGTGGTTCGGTCATGAACTAGCCT
>JAODTK010001909.1:0-10633 GCA_026419785.1 Sclerodactyla briareus | reverse complement strand
GCACAGTGACATCTGGAGCCAGGCTGTCCACAGATCTAATCTAGGCTAAGCTATTCATTAACTTAACGACTGAACTTGAAGTAGTGACAATTAACACACAAAGTTTGGCCTAAATTAGTCATTTCAGTCACTAGTACAGTAAAATACATTCACATTTAGCAGAGTGTATTGGCGTCTAACCAGGCAAGAACATCAGCCCCATGCCATCATTGTCAACCACTACCCCCCAAGGTCATATGATAATATCACATGCTGCTACTAGCAAGTGAATATGTGTTGGCCATCATAGGTCATACACTAGGCCTAGGCCTAGACTACTTGTTAATCCTTAGGCCTTTCTATCCTCAACGATATGCAATTTTGGAATACCTGTTTACCTGAGTTCAACTCAAAGAGAAAGTTATACACATTCCGTAATTGTATTGACATAGTTCAAGATGAATTAACCAAAAAATACAAAAAAATCTTTTAGAAGGTTATCAACATTTTCGCGACAATTTTTTCGAATATACATAGAGAGTAATGTAAACAAGGTCTTGGAGGTCAATTTGGGGTTGCACAAAATGGCGGCGACCACACTTCCGGTTAATTCATTACAGGAAGGTCCTCTCCAGTCCAGTTAATTATAGTCAGTGGGGCTGAACATAGCTGACATCAGAGTAGAAATTAAGGGAGTCTGAGTACACAGCCAGAGTACGAGTTATGAGTACGAGTACGTGAATGAGTACGCGTACACATTTTTTCGATAGCAAGTATGAGTACACGTAGGGTACAGTTGAGTACACAACACCAGAGTACAAGTACAAGTCCAAACCTGATGAGTACGAGTGTGAGTCCCAAACTTCATGAGTACGAGTAAAAACTTAATGAGTCCGGTACAAGGACATTATAAAACAAATGTCGCAGCGTTTGTTAACATGCTGTTGTAACGAGTGACAGCTTGGAACAGGGCCTGGCCAACTGATGGCAGGGCCACTGAGTGCAGGGCCAGAAATGTCAGGCGCTTTGTAGTCATCTGAAATGGATTCCATCATTGTGGTTAACATTTTGTGCTTCATTATTTGCCACCTCCCATAGCAGGTATGATGAGATCATCACAAAATGTAACCAATCCTCACCGGCATATAGGATATATGCCATGAGGTCATCATAAAATGTAACCAATGCTCACAGCATAAGGATACATGCTGAGGTCATATAAAATGTAACCAATCCTCACAGCATATAGGATTATATGCATGAGGTCATCATAAAATTAACCATCCTCACAGCATAGGGATATACTTCCCAAATGTCAAAACTAACCCAGTCAGTACCACTTTCTCAATAACTTTTAAGATATGTACATGCAGTTTAGTTACGGTGGATTTGCATTCACAGTTCACATCGATACCACTGAACTGCTCCGGGAGAGAAACGTTTTTAAAAGACAGGCCTTAAAGGACCCAAAGGCAGGAGAATAAGGAGGAGGCTAATTGATATTAGCTGGAGAAATAGTGAATGCTGTCAGTCCATTACCTGGATTTCGTCCAACTTCCTTGTTTTTTTTTGTTTGTTGGGGGGGGGGGGGGGGAAGTTTGTTTACAGTCCTTCAGAGTTGTGCATGTGTATTGCACAAGAGCGAAAAAACATCCCATCATGCAATAATAATGATGTATCATCCTTGCACAAACCTTCACATAGATTCGTTGTTTTCTATTGAAATTAGCACATTATTTTCAAATTTGAGAAGCCTTTTGTCTATGGGAGAGGATTTGTGTAGTGAGTTGATAGGTGCTGATGATGGTTACTTTGGGTGAGAGAAAGGACACACCCAGAAAACTCTGCTAAATGTGGATTTATTCCACAAAAATGAAACAAGAAATACAGACATAATTTCCCAGGTTGTTCAATTGTGGTCAGGCGTTGTTGCGCTATTGGGATTCTCCGCAATTTCCTGCGTAGGGACCAAACTTTGAAGGCCAAAACTCCACATAGGAAACATCATATTGAAATGGGTTTGGTTATAGTTTGGTTATAGTTTCCATTCTCACAATATAACCTCTAATTTATCCAAGCCTTCAGTTGGTTCAAGCGCTGGCCACAATAACAATTGAAATTGGAGCACACTATAGAGCCGCCAGTAAACGCGGTGAGGTTGAAAGTAACGTATTCTGGTTTGCTAAACAGGTTCATCGTCAAGGTTTATCTGATGATTATCGTTATCGGATCAATTCACATTTGATGGTTATTGCCATTGGGTTTGTGTTGTGAGCAATGATTTCATTGTCACTATGGTTACAGTGGGACTGGCTTCATGAATATGTACAGGTTAACAATCAGGGGTATTTTGTGGATGGGGTTCTGAGAATAGCAATCAATGCTTCACATTTGTTCCGCCTGGAAACCCACTTTCATTTGAAATTGATTCCATATTAGTCACTTTTTTGTAGCCGGGCTGATCATCTGGCTGATCATCTAAAAAGCACAGCACATTTATTAATATGAAGGATGCTGCCACAAAACTGTAACCAATAGTCACATCATATAGCGTAACCAATACTTCACGAAAGGTCAAAAACAAACCGTATCTGATTGTTTACCTGATTTACATAACATTCATATTGTATGAAATGATTTGTATTATATATATATATAATATATATATTATATATAGATATATATAATGAAATAACACAAAATATACACAGTTTGCAATCTTAGCATAATATGTATTTGACAACAAAGTTCCAATGCTACTATATTACAAAACAACACAACGTTTCGAAAGGCACAGCTTCCATCTTCCGGTGTACGATAGTAATGAAAAATATACGTAACTGCCGACTATCGGCGGAATTAGCGAAGCTGAACGGATTACGCACTGACCAACGGACAACAAAGTGGAAATCTGACAGCTGAAAAGTTTGTTTTTCAATAGAGGGAAATCGAATTTGCTTATTAAAACTGGGTTTTTGAGAAATGATGTGAAAGCTTTCTTTAAGTCAAAGGTGCATTGTGGTGGGAGCGAAATCTATTATACGAAAGGTCGGGGGTGCAACTGGACTTGGCACAGTGGGGAACTATTTGATATGCTTGTAAATGTGCGAGCTTTGTCACTGTGTAGGTGTTCGTGTATTCTAGTGGTCGAATGCGGTGGGTTTCACAATCTATAACAGACATTACAGTTTGCGCAATTGAACTTATAGACCACATGGGATCGAACACCATAGGCCGAATAGGGTCTTAGCACTGAGCCTACTACCGTTTTAAAAACAGGTGAAGATAAGTTTAACATCAATGTCATGCAATAACCACGAATCAAATCACTAAGCTTAGATGGAGTTTCATGTTGGCAGGTTTCCCAAGAAGGGAAGGTTTGAAAATAGAACGAACAGTGACGGAGGACGAGGTGTATTCTTCAGTGGACCACCTTATGTTTAAGATAAGCTTAACAATTTTGTCAATAAGAAAGGCTGGGGAATTGATTTCTACTTGAGGGTAGAAAAAAAGCTGTTTGAGGTCTCCTGTCAAAACTATCCAGGTATTATTTATTCTGTAGGTTCGGTCTCTACCAAACACCTGACCAAAACCAAGTTTTGTAAGAAAAGGGAATTATAAACTGAAAAAAAATTAGTTAGCATATCAGTGTAACTAGGATTATGATAGATCGACGTGATGCAATGATCATTATACATAAGAAAACATCACGGAAAGGCAGCTTGTTGTCCTGTGTTTTCCAGGTTGAAATTAATGTTGGTTGCCAAGTGTTGATGTAGGAAGGAAAATCTATAGCTTTGCTCTTCCTGAAAAGGCAAACAAAATCAACAGACCGACGATATCACGGGGAACAAGGGGGGTGTTGGCAATTCCCCATCCATTGTTGCTCCAAATGACCCATGAACAGGTTGGCAAGTACAGGACCCAAAGGAGACCCATAGCAACCCCATCCACCTGATCGTAACATAATTCCCATCATAACAGGAAGTGGAGTTTGGGGAGGTCGCCTAAATAGGAAGAGTTCCTACGATCGTTTCTAGTGACAAATTCTCAGTGGAAATCCAATTCCCAGCCTATCTTATTGACAAAAATTGTTATATCTTATCTCAACAATAAGGTGGTTCCACTTGAGGAATACCACAGCTCCTCATGTCACCGTTCGCTATTTCAAACTTCCTCTTTTGGGAAACACCGCCAAACATGTCGAATCTAAGCTTAGTGATTGATCGTGTTTGATTGAATTGACATTGATGTAAACTTATCTTCACCTGTTTTAAAATAAGTAATATGCTCAGTGCTAAGGACCCCCATCCCTATGGGGTTCGATCCATGTGGTCTAGAAGTTCAATTGTGCAAACTGTATGTTTGTTATATTGGTGACCACCGCCATTTGACCACTAAGATACACGAACACCTACACAGGGACAAAGCCATCGCACATTTACAAGCATATCAAGAGTTCCCACTGGCACGTCCAGTTGCACCCCCGATGCTTTCGCTATAATAGATTCTGCTCCCACAAAATGCAACTTAGACTTAAAGAAAGCTTACATCATTTCTCAAAAACCCAGTTAAATAAGCAAATCGAGTTTACCCCTATTGAAACTTTCAGCTGATCGATTTCCATTTGCTGTCGTTGGTCAGTGCGTAATCCGTTGTGCTTCGCTATTCCGCCGCTGAGTCGGCAGTTGTATATTGTAATTATATAGTACAACTGAAGATGAAGCTGTCCTTTCGAACGTTGTGTGTTTTGATGTAGTAGCATTGGAACGTTGTTGTAAATAAATATTATGCTAAGGGATTGAAAAATGTCGTATATTTGTGTTATTGCTTACTCACCTTGTGCGGAAAAGACCTTTCGGATATATATATATATATATATATATATATGGCAATTCCGCGTTAGTTTCGTAATTACTGCTTGTAACAGTTCAACTTTGTTCCGTAACAATTGTCATAGTGCTAAATAAGATTCATGTATCTGTTGCTAATAAACCTGGGTCCGTACTAACATCATCAACAAAAAAGTTTGAGGACTACTTGGTGGAGCTCTATGTCAGAGTACTTTTTGTCCTTGTTACGTTACGCAAAAATCTCATGGGTTTTTTACCCACTCATGTTTAATCACAATCTCACTTCAACCACGGTGAATGGCCAGCGGTTATTTTTTATGTGTGAAAGTGAATTACTTAGCTCCATTACAAACATCAACTTAATGGCCAAACATATCATGATGATGTTAGGAGAAATGAGAGTGACTGAAAAACATCTGTTAGTTTTGTTACGTCGTTTCGTTACAGATCAATTAAACAATGCTTTAGTATGAGGAAATTCATGTAGAGCACTCTAATTTTAATAACATGCTAATCATTGATGCGCAGCTAATAAAGTGGTATGAATGAATTAGCAATTGAGTTCTCTTGAAAATGTTCTTGAAAAAAAATGGAAATTCGTTGATTTGCAGTTTTTGAGGGGTGAAAGACTGATTTTGTGGCCACATCGAGATTGTAGTATCCATGGTTCGGGATTCACTCGATAAGTGGTGCAACATTGCTGGGCTTCAAAAAAATGCACTGAGCTTAGTTAGAATGGACACCCAAACAACAAGGCTCTGACAGAGCTCCTGTAAGGTTTACATATTAAAGTATTGCATGAACTACAGATATTATGCAACGGATAGCGCCAGATTGCTGTGATTATGGCCACAGTAACTATAGAAACTGTTAAAGAAAATCTAGGCCAACTCCAAAACCCACCCAGTCCCATTGCAGCATACTTTTACAGTACTTGCAACAACATGAGGGCAGTCGCCATGCAGAAGAAAAACTGTAAACTCTAGAAGAGATCTGAGAATTGTACCTGACTCCTTGTGCAAGCCATGGAATTCCTCATTGGTTGAATGGCCCTACTTTGAGGACTACACTTTGAAACCAGCCTTTTCATTCGATACATTTACATTCTATGATTCTACACTACTGCGATTGGACACTGGCAGGGTGTATATAGAAATGTAGGCATTTCCTGAATTCGTTTGGAAGGTAAACAGGTGCTACCATCAACTGTCATTTAATTCATCAGCAAATTTTTATTGCGCAAGAACAAGGACTGAGGATGACCAGAACCATCTTGTAAAATTAGGCTACATTTTGAATAACTGCCCCCCCCCCTTCCAATCCAAAAATGTCCTTGGCAATAACCCGTAGCCATAATGATGGGACAGATACCAAAGAAATGTACTATGCTGAGGTGTATTCATGTGCCAACTGAACCAAAAACATTGTCATGCTCACAGCATCCAATGTAATTAGCATCCTGGATATTCATTCAGTGAATTTTGGCCCCCCCCCTCCCCTCCATTAGCTTTGCAAATTACTATTTTGAATCAGCCTTTACCACCAAATAGCCTACATTAATCTTAAATTGGCAAACCCTGATAACTTGTATTCAACTAGTCATGGTACGGCTGTAAAAATAGTATTTTTGGCTATCATTGTAATGAAATTTGAGATTCGTGATTCCATGAATAGCTCAAAGACCCTCAGTGACCGTTGATCCTACATTTATTGATCCATCGTTCAATGATCTACACTAGGAAAACCATTTTCTCTCAGGTTTGTATGGTTATTTATTGGAAATTGGTGGAATGGAATGCCCTGTAACTATACACACACGGTTAGTTTCTTTACATACCCCTAATTTTGTGTTAGTTTCGTTACATTGGTAGTTTCGTTACAGTCTTGACAGTGCTATACTAATGGGGTAGTTGACAATTACTTCGGATTTCTGTCAATGATTTACACTAGGAGGACGGCAAAAATAGTGTAAAAAAAAATTCCGCCTATTATGGACCAGGCATATAAGAGGTAGGAAAAATAGTGAAATTTTGTAGTTTCCCCGTTATATACTTCCAGAGCGTGGGTCTGATTTTCCTTTGGCTTACGTTCCTATCGCCATAGAAGAAATTTTGGTTGTTGATCCTAACTAAAAAGTACCACTCAACAGGGTAATATGTGTTTGAGTTGCTCAATCGTGTTTTTAAATAACAACATTCTAGTAAACGTCGTGCGTGGTCTTTTTGAAGGAATTTTTTATCCACAGTAGCATTTTCGGGTTATTCAATACAAAAATTGCAAACAAATCCCGTTTGGTACAAAACTTTAAGGAATTTCAATTTGAATTGTCTATTACACAATGCCATACTTTGTTTAAAGCAAGTGAATAGTTTGAAATTTTAGTGCCCATGAGACTGTTTAGCTCGATGCCCATAGATATTATAATATATATATTATATAATATAATATATATATATATATATATGGTATTATTTGTATATATATTATATATATATATTAATATATATATAAAAATATATATTGTATTATGTATATATATATTCGTATTCGTATATATATATATATAGACCAAGAGGCAGAAAAACTGTTTAAATACAAACAAGCTACTAAATGATTAAGGCTGGACTCGAATGAGATGAGAAAATACGATTGAGCTAGGAAAAAAGTGAGTGAGTGTAAAAACAGCCGCGATATGTTGTGGAATGAGGAGCTTTCGGAAAGACTAGTCCTTCGTAAGTGCAGTGACCACAGAGAGTCCGAAGTATATAGATATATATATATCAAGAGGTATTATGTATATATATTATATCAATGAATATATTCTCATGGATAAGCATATCTGTTGTGGATCAGAAGTTCCCCCTGGAGTGGGCCTTTTCCAAACCATCTCGGCCAATGCAACAAGCCCTGATAATTAGCACATTCCAAGTTTGGGGTCACCATTGCGAAACAGAGTACCCGGCTCTCTCTGGGAAGCCCTTGAGATTGTAGGCCCCTGGGCGGACAAATCTTCAGGGGCAGATAAAATTGAGGGGGAATAGAGAAAAACAATGAACAGGGTTCCTGCGGTCATGGAAACCCGGAAAAGGTCATGGAAGTCTTCAATAAAAAAAAATCCAGGCCTGGATGAAGGTTAGAAACCCAGTGGGAAAGTTGACGAGTCATGGAAATTTCCCTGAAGTGATGTTGTACTTTCTCACAGCTGTTCAATGTTGTGCTTTGGCTCTTTCTATTGGATGTTCAGTTGAAAAATTATGTCGGGTGCCATAGAGAAGGTCATGGAATCTATATTCGTCATGAAAAAGTCATGGAAATTGGAGTGCCCAGATCCCCAGAAACTGCAGGAACCCCGACTGAAGGCAAAGGGGGAAATTGGTAGAGGCCTCGACAGAGACACATGGAAGGCCCCACTGGAAGGTGAATCCTTGGACCGAACACAGATGATTAATGGTTATGGCAGCTGCCGTGCTACATGTTAAAATAAAACTTCTCCCCCTGCCCCCCCCCCCCTCAAAACATACCGAACACCCCCACCACCATTGTTGCTGCTAGCCCAAGGCAATGAGTGGATAAGCAGAAAGTCACATTTTCAATTAGGGAAAAATGAAACCCTTGCCTCAACCTGACTGATAACCCTATGTGCACTGCATCGAACTTTTTAAATCAAAATTGGGTGTGCTACTAACCTTGTGGAACTGTATACGTAGCCATATGAAGTAGAATATTTGGCCCCTCATCATTCAAGTGCATAACCACTACTACTGTATGGTATGAATTTGATTGATTTCATTCCAACAGGTTCAGAGACCAAGTAATGTCTCATCAAGAACTCTGCTGGTTGATCGGGCAAAAAAAATAGGGACCCAGGATAATTTGCCCATCACAGTTTTATACTAGTTCATAAGATCATAAGAGTCAAGGGTGTATCATCCAACCTGCTCCTGCATCCTCGTCCCCATTCAATGGGACGATCAGGATCTGAACATCTTACAAGTGGCTCAATGATAATGGTTATCATTCTCCCCCCTTCCCCCTGTAGGTGCTATGTTTGCGAGCTGGCTGTACCCCTTTCAGGCCCCTGCTGAAATGACCTCGAGGACCGCGCCACCATAATGCCCTACAGGATTGGGGCCAATGGATTACCGTCACAATTGGGGGACAAAGGTCCCCAACTGTGGACGGGATGCACGTAGTGAGGTATGGGACCAGGCACTCTACTGTACGGGGCCGGAAGTGTAAGTGACACCTCACTGCGGTAGAGGATCGATTGATTATTATCAGGGTATTTTGGAAGTGGCGAACATGCGTTGGTCTTTTTCCAAGGGTGAGTAGTAAATTGCATAGGGGCCGATCCTGCACCCCGATTGATGGTCATAACAGAAGACAAAACTAGACATGGTAGGCGAGTTAAAGACAACAGCCCCACGTGATATCCCCGCTTTTTGGCGCAATCATCGGGAAGAAGTATCTAACACCCCCATAAAGGACCCCCCTTTTGGTCGAAACCAAGATAAAACTTATACCAGTTTGTTGTAATCAACGGAGGTTGATAGGCCATGATTTATGCAAAGTTGACCCCACGATGGCTTTGAAATGACTTTAACAAATGTAGCCCCCCATCACCCAGTTTCGTTCAAATCCGACAAAGTCTTGAAAATCGCCAATTTTGCAAATTTGACCCTCGATTGTTACCTTGAAATGACCCTCAACATTTTCCGGGATCAACTATAGTCCCTACCCACCCACGTTTTGTTCGAATTCGGACTAACTTGAAAATTGCGCGTAATTATGCCACCTATTAGAGGCCTACCCCAGCATGCAGCGATGCCACTGTCGAACCGCATCTGAGATTTCACTGGGGCGGACAAGTGTAACAAGTTCCAGATCAATCGGAATTTTAAAGCGTTAAAGAGTTATTGCGCTAAACGCCCCCATACCCCATCAAGAAATTTCCCCGGAGGGTTGTTACGATGCCCTTGATTAAAGACACAAGCAAATTATAATATGTAACATGCCTACTATGATAATTAGTTACACAGCTACAAAAAAACTGTGGAAGTACTCTAAAGCCAAATTTACCTATATATCTCTTCGAAATATAGGCAATTACAATAGTAGTTAGAACGGTCATACCATGGCATAATTCGTGGATCCCAGCAGTTTGAAACACTGACAAGGTACATTTCTTTACATTTGTGAATGGGTTCCATTTGGTCCATTGTTTTGCATGGTTTGGGTCTTCTTCCAGTCGCTTTCCCACTTAGGTATCAAGGGGGGCAGGCAAACAACTGCTATTTCAAATTTTTGTGCACAGAATATGCTGGTCATTGATTCCCAGTGATGCAGCCTTGATCGATACACAGACACACTAGGGTTGCATCAATGCAATGTGCGGAGCACTTGAGTGTAGGGCCCTTCTAAATTGTGGTCTGATTATTGAAAGCTACAGTAAATGATTTTGGTGTTGTTACAGGCTGAGATGAAGCCAGAAGCCTCATAGTTCTCTCGACCCTCACAAAGCTATTCCCCCGGGGCGAGGTTGGTGAGGAGATTGCTCAACCCCCAGTTGGTAAGAGGGAGGAGGGGGAGGGGGGGGGGGGGAAAGGAGGGATGGGGGGGTAGGGTTGTTTGCAAATGCTGCCGTTGCAACTGAATTGTCCTGTAACTGAATACTACTGCGGGTATTTGTGCAATTTTTGCCCTTCGGTATAAATTTTTCGCCCTGCGTAATCTGCACTTGGACTAGCGTAACCAGTATGTGGCCCTGTTAAATCTGCATTTTGGCCCTTGATATGTCACGT
>JAODTK010001908.1:0-28253 GCA_026419785.1 Sclerodactyla briareus | reverse complement strand
GGGGGTGGGATATAAAAGGACCACCATGCGTCAAGGAGGAGGTTCAAAGTCTGGAATCCACTCTGATCAAATAGGCTGGACTCAGCCAATATCACGTACTTAGCCACAGATCAGGGACCGGAACAGCTATGTGTGCAAGCCTTTACAGGCTTGCATGCAGAGGATGGGCATTGAAGTACTACTTGAACTCGTAACAAGCACTCATGCAATGTTCCTGTAAGTGCAAAAGCATTGTGTAGACATGCTTAAATATCTTTCTGCATCTGTCAATTCTACCACACAGTACCCAATAGACACATAGCAATTGCATTGTAACTCATGGTGAGATACCAGTTGTAGAAAAGTTGTACTGTTACTATGGCTGCATGCACTGGTGCGAAGTGATTTTAGAAAACCGGCATAGACTGTTTGAAAATCATTGTAGATATACAAGCTTATGCTAAAGCGGGGGTTGAGAAGATGGGGGTACAGGGGTTGCCCTAAGCGGATGATAGCTGACCGATTGAAGCAAGAAATGTTTTAATTAATTGGTTGTCTGTTTTCTTTCATCCCATGACAGGTGTTTAGAAGAAGCAGAGTTCTACAATGCACACCCCATTGATCAGGCTCGTTAGGAGAAGATCAGGGAGGGAACGAGGAGCCAGATTTCACCGGTAGTAGGGTTGAAAAAACTTTACAAATGTAAAGAGGTCAGGCCTCATTGTGATGTTTTGTTTCATTCTGCAATTTCTCAATTCATTGCACAGATTGTACTTACCTTTAACCACGAACATGTGCGGTGACCACCCCCGTGTCGGAAGATTATGCCAAGTCTGGGTAGCTAGGTAGCTGGTAGGTTGGATACGGCACATGTTCTCGTTAGTGGATGGAGATGAGTACAGGGCTATACTGCAAACCATAACAGGAGGAGGTTCCCGCACATGTGAGATGGGTTTGTTAGTAAATCAGTGGTGGCTGCTAAAAGAATGAGAGGCTGCACTGGGGTCTAGCATATTTGCATGACCACTGGCCAGATTCAAGCAGGTTTCAGCTGTCAGGAAAGGGTAAGTGTAGCTAAGAGCCTTTGGAAAGTAGCTGGTTGTAAGCATATGAAAATGTTCCTAATATGGCCAAGATTGCACACACTTTTGGAAGTGCATAGCAATCAGTTGTACAAAAAAGACCCCCCCCCCACCCCACCCCCCACACCCCCCCCCCCCACCTACGCAACCCAGTTGGTCTAGGATTATATTTTGGGGGGGAAGTTCCCCCCTTCAAGAAAATTTTTGGGGGGGATCTGACAAAAGTGGGGGGATTTTGGAATTTATTGATTGGCTGCTGCTGTCAGCTACCCAAAATGCAGTGCCATCGCATTGCGATTGATATTTTCAGCAGGGAATCAGCCAACACAAGCCCGGTTTTGATGAACAAACTGGATGCTGTTGTTTTCTCAGGAAATTATTAAACACAGCACTACAGCAGGAAAGCATTGTTGTTGATTGAAAAAAAAGTATTAGGCCGATGACCTTCAATCCTACCGCCCCTCCTTAAAAAAAATCAGCCCACTCTATGCACCCTCTGTGACGGCGATCAGAGTGCAACTGACCCCCAAACAGAATTTAGGCCTATATGGTCAGGCTGGAATCATACTTTTGCCCCCCAGTTCCAAATTAGTTCAATGTGCCCAGCATATTGTATCATCACTCATTATCGAGCGAAGACGAGAGCCAATAGCTATTCAAAAAAAAAAAAAAAAAAAACAGCCAAAAACCTGTTCCCCACCCCTGAATCTGTTATCTTCTCCCCAAGCAAGTCTAGCATGAATCCCATCACATGTAAATTAGTTGGAATACTTTTAGATTTAGCTGGGCCTGGTGCAAAATCGTAACAATCAAACAAGCCGAGCCACAATGTGGCCTAGCTTGGATAGCTGCAGTGTCCTCAACACAATATAGTAAACTACTCTGCAATAATGATGTATGGGAAGGCTGGGATCGTTGAATACAAAAAAATGGGCAAATTACTCTGGAAATCTGACAACCTAGCGTGAAGTAGATGCAAGGCACCAAATGGAATATTTGAAAAATTTTCTATTTGGACCGCGATCATTATGTCTGCGAGTACGCAGAACTTGGCAGAGTAACGTTAGCCTATCTAAGACAGGCAGTATATATTAGGGGCATTAATCTATGTGCATAATACGATGTGCACTGTACAAATCTTGCCCATAGAAATCATTACACTTAGAACTAGAAGCAGATGGAGTTGTTTACTCGCAGCACATTGGGTTGCGTGGATACTGACTATTGGGCATAGCTGTTGTGTGTAGTGCTCCGAGGAACCATGTGGTCATCATGTAAAGAGGCTCTTCCTACCCTACTCAAATGACTTCTGTGGTCTTTCTCGTTAGTTCCACAATAATGAATTATGGAAAAAAAATATATTTTTTAGTGCCATTATAAGTACTGATACTCTACTCTGGGCTTCATGTGTTGTTTTGTTTTCGTGTATTTTCCAATTCCATCGCAAAAAGAAGTGCGGGAATTTCCCGCATATGACCCAATTCTCTGCGGGAATCATGAGAGGATTCCCGCAATCGCGCCAATCGCGCACATTAGCGCAACACCACTTGCTGCGATAGACAACATACAGGTTTTCTACAATGCCTCTCCAAATTGCTACTCAAGTTCCGACACTTATTCAAACCTGAGCATTAGGTATCAGAGATGTGAAAACAGGGTAAGGAAAACATTTTTTTTTCGAAAATTAGCCCGTAAAGGAGTGCAATTTTTAAAAAAAAAATCGCACCCCCGCAATCCCATTTCGGTGCTAACGTTGGATTTTCGGTTGCTATTGCCTAACCATTAAGAAGTGGTCCCAATGCATTGCTAAAGCCATCGCTGGTATCTATCACTCACGCACACACTGTTTGTGTTCAACATGCATTGCAAACAATTTTTCCCACATATCATTTGTGGCAGTATTGGATTTTTCAACCACAAAACTATCCATTTTGCTGCAGTGCCTGTTAAAAATTTGTCGGAGAGGTCATACTCAGTCGAATGGCCGCGAAATGGTAAAATCGGGGTAGCCAACTTGCAGTTACTACTTATAACTGCCGACCGCCATTGCATATAGAAATAAAAAAGCCACCTCCCATTTCCTCGCTAGTTTCTCCAGTTTTTTTTTTCCAGTTGTATTTCTTTGCTGTCAAGTTTATCAGTTGTGTCTTTGTACCAACTGCTCCGATCTCTTCTCTCGAAATTGATTCCTCAGAACGTATCAGCGATCTATCTACCTCTGAATGGGTTTCAAACTTATGCCAATATCGGATGTTACGGATTACCGATTATTTTTTTCCATAATCGTTCGATACCGATTTTCAAGTCAGCACATTACACTTCACATGTCATTAACATTACGAAGGCAACTTCCCTGAGTTCAATCCCCATCTATAGACCTACAGGGGTTCCATAATTCAGCTTTTTAGTTCAAGCAGGGTCCAAACTCCTTTTTCAATTTCGGGGGCTATTTTTTTTTTTCTTTTAAAATCGCCCCCCTAAAACTATCTAGCGGTGCTACTTGAGACTTTTGGGGCTACTTGAATAAAACATAATTTGTCAAATAACCCTCAAAATGGATATGAAACTGCATGAATTGACTTCAATGCCACTGTGTGGTCACTTTAGATGAGCCTTCATAAGAGGGGGTCCCTAGATTCACACATAAACATGGAATTCTTTTGTTTTCTTTCTCTCGTCATGGGTTCGAAATACTTTCTCGATTTGGGTAACTATTTTTCAGAAGAAAATGCCCCTCTTCAAAATCATTTTGGGTGCTATTTCCAGTGCCTTACTTATAATTATGGTATGATAAAAAAAAAAAAAAACAGGGTGACTCTGCTACAGTGTTAGTTTGTAGCTGCATGAGTGGCATCCTGGACAACAAGACATTCCCTTCCCTTTTGAGATTTCCCACGTAACCAGGTACTTTCGGGGAACAAGGCCCATGCCCCCCTCCCCCCACCCCCATATAGAGCTGAGCTGTAAATGGCTTTATTTTGGCACAAGTTTTAATCATGAGTTAGTAGCAAGTGGCCTCACCTATGGAGAGGAATGGAGGAATACGCCACTGCTGCTTGTTGGTGGTTATTTCACAGGTTTACTTTCCACATCAAGATTTTACATCACAAGAAACTGCAGCTAACACTCCCAAACCTAGAACACTCCCCAACCAACCATCAATACACTCCCAACCTAGACACCCCAAACCTACCCAATTAATTCTGAGATCCGCTCTGTGAATTTCCACTCAAAAATCAATATTTATGGTTTCTGAGTGCCGTAGCATGTCCATGGCTAATCCTGTCATATTGTACATGTCTTGCATGTGACAAGTGATGGAATTGATAGCTACTAATCACAAAATCTAGTTTTGAAAAACTGGTATCCTAACCACACACTGTACATAGGCAAATTAACATTAGGCCACCAAAGCACTTCCGAAATTTGTGGTCATAATTTTCATTTTAAATTTGGGTTTTTAGGGTTTGATTTGGCGACAATCAGCTTGTTCCTGCTCTCATACCTTCTTGCAAGGAATTCTATCATTTCATTCACATGTTTCGGCAGTGTTCGAGTAAATGATCAATGCTAAGAAATCCCAACTTAATTTGAGAATTTTCCTGCAAAACACCTTGTTTTCTGTTCATTGGGGTATTTGATACTGTCGATATATCGCGATCGATCCTTATCCTGAGCGCGCGGCGGCCACCCGTTGCCACCACCGCGCACCATCGCTTGCGAGTGTAGTACGTACGTGCCACGTGTATATATGCCTACTGTTATAAACATGTGCTGGGTGCAGGTGGGAGGTTCAAACGCAGTACTCAATGTGGTGTGACTCCACTGGAATATTTTAGTCGATGGAACCTACGTTATTTAAATAAAGAAAACTGTGGTTTTCCTAGACTCGTGATTCACGAAACCTCATAATGTTTTCGATGGTATTATTTGGCACGAATTCAGAATCTCTTTTTGCGTGTACAATACCACCAAAGAAGAATTTTTCAGGGGGCGATTGTCCCAATATTTGACATTTTTTTTCGCCCCCACTAAATGTGATTCAGAGCTCTTTTTTAACTTTCGGGGGCGAAATCGCCTTCCGCCCCCGTGTTTTTTCTGACGCTGGTTCAAAGTCATACTTATCAAGATTCCAGCTTTTTATTGCATGCATCTGTTTGGTTCCGGTAGGTAACAAAAATAATACACGCCAACTTTGCGAAATGGATTCGAAAGCTCCGATACTCTGTGTACATAAAGTCGATACCGCGGCCGCTGCACTGACAGCATGAAAATACTTTCCGTGCATCACGTACACAAACACCGTTGTTGTGTGTACACAATGGTAGTGCGGTAACATCAACGCTGATCATCTCTCCACACACACTTAACGTCTATGGCGTTTTTCCATTCCCTGTGGTTAACCGAAAGACTCGACGGACGGTCGCCGATCCACTGAAATGTTGCTGTGGCCTGTGACCTCGCGTTGACCTACGGTACTCAATTCCAGGAATGAATGGTTTAATTCACCAATTCCTCACTGGAGGCAACGATGATAATTATTATTTTTCGCAATGAGTTCGCACATCAAATCAAATTCCAGGCCGTGTCTTGCTTCGGTAACATGCCAAATCGATGCAATGGTTATGTGGTAGCACCTGCCCTTCTATTTGAGTTTGGTCTCCTGTATTCTGTGCAGTGTATAAGCGCGGATGCACAGCATTACAACCTATTATGTTACGGCAGAATGACGATCGTTTTGTGAGTTTTATTTATCGAGGGCGGGTTCCGGGGGGTGGGGGGGGGTGGGGGGGGGGTGGTGGGGGGGGGGGGGGGGGGGGGGGGGGTGGGGGGGTGTGGGGGGGTGGGGGGGGATGTCCGGCGCTTGTGGAAATTGCAAGACATTTCTGCTTCACACCGGTGTGATATTTTGAATTTGTTTACGTACATGGTGTTCCAATTTTAATGGATGTTAGTGCGCGATATTTACGGGTGTGATTTTGCTCAATATGTCAATCTGATTTTCGCACCCCTCTATTCGATTTCGGTGCTGTTTTTGGACCTTTTCGCGGTGCGGATCGCACTCCGCCCCCTGTTTTTTTCCGCGACGCTGTGTGAAAGATGTGATTCGTTCATGGAACTTCCATACCAGTGAAGTGGATATTTTCTTGTGTGGAAAGATTCTGGTATAAGCTAGTAAACAATTTGAAGGGATTTCTTCTAGAGTTATCCATACGATATAGTTGGGTGGGTAATCAAGTCCTAGCCAAGTGCTCTAGGGGTATATCTAAAGTGCTTCCCGCATGTAATCAAAAGTCATAGCTTGGTCCAGACTGAAATCCTTTTTCACACAAAAGTGAGAGAATGCTTGCTTCTATGAGTTGAAAATTTTCTATTAGCTTTCTTATGGGGAGTATTGAACCCTATTGTTCTTATTCTAGAAATTGATATTTCGGTGCATTTCACTGTGATAACTGTACTTCACCTGGATGGATGAAGCTCACACTGGGTATGTGGTTACTCAGAAAGATACCTGAAGTTGACAGGGCTCAGCTCGGTCAGGATGAAGATCAGTCAAGGGTCACAAAAGGAACAACTGCAGGATTATAAAGAGAAACAAAGTGATATATTCGCTGCGAGAAAACTGAATGCTCAGTCCAAACCTGAAGTTCATAGGAATTTTCGTTACGTCCTTTGAAGTTTGTGCATGTGATTATGCAAGATTGACAAAGAATCCCATCCTGCAACGATAAATTCATACTTGTCAACCTTGCAAACATCTCGTTTTCTATTGAAATTCACACATTATTTTCCACTGCGAAAAGCATTTCGTCTATGGGAGAGGATTGCTGTGGTGTGTTGGTAGGTGTTGATGGTTCATTGGTGAGACAACCCAAACAGCATGCTAAATGTTGGCTTAGTCAACAAAATGAAATAAAATGACATAAACTCCACATAGGAAACATTCATAAGAAAGGGGTTTGGACCTATAGATAGTTTCATTCTCTCGATATAAATGGGTTGTATCAAAGCCGGCAGTTGTCCTTTAAGCCTTTTGGCTTTCTGGTTAAATCCTCTTGTATCCTAATGACATATGACTCATACCTGTTGTGAAGTTAACGGGGCAAGTCCGACCATAAATATTCAAATGTCATATGATTGTGCATTGGAAATCATGCAATCAAACTTGGTTTAAGTCATAGAATGTTCAGGTTTAAAGTTACAAATTTTTAAAGATTAGTAATTATCACTGCTAATTGGCAATTTTGCAAATCGTCAACATTGATTAAGTCATATCTACCAATTTGAAGAAAAGGTCAAGTAATATGTCTAACTTTTCCCTATGATTGTAGATTAGACATCCTAAAAAGGTTTGCCGTTTGCACAAATCCCAAATATATGAAATTTGAGGAAGCCATATCTTCCCAAACGAACATGCTTTAAACCTGGAACAATAAGTGATATTAATGATTTTATTCTCTTAAATTATAACACCAAAAAGGGTGTCAATTGACTTGCTTTAATAAAAAAGACCAAACTTCCAATATTCTATCCCCAGACTCAGAGACACATGTCTACGAGTGATCCGTGTCCGAGGAGGAACTCCACAGGATGGTATACACAATGTCTGATGGCTGGAGGTTTGAACAGGTAATATCCCAATCTTTCTGGATTCCATGAGTAATGTATAGGGATGCGTAGGGGACGAACCTGTGAGAAGGTGTTAAAGGCATAGGAATTGCAAAAATGAGTCATTCGTGACTACTCGGTCAATAAGTGCACTGGGATGCTCTTCCAGCTCTGACCAAAGTGTGACTAAATTGGGTACAGAGATCTGAGAAAATTATTAATCATCCCTGTGCTAGGTATTATGGCTCTGAGATTCCCTTTTGTTCCAATTCTGACTCTATAAACTCTGGCATACAGATGGAGGCAGGAGCTGTCTACATCACTCGTTGTCATCAATGAGTCTTGGTATTGATCCGACCGAGATTCAAACCAGTCCATGAGTCAGTGGCGCTCGCTCACACCGTACGGTTCATTATCATGACAATATTAATGCAATCCAAGAGGGTGGGGAAGGTAGCTGCAAGTAGTTACTGAAAAAAATTTCCTTCCATAATTCAATATTTAAATTGGTGATTTGTGCATGGACATGTGCAAGTAAGATTCCACAGTCTACTGGACTGTCTGAAACAACCCGACAAGAAATTTCCTGTCAAGACAACCAAGTTTGAAAACAGTTTAATCAGGCAGAAGGATCTAATTACTTACTAGCAGTCCCATAGAGCTTATGTGTAGCTTTATGATAGCTGGCCTGCATCAATTTGCCTTAATCAGTGTTAAAAGGCATTTGCCACTCGGGAGACTATTTGTAAATTAGGTTTGAATTCCCTTTGAAACATTGCAACATCGACATCGAAGTCACACAGTACAACACCGTGCCGTCTGCAAATATTTAACTCCAGGTTGACAGAATCATCAAGACATTATATGAACGAAATGAGAAAGGCCCAAGAACGACCCCTTGAGGAACGCCACTGTGATTTTTGCCAGGTGGAAAAAACACCCTCAATGACAAATAATTGAAAATGCGAGCTACAGAACAGAATCGGTCAGCAAAAACTTGAGGGGAAATGGTGGAAGCCTCACCCATCCGCTACCAGGAGTTTTACAGTTTGTCTGAGTTGCAGTTCCTATTCAGGCGTAAAACCCATGGCTAATACTATCAGGAGGGACACACCAACAACGAGGTTATCAAAATTATCATGGTTCTCCTGAGTGAAAACTGACGGAAAATAGTTGTTAAGAATATCAGAACATCCTGATTATCTCTGATCGCACCCCGATACTGGATCTAACAGTGACCAAATGCGTGTTGTGCAGGGTGGCTTTGTGGATCAATAAAATGAAGCTGAGAGTGTACCCAATCAGTGAACCACGGATACTGGATAAGAAACCAGGCGTTTCAGAAAAAAGAGGATTCCTGTGCATACCCCCAAGGCCAAGATGTATTGAAAAGAGATGTTTTCACTGTTTGGGGTACCCCTAGGTGCATTCCAGTGGGTTTGCTCACTCATCCCTATTCCTGTGTTGTGCTCCGGCTATGTGTGTAATGCGTGGCCGGTGGTGTTAGGCTGGAGAGTGAAAGTAAAAATAACGTTGGGGAAAATGTGGGATGTTCGTTTCACTATAAGTAATCGGTTGCTAAGGACTACACAGACCCATGCTCCTATGATCTTGCGTGATAACTGAATTGTACCACGGTTGATAAACTTCTGCCAGACGGAAGATGCACAAGTGATGCAATCGCCCATGTCTCAGTTTGCAGATACAGGATTCGTTTCAGTTAATTGCCAGCTCTAGCCATCTGTGATTTCTGCAATAAAAAGTCTTTTTTAACGTGCCCAAGAGTACCACTATCAGATGTTGGAGTAAAGATAGCCACATATTACAGTTGTCTTCCATCAAATTAACTTATACATTGTATTCAGCTCTTTAGACAGGTGATTACCCTATCACTTCTTGATTCGTTCATGTTTATCATTTTCGGAGGTGGTATAAATAGGGATGAACCACAGTTTCTTGATGAGTTGGGCAAAAAAAAAAAACAAGTAGGGGTGTATAAACAACTTTAGTTGCAAAATGGTCAGGATTGTTCAGTCTGGACAAAAGGCTGACAATAGCCACTGGAGTGACTAGGTGTACCACTGTTGGTGGAGTTAGCTCTGTCGGCATAGCTCCGGTGTAGTTTGAATCCCATGAAGTGATCAAGCTTCTGCAGTGTGTCCTAGGGCAAGGCACTTTATCCCCTAATGCCCTACCTCATTCAGGGTTCAAATGGGGACCTGTGAAGATTCCGTGTACACCTGCTCTCACAATGACAGAAACTTTAATACTGTGCAATTTGTTGCTGGAGAAGCATACCTGTTACTTTTCTGTCTTGGGGAAAAAAACCCCTCTCCTTACAGAAACTCCCTCTTCATCCCGCTGCCTAGTTGGAGTACCTGTTGGGAGTAGGGCTGTCTTAGCGCTGTCACACACTCCCCGATTGTGGAGTGGCATGCCAGCTTGACAATCAGGGTAATGTCGGAAAAGCGCTGTAAGCATATGGTGAGCACAGTGGAAAGTCGTTATATAAAGACGCTTTTACTAGGCACACAAAATGTGTGAACAGGCGTCACCAGGCGAATCGCCAGATAGGCGAATCGGGATCGTGTGATAGGTGAATTGCGTGTCACGAAGGTATTCATAGCGCGCGAATAGCGAATAAAATCTCGATGGGACACTGATGAGTGGTTATATGTAGTGCGAAAAACGGACAAGAAACAATGCGAATGAGTGTCCACGAGGACTAAATTAGGCAGATGTCTTAGTGGTAAGGGATAAACCTCCTTTGAAGAAGAAAATGAGGAGAAGCTGACATCAACGGGCAGGGCAGTTCACTAAATTAACGACAACGGCTTATTAGTTCTTGCGGCCCATCTTTAGGACGTATGTATGTCCCTCAGCGAATTTCCAGAACAATGTGGGGACACACACTATGAACAAAAGACTGAATGTTCACTCCCATGAAAGGTGCAGAGTGACCACTCTGCTGTCGAGTGATCATCACTCCATTTCAGAGAATACTTGTGGAGAATCTGCGCCCATCACTCTATTAGCAGTGGAATTCCACTACTGATCAAGACATCTATCATCCAACCTATTCGTTCAAGCACTAGTGACGCGCCAGTGGGCGAGAGAAGAACTGCAAAGACTATGTAGGCCTATTGAACAGGCGAAATAAAGAGAATTGCAGACTATTACGATGTGACCACGCCACGATGCTTATTTTGCGCCAAACCAGCTACATAATATAGTTGACCAGTTACAGAGGGTCCGCAATGTGCGTCCCATCACGGTTCATCGGCCAGATCCGCGCAAGCATTTCTGTTACCTGTGTGTGCGATACGCACTTGATTCTGCACATTCATGAGCGAGCAATTCACCTTTTTGTGGACCTATTATGCGCCTTCCGACACCTTTGCATGATTGCAAGTGAAAGACCTATAGCGTATTGAACACAGGAGCAAAAATACCAATCTGCTCTTCGCCTATTCGCTATGCTAGACAATGAGACAGGCAGTACTCTCCTCAGAATTGTTAGCTGATGAGTACCAATGACAGAATTGAACTTTCTGTTGACACATTGCGCTACCTGCGCTAATCATTATCATCACCTTGTGCACACTGTTAAGTGTCTCGGGATTTAGGGTTTTTGGTGTGGTGTATGCCGCCGCCGCTGTATACATGGCTCCGCCGCCGCCGCCGGCCAACTTTACGCATTTAGCGCAATAAATCTTTAAACGCTTATCCGAGTGACTATTTTGAAACTTGGCCTACACATGTCCGCCCCAGTGAAATCTCGGATGAGTCGAAAGGGGCTTCACTGCAATGCTGGGGGCGCTAATTTGCATAATTTTACGCGAAATTTTTCAAGTCAGTCGGATTTGAACAAAACTGGTGGGTAGGACTATAGTTGATCCCGAAAAAAAATGTTGAGGTAATTTCAAGGTCAGGAAGGTAAAATATGCAGAATTAGGCGTTTTCCCAAGTATGTCAGATTGAACGAAACTTGGTGGGTAGGGACTATAGTTGATCCTGAAAAAGGTGGAGGTCATGTCAGGTCATCGGAGGTCAAATTTGTGAAATTTAGCCATTATTCCCAAACTTTGTCAGATTTTTAAACGAAACGTGGGGAGGGGAGCTCATTTGTTCTTCCAAAAAGACTAGAAGTCATTCCAACGCCATCAGGGCAACTTTGCATAATTCATATGCCCATTAACTTCATGGATTACAAACAACAACTTTTGGATGATTGCTCAAAAGCGGGGATATACACGTGGGCGGTTTACACGCCTACCCACATAGTCTGTTGTATACTGTGCTGGTCACAATCATGTTCTTCAAGTGTTTGCAGCAGGGACAAGAATACAGTTGCTTGACTGGACTCTAAAAAGCTGAAAAAGTAGAGCTGAAAGTACACTAGACAAGGGCGTTCTTTAAATACCAGGACTATAATTCAAAATCCAAGTACTAGTAGCGAAACGTGCAAATACCCGATTGCGATATCTGCGGTGGGCCATCGGGTCATAAATACTGAGATGGTGGGCAGAATTTAAATGATAAATCCATGTACATTTTCCACACCTATACATAATAATACACTAAAAGTATTGATTCAGTATTAATTTCAACAGCCTGAGCACAGACAGCAATTATTGGAAATTTGTGATATGCTAACCTCCATATTTTATACGTAATACCTGCAGGGGGGAAGGGGGTGTGTCACATAACAGTAGATAAACACTGTGTTTATATGTGGGACTACAGTAGAGACAGTATTCTCTAGCGGAACAATTTGAAGGTACAATACCTTTTATACCGATTGTTATCTGTGCTATATCTACCTCTGTTGTGTGCAGGACCATGACAACGTCTGGTGATCTAAATAGAAGGAAATGTAGCCTATAGCTTGTGGTTATAATCTATTGGATATATATACTGTAGTAAAAAAGTTCAGGCACTGGGAGCTGGGTCCATCATCAGTGGAGGGTAACAAAGAGTAAAGCTACTTAAAGCTCAGTGAGTGAAACTTTAGTATAAACTTGATCACAGTGTACTGCGGGGTGGGTGGAGTCCAAGGGTCATGAGTTGTGTTGCAGGCCAACTTTTAGCTTGAACCGCTATGCTGGTTGAGCTCTGGTAATATGCCAGCATCAGCCTCTATGTCGGGTTCGCTTTTGCGGGGCCCCTTCTTTTGCCTTTCCGGGCTCTCGAATGTCCTTCTTTGATGGATTTGACCTAACTTGGATACAGGGTGCAAGGAAATTTGGGGGGGGGGGAATAGTGAGTCAATGTGAGCAACTGTAGGATCTGCAGAATGCTTGTCCTAGCAATTAGGTGGATTTCTATCATACTCGGTCAGCTGGTATTTGGATTTGCCAGACATGGGCAGGCACAAAGCATCGTGCTACTCCTCAAAGACGTGTGCTCCCCCCCACCCCCCTCCCACACACCGGGTGAAACTGAAAGAGGGAGTATTGTTCTCCATATGGAGTGTCAACTAGCAACCACAAATTGATTTTTATTTTTTTATGAAATTTGCAGCGACTCGTGGAAGGGAGAGAAATGGGAAACTGTGTTTCTTATTTGTCCAAACAAAGAGGCATAGGAAGGAGGGAATAGATCAATCCCCCGCAGAATGCCAAAATGATGACCAATTAGGTACAAATGCTCCTGTAGGAATCACTCACTCATTCACTTGCTCCTCAGGAGTACATTGCCCGAATGCACATAGCCTGCTGTTTCCATCACCCTGTCTCCTATGAGCAGGCGACCCGTCCAAGCCTGATTCCTCCCCCCTCCCCAACTCTGAGGTACCTCAATCTGTGGCCTAACCCAACAGGTCCCATGGTGACAGCACACAGTGTGATGGGGGACAAGGATCATTTGTCAGGTAGGCAGACATGAGCTTCAGAGAAACACAGTTGACAGTGATGAATAAGGCACCTGACTTCATATCCCTGTCTCCACGCGAACCCCACATTAGGCACACGGTCCTGCAAGTGTAGCCAAGTATCTGACGGAGTGGAGGGTAGTAAAAAAAAGCTGGAAGACAGCAATCAGTAAATATGCAAGATAACCTCCCATTCAACCCTATCAGGCTGATGGCAGAAATTTACGTTGGTTCGTGAATGAGATGCTGGAACGTTTTGATCTTGACGAAGTAAGAGGAGTCTATGCAGTCAGGTCGTTGTGTACACGTGTGTGGTTGTGACGCCCAGCTTGTAAACAGATATTTATCGGGCCTCAGTATGTCGGCTCATAAGGTGTGTGTGTGGTTTCCATGATGAGTACATGAACCTATTGTTTTGGGTCAGGGTCAGAGGTCATCTGAGGTCACCAGAGGTCAAAAGTCTGAAAACCTTGTGAAACGATAAGTCCAGAAATGGTTGGTCGATCAAGTTGAAATTGGTGTAAGCTGTCTTATGGGGAGTACAGGAACCTATGTTTTGGTTCAGGTCAGGATGTGATGAATTTGATTAAAAATAGGAAATTTGTGAAAATCAATATTTTAGCAATTTGGCTTGTAACAAGATAATCAACCCACCTGATGGATGAAGCTCTACTTGGTATATGTGTTTCCCCATGATGAGACATGAACCATTTTATGTTTTTGGGTAGGGGTCAAGGGTATCTGAGGTCACCGAGGTCAAAGTCTGAACACCTTGTAAACACGGTAAGTCCAGAATGGTTGGTCCGATCAAGTTGACATTCGGTGTAAAGCTTTCTTAGGGAGTACCAGGAAACCCTCTGTTTGGTTTAGGTGAGGAGAGAATTTTGATCAAAGAAAAGGAAATTTGTGGAAATTCGATGTGTTGGCCAATTTTGGCTTGTTAACACTATAACTCACCCCACCTGGATGGATGAAGTCTAACTTGGTTTGGGTGTCCCCCATGATGCGTAGATAAACACTTTGTTTTGGGTCAGGTCATAGGTATCTGAGGTGTGTAGCTTCTATGGGGAGTTCAAGAACCCTATTATTTTTGGTCTTGTTGGGGGTCATTTTGCGGAGAAAAAAAAACAAAATCAGGAAATTGCAAAAAGTGAATTTGGTCAATTTGGCTTGTTAAACATGCTAACTGACCTTACCCTGGATGGATGAAGCTCATTACTTGGTATGTGTGCTCCCCAGATGCAGGACATGATCCCTATGTTTTGGGTATGAGTCAAAGGTCATCCTGAGAAGTCACCAGAGGTCAAAGTCTGAAATTGTTGGAAAATGATAGTCCAGAACAGTTGCTCGATCAAGCTGAAATTTTGTGGAGCTTCCTTAAGGAAGTCCAAGAACCCTATTATTTTGGTGTTGTTTGGGGGACCTTTTGGGGAGAAACTAGGAAAATGGTAAAAAATTGATGTTTTGGCCAATGTGGCTTGTAAACAAACTACACTCGACCCCACCGTATAGATGAAGGCTCATAATTGGTTGGGGTTCCCCATCTTTAGTTAACATGATACCTTATGTTTGGGGGTCAGGTTAAATGTCATCTGAGGTCACCAGAGGTTCCAAAGTTGAAAATCCTTGTAAACACGATAAGTCCAGAACAGTCGGTCCGATGAAGCTGTAGATTGGTATGTAGCTTCTTATGGGGAGTACAAGAACCCCTATTCGTTTTTGGATGTTGATTGGGGGTCATTTGGGGAGAAATTAGGAAATTGTCAAAACTTGATATTTAGTCGATTTGGTTGTAAAAATGCTAACTCGGACCCCACGGGGGAGGTGAAGTCTACTGGTATGTGTTCCCATGATGCGTTACGTGATCCCTATGTTTGTGGAGGTCAGGTTCAAAGGTTCGGTCATATGAGCGGTCCCAGAGGTCAAGTGAAATTCCTATAAACACGATTAAGTCAGGACGGGGATTGGGCAAGCTGAAATTTGGTGTGTGGCTGTCTTATGAGGAGTACAAAACCTAGAGTTTTGGGGTAAGGTCAGAGGTTAAACAGGATAAGTCCAGAATGCTTGATCTGATAACGTTGAAATTGGGTGGTTTAGCTTTCTATTCAAGAGTACAGAAACCTACTGTTTTGTCGAAATGGTGGTCAGTTGTCAATTTTCATGGAAAAATGGGAAATCTGTGAGAAATGTCACATCCTGCATGGAAATGAGCGTACAATGTCCCATTCATCCCAGTGTCAAGGACAAATCACTAAGCCTTTAGCTTTCTGGTTTATTTCCTCTGTCTTTCTTTCAGTTGGTCAGCATAGGCTCATCATAAACTACGTGGGAGAAAACCAGGCCGAATTCTCTGGTCGTCTTCAGGAACTCAGCAGTGCCGACCCTGCGCGAGACAAGAACTCGACACGGACGAGCTAAGTAAGTGAATACCGTATTTCTGTGTTCCCTGCAACCTCGATGTGCCCTGGTGGTTGCATTGACCAACTGTGGATCAAGCCAGCGACTTCCGAAATAGGAGTCTTTCATTGAGCATGGTGCTCGGCCCATAAGATAAAGCAATGGAGCAGGGTGTGAAGAATATATTGCCAAAAAAAAACTGAGGGAGAGGCCAGGGCCACTCCCAGTGAAACCAGAAGTAAGGTGTGAAACTATATTTACCTGGTAATGCTGCACTTACACCATGTTTCAAGTAGCCATGAAACACCGATGCCCAGAAAGTGGATTCACATGTGTCTTGGCTTTCCTCTCATCCGATTCTGGCTTGGCTGAAGTTTGTATCAGCATGTTCTATCACAGAAAACTCTGGCAAGTCGTGCGAGATCAGGAACAGCGTCACGGAGGCCAAAAGGTGCACCCTGATTTGGTCTGCAAGTCTCCATGGATTGCAGATTGGACCATGTTCTAATGAGAAAAACCGCACGTTTTTCAAAGTTTCTGCCCCTTATACAACCTAGCTAGACATCCATTGTTCAGACTTGGTGTGAAACCCTCCTGCCATTTCCAGAATATACTACCTTACAGACAGCATGCGCCATGTTAGACCTAGTAGGGACACAACTCACCCTGGCTGTATTATTGAACTTGCAAATCCGGGTCATCAAACGGACCATTAGTACTTCTACTTTCGCAGGATCCTGCAGGACCAAAGGCTCGAGAATCGACAGCATCGGACATTAGAGAGAGGAGACATAACCCCCCCGAGCTTTCATCCCCGAGGAGATAAACGCTCTTGCGGACGATCGAGGCTTGGAGTAGCGCATGGGATCTGGACTCGAGATACTGTATTTGCACTCTTGTAACTGAGAGAGAAAGAGATCCTTGAGGCGGGATTCACAAGGTCTGGTTTCCTTAAAGATGTTGAGGTGATCCTTGGTGAAGAATGAAGCAGTGAAGTGGGAGCAAAATGCAATGAGCACTTGGTGAGAGACGAAAAACAAAAAAACTCCTCGCCTCATATATGAGCTGACAGATGGAGAGAATGTATGACGAAGAAGTTAGCAGAGAGTACCCATTCTGTTGCATGAGGAGAGGAAGGATTTATAGTATCGCCTGGCAATATCAAAAAATAAGACTAAGGGGACATTCTCCTCGGCTATTTCTTGAAGTGAGCGAATAAAAATGCCAAACAGTATTTGTGAAAAGAAAAACAGAAAAAAAGCATCTGCTAAGTATAAGTAGCAGACGGGGAATTGTGTAGACATACAAAATAGGTGGAAAGGGGGGGCCTGAACACCCACTTCACGCAGGCATGTGACGTTAGAAGAGGTTGGACATTTGACAGCAGGGTTTAAAATGAAAGGAAGGATGGTGTTGTAGCTAGTGTGGTAGATAGATGGTAATGAGGACACCACTAACGAATCTGCACCAGGTGCAATAATTCATTGCTACATGGGTCCATCAGCACAGAATATATAATAGAATTCAGTTTCTTCATTCCTGCCAGTATGGTAGCTACAGCGTTAAGCTGCTAGCTTGACAGCTATCGCAAAAATGTGCTTTAGTGGCCATGGGCCTCGGGGTCCCAAGAGGAAGCGATCACAGGATTTTGGCCAAACTTGGCTCCGAGACCTGGGCATATTCATTCATTGCATGCATAGTGAGCTAGCTAACTTCAACGTCGATAGATTATGCGGCTCTCGGCAAAAATGCCCAACCAGTGTTCCCTACACTGTGTGACATTACAGTGTCATTTCAAAAGTTTTGTGGTAGAGAAAAACAAAAATGAGGGGCAGCAGGCGAGTGCGGCGGCCCCTGCAACCTAGTGGAAAAAGGCTGTGAGAGAAGGTTAAAAAAATCAAAAGTTTGTTAGAAATTGACTAACTAGCATCTTCAAAAAAAACATCTTGTATGGTGGTGCATGCCTTAGGTGAGTGACACTACCCAGGCTAAAGTGCTTGAGTTGTAAAAAAAAATTCTAGTCTGGGGTTCTGAAGCTGTGAACTGGATCCCAAACAAAAAAGTCAGGTAAAAATCCAATATTGGGCTTCTAAGAAAGTGCATCACACTTTTTGCAGGACAAGTCTTTTGGTTGTGTGCACATGCCATTTGGGCAAACGTAGGTTCAGCGTGAAAAGGTTCCGGACCCGGGGTCGTTTTACGAAGAATTACGTTCACTCTGGCGTTGGATTTGCATGGATGTTAGCATTGTTATCTAAACATATAATTTATATTATACATATTATATATAAAACATAGTTATCATATCATCGGGTAAGGCAAGGGCGTAACTTTTCTAAACGGTGGCCCTGCCCCGTTGCCACTGGAAAGCTAATGCCTACTCCTTCCGAGGAGCGCAAGAGACTAGAGATACTGCCATAACACTTCAACTCACCTCAATTTGGCCCTTTCACCACCAATGTTGCAATCAAATACCTATACAGGGTTTAGGGGGTGCTCAAATATAGGAGCCAGAGTCATAGCTTTGCTTCGGGATTCAAACAGTACTGAACAATTTAAGTCCAGTAGTATGCAGCGGGGGGGGGGGTCTGGGGTCAGGGCTGAGTTAGCGAGCGGGGGGGGGGAGTCAGGGCTGAGTAGTGCTTTGGTATTTTCCAGGTATGTGTTCCCATGAGTGAGTGATATGGGGGCCAAGTTATCGTTTCATAGTAACAATGCTAGCCTAATTTGGCTTTGCCAGGCCTGGCTGCCATACCATTCATGCAAAATATGGGTTAACCTTCTTCAAAGATGAGGTGGATATGTGTGCTATGTAAATTATAACTACAGACTGTCAAAAAACTCATCAGGCACAAGTGTGGTTTGCAAGGGGAGGGTTTCTTGAGGTTATCATGACAAGCAAAGCATTGTTGAATGGCATGGTACAAGTCCCAATGCATATGACCATAACTTATAATAGGAGGTGGCTTTCAAACTGCAGCTTCTGTTTTATCATGCATCGTCAATAGCAGACGCACCCCCAATACCTTGGAAGGGAGTTGAATTGAATGTGGGGTCAGCGTCATATTCAAAGTGACTCACACTGTTGCGTCACTCGCCCAAAATAGTCATATTTATGTAGGAAATGAGGAAGCTGGCTACCAGTGAGTCCGCATTTCAAGGAATTGTAGGTCAGTTACGTTTGGGTCAGTGTCAAATCCAAATGACTCACATGTGGTCATTCTCCCAAATAGTCATTAATTTATGTAGAAAAATGATGAAGAAAGCTGGCCTAGGCCAGTGAGTCGTTGGAGAATTTTAAGGAATTCTAGGTCAGTTGAATGTGGGTCAGTGTCAAATCTAAATTGATTCGCACGTGCGTCACTTCCCCCCAAATAGTATAATTATGTAGAAAATGATTTAGAGAAGCTCGCCTACCAGTAAGTCTGGCATTTCAAGGAATTGTAGGTTAGTTTAATGTGGGTCAGTGGCAAATCCAACGTGACTTGCATGTTTGTCACTTTTCAAATAGTTCAAATTATGTAGAAATGATTAAAAGTGGCTTAACCAGTGAGTCTTGCATTTAAGGAATTGTAGGCAGTGAACGTGGGTCAGGGTCAAATCCGAATTGACTCACACGTGCGTCAATTTCTACAAAATAAATAGTCATAATTATGTAGAAAATGATGGAAGCTGGCTTACCAGTGAGTCTTGCATTTTCAGGAATGATAGGCAGTTTAATGTGGGCAGTGTCAAAAATCCAGCATGGACTTGCATGGTTTTCACTTTTCCAAAATAGTCAAATTATGTAGAAAATGATAGGAGCTGGCTTACCAGTGATTCTTGCATTTTCAAGGAATTGTTGTGTCAGTTTAACGTGGTGTCAGTGTCAATCCAAATTGAGACTCACATGTGCGTCACTTCTCCAAAATAGTCATAATTATGTAGAAAATGATGGAAGCTGGCGTACCAGTGAGTCTTGCATTCAAGGAATTGTAGGTTAGTTTAATGTGGGTCAGTGTCAATCCAATTTGACTCGCATGTCGTCACTTCTCCAAATAGCATAATTATGTAGAAAATGAGGAAGCTGGCTTACCAGTGAGTCCTGCATTTTCAAGGAATTGTAGGTCAGTTTAATGTGGGTCAGTGTCAAATCCAAAATGGACTCACACGTGCGTCACTTCTCAAAATAGTCATAATTATGTAGAAAAAGATGAAGCTGGCCTTACCAGTGAGGCTGCATTTTCAAGGATTGTAGCGTCGTTAATGTGGGGTCAGTGTCAAACCATGAATTGGCTCACACGGCGGTCACTTCTCAAAAAATAGTCAAATTATGAGAAATGATGGGAAGCTGGTACCAGTGAGTCTTGCATTTTTTCAAGGAATTGTAGGGCCGTTAATGTGGGTCAGGTTCAATCATACGTGACTGCATGTTGTCAATTTCCCAGATGTCAGTATAAATATGGGTTGTGAGTTTTGATCGAATTGATAGATCTGGCCTACCAGTGAGTCATGCATTTTCAGGAATTGTAAGCCATCAGGAGTGACTGGGGGTCGGAGCTCAATGTACACAATTGTATGACCCCACCTTTGACAACGACTCACCCTACCAAGGGTATAGGGGTGCATCATACAATTGATCAAGGTCCGTCATTGTGTGATTGGTTCACAGCATCTCGGCATAGTTTCGAATAATAATGACAATCGGAGCTATAACTGTTCAACACAACTTGAGTAGAATGGTGATCCCATGGAAATTACAGCGGTAATTCACAGTTGTAACAAGGGGATATGGAGCTTTATACCCCTAAAACCATAAATCTATCTATTGAATCTATCGAAATTCTAATCTAATTTTCATCAGTGCCCTACAATCAGGAAATTGCCCAGGCATATTATTCATTGGCTTGCAGCGGGAATGAGAGGGAAAATGTGAAATTGCTGAGTAAAATTTTGTGGTCAAAGGGTCAATCAATCAGTCAATATCAGGGAACAAACAACAGTGCAACATGCTTGCGTGTAATCTTCTGACAACAAGAGAGTATGGGTGTGACAAACTCACTGAGGATTTTTTTTTGGGTGATATGGTGAGGCGCTTGTGATGCAGGGTGGAGATGAAAGCACTCTATAGACCAGATATGACAGATGATATTATCTTATAAATGTATAGAATGTACTGAATGCAACCCCTCTCTGACGGGTTAATTATTTTAAATCAAACTAGCCATGAATTTTATTTTTATGAAGGGTGGAAAAACTGCTGAAACTCTGATTGAAAAAAACAAAAAACAAACGCAAAAAACAAGAAAACAATGATTCAATGTACCCTAAAATTAACCTCTGCTATAGCCTATCCTGCAGATTTAAGACAATATTTTTTTTTTCAATCATCAACAAAATGTTTTGTCTATTTCCATCCTGGGAAGGGGGATGTGTAATTTGCAGTTCCGTAAATCCTTTGATTCTAGTTAAGGCCTGTAATACATACACTCCCATATGGTCACACCCCAGAAGTAGGGTTGGTGGCCACCAGAATGCTGGTTTGCTGTGTGAAGATACTTGTAAGATTCTGAGGTTGGAATCATTATCAAAGTGATATTCAAACCTGTGTATCAATCAAAGTTTTTATTAAGGGGAGAAAACAGGACCGTCTTTTCATAGTACGATAGTAATCTCCCTGGTATCTGTCAAAACTCGATGTGTCCTAGATTGAGTGAGTTGCTGGAATCAATATTGTTAAGTATATTCATGAGTGGGGAGGGGGGGGGGTAGGGGTCTGTATGGCAAGTTATGGGTGGGAAGAGAACAATTCTGGTTCGCTGAGGGCTAGGTATGCCAGATAATTCCTGTCTGTGGTTCTTCACAGTGGTGAGGACTGAACAAAAGGTGTATACTTGTACAGTTAATGTGGGTGTTGAAACATCACCCGTATTCCTTTATTAGGAGGGCAAAATGTTTCACATTTGGTAGTTTGAAGGATGAATATATATATTGCCCTATATGGCTCGGTAGGCGGAGAACTGGATTCAGTGGTCGCAGGTTTGAGTCTACATTGAACCCCTCAGCAAGGTAGCTCATCCTGCTACCCGCAATGAGGCTAGCCAAGTTGCATATTGCGTGGTCGTTGTGTAATTACCCATGGAGCTGTTATAAACTGGAGAGGCAATAGTAGGCTAATGCAATGAACTATTTGGAGATTAAAATAGTGTCCCTGTGTGACCCAAAAAACTAAAGAACAAGCAATTTCATTCGTATATGTTACATCGTATCTGCCACGTTAGGTTGGTACTATAACCTGAGTTAAAGGAGAGCTGGAGCAGACAAAGTCTAGGTAGAGCAACAATGATGTGGAAAGTGCCAGTGTGTGCATGTGGTACTGATGCATGGAATGCAATGCCCCCCCCCCCAGTTACCGGGTTGGGGGAAATATTCTCTAGGGCAATGATGTAGAAGTCGGTTAGTAAAGGTCCCCTACGTGGACATAGCGAAGTCCATATTCTATGTAGCAGCATCGTTCAAGATAGGAGAGTTATAGTTGAATGGCTGGGGCTTGAGGTTTGAGAACCGTCGGTATTGCATGCCAGGCAAATAATAGACAGTGCTGTTTACATTCACAACAGAAAGTGTCTTGGTGAATGCTGCTCGATCAATTGACCTTTACACAGTTTACAGTTGATGAGCTTCATTTCTATTGTGTAAAGACGGTACACAGACTTCCATAGCTGAAACGTAGAAAACATAAAACAGATTTCCCTCCATAATTCTCGACAATAACATCCGTAAAGATAGGATGAGTCGATTGCGTTTCCAATCCAAAGGGTTTGGTACAATCCAAAACAATAGAGATGATGATAGAGTTATGGGGAGTATCTTGTCCATACACCTGAGCTGTTTAGTGGTGAGCAGTGCCACTTACAAACATGGAAGGATCATTTGATTTGACGGCAAATGGCATGCAGATTTTTTTTTTTTTCAACTTGAGAAAGACAATCATTGAATGATAATTGAATAATTTTCTGAAGCGAGGCCTTTATCTGAAATGAAGCATTTCATCCATGGATGTCACGAGTATAGTCGGTTCCCAACTATGCACCTCTAAAAAAAACCTCCTCAGTGGTTAATGCAAGTCTGAAGACAAAAACCGTCAGAGGTGCGTACTGCCGGCATTTGTCCTATGGCTTATTTTATTACACAGCAAGTAGGATAAAACATTCCGTACTTCCGAAATGAAGAAAAGAGAAAAATGGAAATGGGCGATGCCTGCAGCAAATTATAATAATAATAATAATGATATTGACTGTATAAGATAGAGCGCCTTACAACCCAAGGGTTCTAAAGCGCTGAGAAGACAGAACATTTCATAAGGTTTGTGGAGTGGGCAGGAGGGCTGGGGGAATCATTGCGATGCTCCCGGTGTGTCGGGTGAAAGCATTAATGGTATGGTGGAATGGGCATCAGATTGTTATCTATCAAGATTCTTGAACTTTTTTTATATAATATTAAGTATTGTCAATTCTCTGTGTTTTTCATCCATATGGTGTAAACTGATACGGTAAGGACCGTATTAGTAAACTTCGAATATATCAAATGCAAAACTATTTTCAAATAATTTTTTAATGGAATGAAATTATTTTTGACTATTAGTACGACTAATGCCTTCTCAGTTGCTGAAATTATTTGAAGAGCTGTTTAATTTTTTCAATATTTAGTTAAGTTTATTTGGTGCTGTTTTGCAGTCAAATGGCCCATGTCATTTTATTATCAGTCATTCATCGAAATGACTGAAAGAAACGATAAGGGTGAGCTGCATTCGGAGAACCATGATCGCCACCACTTTATGGTTGATTTTTTTACAAAAGAAAACTACTTGATGCAACTATCATTCTCAACAATCAGGGTTCTTCAGGTTGTACCTTATCAGATCCACACTTTCCTGACCCCTTGGAAGATTCTGTCATGAATCCAATTTCTTGGGGGTTCTCCCTGAAAGTGGTTGGTTGATGGATTAATCAGTAAACGGACGACAGACTAATGTACAGTCATGATTGCCAACTGCCCGCGATTAGACTTGCATAACTGTCGACTGATTTGCCGACTATTGCCTCCTGTACCCTTAAGATTGGACCGGGAGGGACAGTGTGGAAACTTGTGGCGGAAAAAAAGTGGAAACTTGGGCACTAGTTTATAGTTTCAAATTCATAGCAATACAATCATGGCGCCTGGTGGACTGCAGCCTACCATATGAGCTTCAGATTTGATGTTTAAGCTACTAACCCGGCAAATTCCAAAATCCTGAAAAAAATCCCCATTTAAGGCAATGGAATTTGGATGAAAAGCCAGACTTACATAGGATATAGGACGTCTGTACCACACACACAGTGTATGCGTTTGCTTGAGGAGGCTACTAACTAACTTTGACGTATTTCTACAGCATAGACTGTACGAGTACTGGCTGTATTCTTATAATACAAGTCGACGAATATTGCTCAAAAGCACAAATGTTGTATTGGGACGGAATGAGTTGAAATTGCCCAGTATTATTATCGTTCAACCTGAAAACGTGGACATGAGTCAACAATTATGGGCATATTTCCGAAGGTCATGTGCAGAGGTCATCCAAGGTCCTGGGAAGGGAAAATTACCAAATGTTCATATCTTTTCCAAACGGTGCATGCATGCCTATGAGGTTGAACGTTGACTTGAGTTGAGATATGCAGTCGACATCATTGGCGAACGAATTTTGGGAGGTCCAGATCAACTAAAATGCTTGATTTAGCACTCGCAAACATAGATGCTATGGGGTGGAAGTTGAAATAATTATCCATACATTATTGCAATATTTTGAAGGTCATTGGAGGTCATTTGAGGTCAAATTAGGGAGACGTGTCCAATTTGACATGAAACTTTGTTACCAGCAATATTACAACTGGTATTATAAATGCCATAATCCCGGAGCGCATGCACTGACAGAAACGATGAATTATAGCAATAATCAACAATACAACTGCTCCGAAGAAATACTGTTTTTTAACAAGACTTGAGATGAAAGAAGGAGCAATACATCACATGCCGGATGTTAAACAATTGTTCACAGATCAGGAGCGTGTTTTTAGTGAAGGCCTGTTTCTTCGACTCTTCGATCTGGAGGGTCAGGCTATCCCGCTGCTGACCTGAGTGAGCGACGCGGTTTGGTAGAGAGAGATGAGTCCTGCAGGTGGAGCGGTCGACAATTGGTGGAGGCATTGAGTCTCAACAGTGATAAAACGTGAATGACTAACTATGTCCTATCCTCCGCACACGTCACGTCCCGTGACTCCCTGAATATCGACCAATTTGGTATAACACAACACTTCACGTGTGTCAGAGTGCTAGTTGTCCGCCCCGTAGGAAACATCTCCCAATAACCCCAGCAGATACACGAGGTGCGTCCATTCTCGCAAACTACTTCAAACAATATCGGCAGCCTAGGGTCTGGTATCTCGAATGGACTATGCCTCGGCGACGACGGGCGCCCCAGCTACACCAATATTCGATTTGCCTCAGTAGCACATTGCAAGGATGGTCATTGAATCACATCCATCACCCGTACTGGCAGGGTCTGCACTGGCCCAGGTGATTACAGGGTCAAGTTCCCTATTTGAGATGGTTTTTGTCAGTTAGCCAATTACTGATGTACCTGCCTGACAGTTCAGACTGGGAGTGAAACCCTCCTGCCATTTCCAGAATATACTACCTTACAGACAGCATGCGCCATGTTCGACCTAGTAGGGACACAACTCACCCTGGCTGTATTATTGAACTTGCAAATCAGGGTCATCAAACAGACCATTATTATCTCTACGTTCGCAGATCCTGCAGGACAAAGGCGCGAGATACGACAGCATGGACATAGAGAGGAGGAGAAACCTAACCCCCCCCGATGGCTTTCATCCCTCCCGAGGGAGATAAAACCGCTCTTGCGGACGATCGAGGCTTGGAGTAGCGCATTGGATATGGACTCGAGATACTGTATTGCACTCTTGTAAACTGAGAGAGAAGGAGGATCCTGAGGCGGATTACAGTGTCTGGTTCGGTAAAGCTGTTGAGGTGATCCTTGGTAAAGAAGTGAAGATGGGAAGAAAAACACTGCAAAGAGCACTTGGTTGAGAGAACGAAAAACAAAAACTCCGCCAGATATGAAGCTGACAGATGGAGGAGAATGTATGGAAGAAGAAGTAAGCAGAGAGAGCTTACCCATTCTGTTGCATGCGGAGAGGAAGGATTTTATAGTATCGCCCTGGCAGCATCAAAATATGACTACAGGAAATTCCTTGGCATTTCTGAAGTGGAGGCGAATAAAATGGTATAACGCTAGCAGACGGGGAATTGTTTGGTAGACAACAAAATCATAGGCGGAAAGGGGGGCCTTTGGAACCACCCCACTTCACGCATTGCATGTGAAGTTTAGGAAGAGTTTTGCACTTTGACGCAGGGTTTCAGATATGAAAGGAAGTGGTGTAGTAGACGGTTATGAGACACTACCTAACGAATCTGCACCAAGTGCAATAATTATTGCTACATGGTTCCATTCAGCACAGGAAGATATAATAGAATCAGTTTCTTCATTCCTGCCAGATGGTAGCTACAGCGTTCAGCTAGCCTAGCTTGACAGCTATCGCAATGTGCTTTAAAGCTGGACCTGGGCCTCGTGGTTCCCAAGAGGAAGCCGATCCACAATTGGCAACTGGCTTCCTAGACCTTGGGCAATATCATTCTATTGCATGCATATTGTGGAGCTAGCTAACACCTTCAACTCGATTAAATTGAACGCCCGGCAACTGCCCAAACCAGTGTTCCCCTAAACACCGTTGTGTGTGACCTACATGTGTCACTTCAAAGTTTTGTTGTAGAGAAAAACAAAAAATGAGGGCAACAGGCGAGTGCGGCGGCCCCCTGCACTAGTGGAAAAAGGCTTTGAGAGAAGGCATAAAAAAGACAAAAGTGTGTTAGAAAATGGGACTAACAGCAGTTTCAAAAAAAATACATTCTTTGTTGGTGGTGCATGCCTTAGGTGAGTGACACTACCCATTGCTAAGGCTTGAGTGTAAAAAAAAAATCTAGTGCGGGGTATGAGCTGTGAGACTGGATCCAAAACAAAAAATTAGGTAAAAAACAATTGAGTGTGCTGCTAATAAAGTGCACAAATTTTGCAGACGAGTCTTTTGTGTGTGCAATGCATTTGGGCAACGTAGGTCAGGTGAAAATGTCCGGACCGGGTGGTCCCGTTTACGAAGAATTACGTTCAATCTTCGTGGATTTGCATGGAATGTATCCATTGCAAGGGAGTGGCTGGAAGGGCAAGTTAACTTTCGAAACGTGGCCCTGGCACCAATTTGCAACTGGAAGCTAATGACTACTACTCTGCATAGGAGGCCAGGGGACTAGAGAACTGCATAACACTTCAACTCAACCTCATTTGGCCTTTCACCCCCATGTGCAATCAAATACCTATACAGGTTTAGGGGGTGCTCCAGTATAGGAGTCATAGTCAATAGTTTGCTTCGTTGGATCAAAACATTACTTGAACATTTAAGTCAGTAGTATGCCGCAGGGGGAGGGGGACGGGGGGGGTCAGGTAAGTAGTGCTTTGGTATTTTCCAGGTTATGTGCTCCCATGGTGAGGGATAGGGGGCCAAGTTATAGTTTCATCGACACAATGTAGCCTTAATTTGGCTTTGCCAGGCCTGGCTGCCATTTACATTATGGCAAAAATATGGGTACCTTCACCACGATGAGGGGGATATGTGTGCTATGTAAATTATAACTACAGACTGTCAAAAAACTCATCAGGCCACAAGTTGGTGGTTTTGCAAGGAGAGGGTTTCCTTTTTAGGTTTATTCATGGACAAGCAAAGCATTGTTGAATGGCATGGTGCAAAATCTTAAATGCATATTGACCCATAACTATAATAGGAGGTGGCTCAAAAATGCATTCTTCTGTTTATCATGCACTAGGCAATAGCAGGACGCACCCAATACCCTTGGCATGGCCAGTTGAATGTGGGTCAGCGTCATGACTCACAGTCACTCTCCAAAATAGGCATAATTATGTAGAAATGATGGAGTGGCTTACCAGTGAGTCCTGCATTTTCAAGGAATTGTAGGTCAGTTGAATGTGGGTCAGTGTCAAATCTAATGATTCGCACGTGTGTCACTTCCCCAAAATAGTCATAATTGGTAGAAAGTGATAGAAGAGCTGGTCCTACCAGTAAGTCTTGCAGTTCAAGGAATTGTAGGTTAGTTTAATGTGGGTCAGTGTCAAAACAACGTGATTTGCATGTTGGCACTTCCCAAAA
>JAODTK010001907.1:0-10011 GCA_026419785.1 Sclerodactyla briareus | reverse complement strand
AGTCACAATAAATGCCCATTGAATTATTAGCACGAAGCGGCGGTTGGCATACGCGGCGGCGGAGGAGTCTCCACACACAATAGGGAAGTAAAAGGCAAGTTTGCAGATTCGAGGAACAACGCTTGGGCAAAGAACAGGCACAATTCAGGATACAAAACCTGCCAAATTGGATAAACGGCCCACAATGTCAGCAGAATGCCGATTTCTCTTGTCGGAAGCTCGGATGATTGAGCAAAAATTGTTTCCATGTTTATGAAAAGAAATATGCACAAACTTCGTCCGTTTCGGTGATCCTGATGGTTGTTTCGCTTGTCTCAGTACTGTAGACCACGGCACGATAGCTATGAGAATCCGTGTTGGAAAAATATTAAGGAGTGCAATTTGTAATTTGGAAACTATTAATTTACCAATTGCTTCCTAGACATCGCATTTCTAGCCAAGTGGAGGCATCGATAGTCGTGCCAAATACAATTGAAACAGATATATCTTGCAGTCCGTGCCTGATCCGAAACGAGACAGAAAACAATTGCGGAGCGCGTCGAGATATTCCCTAAATGTATTGCGCTCTATAGGAATGAATATGTTATGTTAAACAAAAAAATAACACATTAAATTTCAGAATTTATAATTCTAGAAAAGATGAAAAGCATTTTTTCAAATATAGAATATACCAGGAAAACCGTGCGAAATTTAGCACCTTTCGACTTTTGTGGTTGTTCTACCTTCATCGATTGCAACAAAATTCGAACAACTTTGTGATATTCGTCAAAATTTCCGTCGAAAGAAACGGGCACGGCCTACGAGGCAAAACGGAAAAATTCTAACCGGGTTCCGAGATGTGCTAACTGGTCTGACTTCCAAGGCCTTTTCCCCCTAGACCCCAACTAACGTGGTCCCATGGAAGGTATAATTCAGGCCAATGACCAAAGAAGAGAACTTACCTGCCCTTGGTGGACTGCACATTTTCTCCCACCCACCCCCCAAAATCACATTTAGAGCATGAATTTGCACCAAAGCCAAAAACTTTTCAAAGGGGACGGGTTAAACCCGCTGCCTGAGACCCCTCTCACTGGGCCCTAATAAATGTTAGCCCCTCGCCTAGTTCAGAAATGTCTTACGTAAGGCTGCCGACAGAGTGGAACATAACTCTAGACCTCAAGACGGATCTAGTTTTCCTTTCTTTCTCACTTACTGATGTCGCAGGGCGAAAATACCTTCACCCATTAAATCAATTGAGTACGCCCAGTCTGGACAGAGTAACTAGGCTACCTAGTTTGTTCACATTCTTTAATTGTAAATCCAAACTGCTTTGACTTCAGGCTCAAACTTACCAAATTGCGTAGCCCTTGAAGAACGCAAGTTTTCTGAGATGGAAAAATTCGGGCAAAAAATCTGGACAAAGGAAAAAAGGCACAAAAGTGTGGAAGGGGAAAGTCCCCAATGCCTGTTGACTGGCCTGAAAAGTTTCAATAAACATCGAAAACATGCAATTTTTTTTTTTTCGCGCGGGGGCTGGCTTTCTTCGTTTAGGCAAAACATGTTATGCAAAAAAAAAAACAGGAAGGGGGGTCCTCCGTCGCGTAGGGCCCAGCTCAATCAGCACTTTTCTCCTGTCGAATTATTGTTCTGCAGTTGCCTACGAAGCAATGAGCACAGAATGTTCCGAGGTGTCAAGAGTGAGAACACCTAGTACAGAGACTTTCAAAAGTGGGGGTTCACGACCCCACAAAGACTGCCGCCCTTGGATGGAAATAGTCCTAGCAGATACCACCGAATACTTGCTAATTGGCAAACATTTATTTTCAATAATTTTTTCAAGTTAGGTGATATGTAAATCTATGCCCATATAGTAAGATGGTAAGGATATACGGTGCGTACAGACCAACTTAGGCCAATCAGTCATGAATATCCGAGACTGGTCGGGCGGGTGGCCGGGTGGTGGCAGGATAATTTGAGAGTGCAAAACACTAACGAAAATACCCAAATTCAGAGAAAAATGGAAAGAGAAAGAAAATGTGGGCAAAGTAAAAAAAGAAAAGTTTTTAAATATGGATTTGGTGGCTGAATTTTCGAGGCGCAGCAGTACGATATAAGTTGTGAGATAAACTGCAATGAAATCCATAACCTTTTTTAGTTATGGGGTAAGTTGTTCTGCCCCATTTACTGAACCGTGAACAGTACCCGTGCAGGCACCTGGTCATTATTATAGTGGGTGTGCGGTGGATCACAGTGATAATCATAATTGATGATTGTCTAACTGATCAATTATGTCTAACCGAACAATAATCGCGTGGGAAATTGTTCTTAAGTCCACTAATTCAGGTGCGGACCCCAGGTTTGATGAAATCTGGACCCAACTAGACCGAAGTCGAAGATTGACCATGTTTCATACCGAGTGGCTCGAATTGAAATCGAATGGCCAATTTCAATGGCGTTTTTATACCCGGCGTTGAATTGGCGATGGTAATGCTTCGAAATCATGTTGTTCACTCGAATAATTTCAGAGCCTTGGGGAGAGGACTTTCCCCACTCCCCAATTTGTCTGAGATGAAATTCGTGCTAAAATTTCGTGGAAAATTTGGAACAGAGAAAGGCAAAGTGAAAAAATGCCTGAATTTTCTGCTGACTTTTTCGATAAAATGCCCGGAAAACATGCAATAAATCGCGCGCTCCCGCCGCGCTGGTAGCTTCTTCGATGACTGACTTGTAACATTCGACCAAATATTTACTGCTTCCAATTGGAATGGTCCCGTACGCCTCTGATGGCTTTTCACCTTCGGATCCCCAGGGAAACCGTTGGGCAGAACCCCTGGATCCCACGCAAACGAAGCCAGAGAGGGAGAAAGGTAAAAACAAGCGCAAGTGAAACGTCTTGATAGCTGGCGAATACACTGCATATGTTCGTCACCAATCCACATTATTATTTGTTCACATTTTATTGACCTTCACTGACATCTGTCCATAATCTTGGAATGGTTTTGGAACGTCTTACCACATTGGCCTAATATTTGCGTCAGTGCCCAGCACAAAGTACCCTACTAAATCATTCCTAGCCTGTATATTAGCTACATTAGCCTACCCAACCATTGAAAATAACAACTCTCTTCCTCTTTCCTGGGTCCACCCGCCACAATCTAGAGCGAGATGAGTTGATGGACAAATCCTTTCACCCCTGGACAATATGTTTTTTGTCAACTAGCCGGGCCTGCAGCCCTGTACCTTCTGAACAGATAAGGTAAACACTGCGCTGCAGAGGGATGGGAGTGGTGTAAACAACCTCTCTCACACTGTCGCAGATAACTAGCTCACTGGAAGTGGAATTTGGGGATATTTAATTGGATTTCATTAAATCTCAATCACATGATTCAAAACGGTAATGGAACTCAGCCAGCCCCATGGCATGCTTCATCATTCCCCCACCAATTTCAACCTGATCGCACGTCGGTTTAGAAGTTACGATGGGAGCCTGTTGGGATAATAATTGAGTTAATTGAAATTTCATCACACTATGCCAACAAAAATGTAACTCAGCTCAGCCAGTTGCATGCTCCATCCCCCCACTACAATTAACAAACCTGATCGATGTACGGTTCAAAGTTACGAATGAACGTGACGAACATACCGGAAACGACGAACGAACGAACTAACTGACGAACGAACGAACGAACGGACCGGAGAACTGAGGAATTGCCAAGCTGCTTCCTCCTCCCTTCCCCGCAGCTGACATACCATGTGTGTACTGCGGTAATCATCTAGTTAATGCACAATGACAACTTTTTTGTCTGTCTCTTACTCAAATCACACATGTGGTGGGTGCTATCGACTCTGGCAAGTGCCGTTTCCGGCGATCTGGCGGGTATGACAATCGCTAACATTTTCTGGTACACTTCGCGCCAACCATGATGGCGCTCCGCTTATGGGTCATCTTTGCATTCCATGTGCCCCCACCTTTTCAGAAAGGATCGACGCCCCGTGCTTACCCGGTGCGCGAACCCCCAAGTCTCTGCGCCCCAAAGCCCCCCCTCCTCTTGATTCGCGCCTGCTATCATTCTCATTCGAATCCAGAGGATTTTTAACCCCACCCTCTCGTTTCTCTTCCACGGCAGGTGGTTCGTGAAGCCCCGTACTTGCTGTGTGGCTATTCTTAGTGCTGGCAATCTCTGACATTCTTATTTGCCTCATTACACTTTCTGCACGTTGGCTCGATGGCGCGCTTGGTGTTGAGGGCTTTGGTCCTGGCAGCTGTATTAATTGCTTCGGTCCTCAATCTTCAGCCCTGTGCACGTGGTCCATCTGTAGGCGAATCCCTGATTGTCACGCGATCTTCCACCTCTTCCACCCCTCTTCGGGGATTGACCATGGCATTGGTTTCTGTCCCCCCTCACCCCGGTATTCGTGCAACTAGTTAATTGGTAGTTTTCCTGGTCTTTGGTTGGTTATTGTCTCTGTCCTCCATCTTGCTTGGCACACTCGGCTTAGCGTATCGCTATCCCTCTTTGTGTATGTAAACACTACTTTTGTGGCGAGTGCCTGCACAACCCTCATGTCCACTGATGCTTCGGAACCCCTCTAAGACCCTTCCTCTGCAGTTCTTGGGATATACAACCTCTGTACCTCTATTTCAGCATTTCATTACTTATCATTCTGTTGATTCTTGACGAGTCGGAGGAATCTATGCAGTCATGCCAGTGTGTGTGGTGTGTGTGTGTGCGTGGTGTGTTCGTGCGTGTGTGTGTATGTGTGCCTGTGTGACGCCTGGTTTGTGGACACAATAATTCGACCCACCTGGAATGGGACGAAGCGCATACGTGTATATGTGGTTCCCCAGAGAGTACCTGAACCCTAATTGTTTTGGGGCCAGGTCATGGTCATCTGAGGTCAACAGAGGTCAAAGTCTGACCACCTTTTGAACACGATAGTCCATAATGGTTGGTCTATCGGGTCAACGTTGGTGTGAGCTTTCTTATGGGGATTACGGAACCCATTGTCTTTGGTATAGGGTCGGGGTGATTTTTTGTCAAAAAATGTGGAAAGTCAATAATTTGGCCAATTTTTTATGGCTTGTAAACACGATAACCTCGACCCCACCTAGATCGATAAAGCTCTACTTGGTATGTTGTGTTTCCCATGATGAGTTACATGACCCTATCTTTTTGGAGTCAGGTCATAGGTCATCTTAGGTCCCCCGAGGTCAAAGTCTGAAATCCTTGCAATGGTGTGTAGCTATCTTATCAAGATTAATTTGTCAGAATTTTACGTTTCCCCCCCACCATGGCTGGTAACCATCTCCCCTCCCATTCGTCGCTCCCATTCGTCCTCAGTCGGCTATAGGTTTGCCAAAAGAGTCCATGAACACTAAGCCTTTTGGCTGGTTGTATTATATTGATTATTATTTATTAGGATTATTCTTATTATTATTATTATTATATGATTATTATTATTATTAAGATCGTGCAGCAGAACTGTAAAGATTCTTGATAGTGTAACCTGCCCCTAAAAGTATGTTTATTTTCAAACACTGACTGTTTGGTTTCTTTATTATTATGAATGAATTATCAGCGTCGTGACTATTTCAGGTGATCCCTTCTCGGAATACTACGGTAACTGCTCGGCTCTAACAAGACCTGGGACAATGTAACAAAGACCCCGGGGATTGAAACCCTCTGGCGATTTTTGGCTTGGAAACGATAAGAATTGCGTACTTGACCACCAGAGGAACTAGAATTAAGATAAATCACCGCCTCTGACGGAACCGTATCATCAACGACTTAAACAGAAACTTCCGCAATTTTCTTGACGAACCCAGGAATTTACACGCTGGACGTTTGACCAAGGTCAACATCCGCAGAAGTGAGGGAGATGATTGGCAGAATATCAGTCGCCTTGTGTCGTGCATGGTAACTCACCTCGTGAATGACCCCCAACTTTGGGAAGGCCTTGCACAATAATTTTTTCACCGACAAAATGCTCCCCAGTGCGACTGCTCGGACCCCCAAATTGCTCTCGCCCGCCACCCCCAACCTTTCAGACAGTGGCGGCGCCCTTGTTGTGGGATTCAGATCCCATTGAAATTCATGTTTAAAACCTTGATTGGCTGCCAGGTCTTGTATCGACTAGAGCTGGAATTGTAACGGAGACCCCAACTCCAGTTTGTTTCAAAAGACGTGTTGCTCAGTGACCACGACAACCCTACGCAGCTGCGTTTTTGTCCGCGCGCTTTCGGCTAATAATATAGACAGAATTAAGAGAACAATAACACGCGTGTAGGTTCCCCGTTCAAGACACTGTGGGGGGGGGGAAAGAGTGACTATGCCTAGCTCATTCCTCCTTCTACATATTGTCTCTGAATCTCGGACTGGACCTGGATATTACGTACTTACCCGAGGTTAAAGCGAGCGCATGTTGACGCAGAATTGATTGATATGGGTCTCTTAGAATGCACAAAATAGCTTGGCTTCTACGGCCACGTCTTCTGGAGCCCAACGGTGGACCTACAACGGTCGGGCTCGTCCTCTGGCAGAGTCGCCGAGCGTTTGAGCAGTCGACCACCTTCAACCTTCCCCCCCGAAAAATGTACCAGTTGCGCCTCTGCCCGGGAGGAGAAGTAACCGGCACGACAGGAATATCTTCACCGGATGTAATAGTTATCATTTTTTGGTTCCTTGGCGAAGCCAAAAGGAATCTAATGATGATGCAGTCACGCGTGTGCGTGTGTGTGTATGTGTGTTGTGTTGTATGTGTGCGGTGTATGTGTGTTGTGTGTGTGTGTGGTGACACTGTTTGCGGTTCCATCCACGCGATATCTAACAAACCAAGAGCATGTATTATGTTCATATCAGGTTAGTAGGTTCACCCAGGGAATGGTTACCCCTATTGGTTTTTGGGGGTACCATCGATGTCATTTCAAGGTCATGAGAGGTTAAACTTTGAAAAGTGTTTCCGCAACGATATCTAGATGATCGCACCGCAGGTATGAAATTCATATTGGTAGGTAGGTTAAAGTAACCCATGTCGGGAATGACCCCTATTGTTTGTGTGTGAGGTCAAGGTCATTTAGAGGTCCTCATATGCATCTTATATATCTTGGCAACTAAACTTTTAGAGTATGTCGTGAATGGAAAGTTTTGTTCGTCCTGTTAATACATCTGGTGACCGCTTAGACCTCATTTGACCTTTTGACCTTCTGCCCTCATTTGACCTGACCTCTGATTTTGCCCTTGCTATTTTTTTTTGTATTGGCGGGAATCGCTTGTTAAGACAACAAAAAGTGCAATGACACTGCCCATACTACATACTCTATATCACCAGCATCACAAACCATCTCAATGAATGTGGAAGGGAAAGACAGCTAAATCGTCACAATATCTCGGCAACGAAACATTTGAGAGGACTGTCATAATAGAAAGTTTCGTTTCGTCTGGGTGAAAATACATCTGGTGACCAACTTTGACCTCCCCAAAAAAAAATTTGACCTATGGACCTTTGACCCCTCATTTGACCTTTTGACCTGTGATTTTTGCATCTTTTTATGTTTGGCCGGAAGCGTCTTGTTTTAAGACCAACGAAAAGTCAATACACTACCATACTACGATACAATTATCACAAGCTATCTCAATGAATGTGGAGGTCAATAAGCGAAAACATTGGGAATGGTGATAATTTGGCATTTGACATCTTCTCCTCAGCATGATATCTATAGAATGCAAGTATCTATCAAGTTCAAATTAAGTGTGTGGATTGTCACACATGATGAAGAATAACCCTATTGTTTTTTGGGGGGGGGGGGGGTATCAGGTCAAGGCAGAGTTGTTGACAAGAAGTCCACTTTTCGTCAGTCAGTCAAGTCATAAGTCCATCATCATCAAGTTCAAGTCAATTCGCAAGTCGATCATTTTTCCGTCAAGTCAAGTCAAGATCACAAGTCGCTCATTTTCTTGCAAGTCAATTCACAAGTCAAATTGTTTCAATCAAGTCAAAGCCCAAGTCCAATTGTTCCAAGTCAAGTCACAGTCATTCAATTGTAACAGGAGCCATGTTTTGTTCATGTTTCTATCTATCCAGACATTGGATTACACTTTCACCCCCAATGATGTTGGAAATAGCAGAGTCACAGACTGGAGAGTTCCGACTGCCCCTCTATGTCGTGGCAACGATGGCATAGTGGCTCGCTTCCTGTCCACGGAAGTGGAGAAACTACTCTCGTATGTGGAGTCTCTCTATTCTTCATGATCACAGGGTTCAGGCCTCGATTTTTAAGAGAAAATCCCAGGATAGCACTGAAATGCTCTTCTGGGGACCAGGGGTGCTCATAGTACTATCATATCATGGGGCTATAGGAGGCCTCAAACTTCTATTTTCCGTCCACAACTGACCAATTCAAGCCTAACGAAATGCCCATGTTGCGCATAGGCAGACTGGATTGACAGTTGTTTCCCCATGCCCCTGCTAGTCGGCCGATGTATTAAAAAAATCGGACATCATGTGATATGACGCACAGTGAGCCAACTTCACGCTAGCCCTGGCCCTGGGGGCGTTCATCAGGTACAGAAATTGTGACGACGTGAACAAACGTTTAGGAATTTAGAATGAATGTTTGATTTGTGATCATGTAAATCAATGAAATCAGATGAGATTTCCATTCAGTAACGGATAGTAACAAATATTTTTTAAGAAGAAGACAATGTTATATCCGTCGGGCAACCAACCAACTTAGTGCGTTCTGGTTTGTCCGTAAGCATTTCTCGACGATCGGAATCAGACGCCGTATTTATAATCAAGTGCCAATGGAAAGGCCCTGTGTACATGCATGTATGTTCTGTTGCAGTATAGTGCCTTGCATTCTTTAGGTGGAAACCAAACCACGTGGCTGAGACGTGTCAGTGTAGTCGTGTTGTTGTGTCTGACAACTGAATAAAATTACATCGTGAAGTTATTTCCAGCAATTTCTACTAATAAACTTGCGCGGGAATGATCCCCGCATATGAATTTAATAATTCTCAGCGGAAATCGCGCACCTTAGAGTAAGCACCAGTCCACATGTATGAAACGCCCCCCCCTAGCGGTCCTGCGCTGCACGTGTTTTCCAAAGCAGAATAACTGATACATTGTTTTGGCATGTACAGTACGTGGCAGTACACAATCGCTTGCGGGATTCCGCTGGCTCGCACAGTCTGTTTGCCCTCCTCTCCCGTGGGATAACGAGGCACAGCATTCCTGGTTTCGTGACTGATTATCCCTCGTACACTGTTATCATATTACTATGTACGAAGTAGCTCGCTCGATCGGCCGCCGAGCTGGGTCTGGGTTGATGAAAAGGGGGGGAAAAACAAAAAGATTTTTTGTCCAATTTCCGACAAGTCAATTTGTTCAAGTCAAGTCCAGGTCACAAGTCATTTCTCTGCAATCCAAGTCAAGTCACGAGTCATTCAGTTTTCAATTCCTTCTGCAAGTCAAGTCAAGTCGTCAAGTCAATTCTTGCATGTCAAGTCAAGTCAATTCACAAGTCAAAAAATGCGACTCGAAGTCGACTCGAGTCACAAGTCAATTGGACTCAGTCACAACTCTGTTTCAGTCACCATAGGACAATCCTTTATCTCTGGCAACGATTCATTGTACGAGTGAGAACAAGCATATAGCCAACCAAACAATATTTCGCCCAGTGAAGACAGTCCAAAATCTTTGATGTCTTTTATTTGTTTATTTCCTGAATATGTTTGAGTATTGGACCTAGCACCAAATATTTTCCCTAGACAAGACAGTACAAAATTCTGAATGGTCATTTTATTATTAGCCCCAGTGACCATCCTATATTTTACCTCGTGACCAGTAGTTGGTGGTTGCTACGGGTGGGGGTGGCCACTTGTTGGCTTGCACGCACCCCCCCCCCCCCACCCCACGGTTTCATAGGCAGCTTATAAAAATAAAAAATGTAGGCCCTGTGGGTGAAGGCCTGCTCACTGCATTTTTGAAAAATTTCCAATTGCAAAGCAAAAACACCTCTTCTTTGCGTAT
>JAODTK010001906.1:0-19144 GCA_026419785.1 Sclerodactyla briareus | reverse complement strand
TCTTTCTTTTCTGGGCAAGAGTTCTTGCATTCATGTACCGAAGGTAATGCCGATTTTCCCTAGAACCTATCTTCCCGGTTTTTCGCCATAGCATACTTTTCATGCATCCCAGCCCCTGTAGGAGACAGAGGGCGCTTCCTCCTCGAACCCGTTTGACTACCGGTCTGGTATAGTGTTCAGGCGTTTGCCATCATCCCACCATGTGTCATGAGCGGCATACAACCTCCCCAGACCCGACCACAGTCCTCAGTCAAGGTGCATCGCCCTTTTCCCTAGCAACAAGCAAACCTCCCCCTTGCAGTGCTCAGAAGTAGTCTTTCTCTCCGTGGTGTTGTGTTATCAACCATGTCTTGACGCTAGAAGTCTCCATGTTAGAGATTGAAAGCTAGAGATGGCCGAGTGAGAGTGATGCCCCTCATTATATGTACCCGCTCTCCATATCCCCCGATACCGTATTAACCTCATTTGCATAAATACGAACAACGCGTTTGGAGTCATGGGAGCATGACTGACTTCCCTTAATTCCTAAAGCCGACCAGTGTAGCCTATGTACCCACTTCAATAACTTTTAAATTTAATGTGGAATACTTTGGCAACCTAGTGATTCACTTTCTATCCATATGTTTCAATTTTGGTCATTTGGTTTGGGTTAAGCGTAACATTAGCTATGGCCCTGCAAAATTACACAATGGACACTCAAACAATCCAATGTAAGCTTAGGTCTGCAGGTCTGGGTCGACTTCTAGTGGTTTCGTCTGCCCGTCGGCTTTACTTGCGTCGTGTTTCTTCCCCGCTCCTCCAGGTTTCGTGAAATTGGTCGGATCCTAGAGTTTACTGGTCGTGCGTCGGATGAGCACTTAAAATGACGGCCCGGGATGGGACTGAAGTTGGATTAACTACAACCCCGATATAATCTGAGGCACTTCGTGTTTTTTTTTTTGTTGTTTTTTTTTTGGGGGGGGGGGGGTCCCCTCCTCGCCTCGTACGCCTATGTACAAGGGAAGGAAAGAACTCCACCATTGAACAGCCGAAATTTCGTATACTATACTCACGAATGTCATACTGATCAGGGACTACAATTGATTTTAACGTGAATCCTGTACTTTGGATATTTTTCTGCGGATGTGGTTATTGTTGACGCTCAATGCCAATCGATGTCCGATTGTAGTCATATTTTATACTCTTTTTCCATGTAAATATAAGTAATTAATTATTTTTGAGTCCACAAAATGGGAACAAAAGTTCCTAACGAACGTTGTTGGCACTTTTTGAATTCTTGTCATCAGTCTGTCAGTCACGAAACAATGTCATACGAAATACCTGTAACATTTCAACTGGATATGGGTCTTGCCGGCCCAACATGGCATATCCTAGCGTGCCTTCAACAATGGGACAAGTCAGTGGCTGTGGGATCCTGGTTACTGGGAGTAGCACTTTTATGGAGACGAACATCACAAGGTGCTCATTTACAAATTCTTGTTTCATTTTCCAATGGGAAAGGAGACGACTTATGATCGGTTTTCTTAGATTTTCATTATTAAACGTTTGTTGTTGTACTCATTCTAACCATATTCGTAACTACAATCTACAATAATTAACTTGCCCCACCAATCATGTCTTCCACATTTGTGTTAGTATAAGAAGTTCAAATATTAGAATATTTCAATCTTGCCTTTCCTTGGAATATCGCAAAACCGGTTATACTTGATCTTATTTAAGTATGATTGTAACAATGAATGATAGGCCTATGTTATGACTCCATCTTCATTGATCTTGATTCGCTGCTGAGCACCGCGAACCTGCGCATATTCCTGTATCGGATATCCGATAATGACAGAAGAACATTTTTTCACGAAGTGTAAGGCCCACTGACCCTTAACACCGATTTTCAGAAATGATGAATAGTTTCGAACAAGGTTCATGTTAACATTGCCTGATCTATACCTTGATCCTAATATCGTCTTAATGTATTGAATAAAACGGATAGACCTCGGAAGTCCTCCTTAATTCCTTTTTTCCTGAACCAATATTGAAGGATAATCGAGAAGACTCCATTCTCCCAGTCATGCAAATAATGGTTCCTAATTTGACTCAATCACGCGATTTTACATTGACATCGTTTATGTTCGTTTTGTACCAGAATAAAATCATTAATTAATGTTTCAACTACCAAAAAACCTTCTATCATGACAAGTCACAAAATATCGTGTATATTTCGAATTTGGAATGATTTCGTGAGAAATTAAAGAAGTTCTAATACTGATGCGGAGGCTAGAAAACGTGATGAGCCAAAATCACATTGGATCTACGATTGGTTATTCGTGCGAGTAGTCTTCACCAGGTTGGGTGGTATCGACCTATCGGGTCGATCATTTCTACGACTCTCGTATAGCGCTAGTCGGATCTCGTGCGATTTGTGGTACACTTGCAAGATCAGTTGTAGGTTATCGATTGTGCGACTAGTGCGGAGATACATGCGCTCGCACGAAAATCGTGTATAGCTGATCGTACGGTCGAATAGTCGTGTGACCAGAAGTTGCCAACTCGCGTTTTCAAATGTCAGGCATTGCAAAAACTGCGTATCCACCACACCACCATGAAGGGTGAGGGATTGGGAATAACGCTCAACCAGATCAGACCCTGATAATAAAATAATAATAATAATAATAATAATAATAAGAATAATAATTAATAATAATAATTAATAATAATATTAAATAATAATAATAATAATAATAATAATAATAATAATAATAATAAATAATGAATAAGAATACACTAATAATAATAGTATTAATAATAATAATAATTCCATTTAAATGCTTTTTTATGCGATGCCTCAACCATTTTTACAAATAACCACGACAAACTATAACAAGAATATTACATATTGCTTTCAAGTTACGTGTGAAGTAGATGGTATCGTAGAAGGCGGTGCGGATGTCGCTCTGGCGGAGGGGTTGTCATACATAGAGTAAACTTATACGATGGATAATGTTTAATCTGTGGGGCACAAGGGGGAAAGGATGAAGAGTGCAACAAAATACCTATGGAGCGAAAGTACCACCAACTGGTTGACACGGATCATGCAAGATAGCTTTTGGTTTACTCCCGACCAAACTGTACCCACCCCACCTCACACCCCGGTTGCCGTTAAAAGAACCGTTCCGGGAGCTTTGACGGCCATGAAGCTGGATCAATTTTTATTCGTTATACTTCGTCTGTAGCTGCTCCGATTTGCCTTTTTTTTACAATTTAAGAACGCCCAAATCGTTTTTTTCTTGTTTTTCCAAGCAGTCCTACAATAACCTACGAAAAACCTTTCTCCTACATGTCCTCTTTCAAATAATGCTCTGCCCTTACGCAACCCCTGTCTTCCATGACTGGTGAAGTCTGCCAACGGAGGCAACACAGAATCCAGACGTCATTCCTAATCAATCGTGCGCTCTATGGTCGAGGGCGCCGAGGGGACCACCTATCCTATGCCCCAAAACGTGTCACTCTCCTGTCCAAAAGAAGCACGCTGAAAAGAAGGGACGTCAGGCCAGTGTAAAGGGTCAGCAAAAGGGGGGAGGGTGGGGGGGGTAGGTTCCTCGTTGGTGTGCGAGTTTACAAAGATCAGTGAAAAACGATTGTTGAATAGTTTTATCACAGACTGGGGAAAAACATAACCAGCCATATGGTTTGAAGCATTTACTACATAGGCTTTGTCGCGCCTCCCTCATATGGCGAGGGAGGCCGCAACCGCTTCCTTACTTATGCTGTGTTCGCCCGAATCATAGAGTATAGGAGTAATCCTTGACAGGCGCCCACCAGCGCTCAGAACGAATTTCTTCGGGAACGTTCAAGAGGGTTGTGTCTCTCATATGCACCGTAATTTAGCAATTGGAGACTCCCGGGCCGCGGGCCGAGCCGACGACCCGGCCTTTCCGCGTTAAGCCCCAGAGGGAAACTACGCTAATATGGCTTAAGTTGGGTAAACCTCCGGATCCAGTTATATGAACGCGCCCGAAACCACCTTTACTCTGGAATTTCAGTATATTTTACTTCGGTTCAGTACTCAGGTCAAGGACGAGTCAGGTTACGCTGGATCAGGATCTGTGGTCAGAATTTGATATCTCTTTTAGTTTTCTAGATTTTGGGGGAACTGCTGTTGCGGGTGCTGAGAACAATCACCCGGCCGAGCGCCTCGTAAACTGACTGGTAGCGCCCCGCTAACCGAGGACTCCAAGCTACCGATTCAAACAACTTGGGTCTATATAGTCTAATAAATTCGAAAAACGCGTTTATCACAACATCCACTCCCACCTTCGCGGCTGCTCACGGTTACCGAGATACGGGAGATCAAAGTAACCACCGAGTGCTCATGGAGTGTGTGGCAAGGGCGCGCCGGTTAAGCGGGCTGGCAGCGCACCCTAACCCTTGCTAACCGACCCCCCGGGGACTGCGATTCAAGCGTAATGCTTGGATGGTCATTAAGTGAATGGGTAATTTTGAAAAAATAACGACCTATTAAATTCAATTCGGAATGACGTCCCTAGCTGCAATACTCGAAGAAACGACCACGATGTTCAATTCGGAATAACGACCCCTTATCCTGAATTCGGAAATAGCGACCAACGGGTTCAATTCAGAATAACGGTCCCCGATTCTGAGATTCGGAAAATAACGACCCCGATGTTCCATTCGGAGGTAGCGGTTCTCATGATGAATTCGGAATAAAGACCTTTCGGAATAAAAGTCCTAGTTACAATTCGGAATAATAACGACCCTTCGGGATAACGGGGGGGACCCTCGGAATAAAGATGCCCTCCGGAATAGCGGTCCAAATGATGAATTCGGAATAACGACCCTTCGGAATACACGGTCCCTATGTTCAATTCGGAATAACGACCCTTCGGATAAAGACTCTTCGGAATAACGAACCGGAACCCTCATCATATGCGTCAACTCCTTTTTATTCATGTGGCATGCCAATGCCATATATAACGAATGGTGAGGTAGTGAATAGATACTGTATGTGAATCATCAAAGAGTGATCACAGGCCAGGGGGGGAATGGGGTCAATGATGAAGAAAGCTCCAATAAAAAGGTACGAGAGGAATGTGGAAGAGAGCAATTTAATCCGCTATGCTTTTCGCAATGCTAGTTAATGCATGGCAATCGATATTTACAAATTATTTTCATTAAAATGCGCATATTTTTTATTGGAATGTCCTGACGCTCCGGAGTCCAGGCCTACAAGACAACTCTTGCCAACCCAAAGAAGAATAGTTCATTATTGCCATTGTACATCTCAGATATCAGAGTAAAATCATAGACCTTGATATTCGCACCTTCATGAGGTATGACCAGCCCGGGGACTGGTACTCTATTTTTAAAGTTCTCGTTATGTCAGGATAGTATATGTCGATTCAGTAGCCGACTTTGCATTCAAAACATTGCCTGGTACATATAAAAACAATACAGCCCTAAATTTTAAAGAGTACAGTCAAATTTGCATAAGGACGCGAGGACTCGGACTCGACACTGTTGTGACTTGGACTCGAGGATGCTGATGACTCGGACTCGGATTGAGAGGGACTCAAACTCCAGCAATGCTTTGTATCCCCATAAAGGAAAGTATAAAGCTAATTCAACCAGACCTGTCAAACCGTTCCGGAACTTTATATGTTTACAAGGTTTTCAACTATGACCTCTGTTGACTATGACCTGAATACCAGACAAATAGGACTCATGTACTCATCAGGGGATCACACAAAACAAGTATGGTTATCCATCCAGGTGGGGTGAGTTATTGTGTTTACGGCAAGCAGGCGTCACATACAAACACTGTCATGACTTCCATCAAGGAATAAACAGAGAGCAAAAGGGCTTTCGCTTAGTGATTCTTGACTCTCTCTGACAGCCTTATAGCCAGACACAAGGACAAAGGGTAGATTGTACCAGCTCATCATGGGAAACAATAACTTCCGACAAATTTTCCATTTTCCCAGCCAACCAAAGGATTCTCCATATTTTGATGAGGACGCTACACACTCAATTTTAGGTTTTCAGACTTGAAGTTTCCAGTTTTCCCAGCAAACCAATAGGGATTCTCCATATTCTTGATAAGGAGAGACACACTCACTTTTAAGTTTTCAGACTCCGGTGACCTCAGATGACATCTGAAATGACCCCAAAAAACAATGGGCTTCAGTATTCACCATGGGGAACCCCCAAAAAAAAAAAAACATACCAAGTATGAGCTTCATCCATCATGGTGGGGTCGGGTTATCGTGTTAAAGCCGAAATGGCCACCAAAGTATTGATTTTCCAATTTTCCATTTTTACCGAATGCACCCCTGATCTGAACCAACCAATAAGGTCCTGTACTTGATGCGGGAAGCTACACACTAAATTTCAAGGTTTTCAGAATTTTGATGGGTGTTGCGTTATTGTGTTACGCCTAAATTAGCCAAAAATTGAATTTTCACAAATTTTTATTTTTGATCACAAAATCATCCCGACCTATACCAAAAACAATGGTTCATGTACTACCCATAAGAAAGAAATACATGCCAAATTTCAACCTGATCGGACCAACCATCTGGACTTGATGTTTACAAGGTTTTCAGACTTGACTTCTGACCTGACCCCACAACAATAGGGTTCATGTACTCATCATGCGGGAACACACATAACAAGTAACAAGTTCATTCATAGGGTGGGTTCGAGTTATCGTGTTTACAGCCAAAATATGGACTTCACCAAATTTAGTATTATTATTGACCAAAATTCATCCATGACCTAAACCAAAAACATAGGGGTTAATGGATTCCCATAAAAAAGCTATTCACAAATTTCAACTGATCGGACCAAACCATCTGGACCTGATGTTGACAAGGTTTTCAGACTTCGACCTCTGGCGACCTTTGACTGACCCCAAAACAATAGGGACATTGTAAACTCATCATGGGAGAACATGCACATACGAAGTATGAAATTCATCATTTTTTTTATTTTTTTTATTTTTTTTAAAAGCCCAAAATTGGCCAAAAATAGGGACTGTTCACCAAATTGTCCATTATCAGCCAAAAAATTCACCGTCGACTTGACCCCCAAAACAACAGGGTATGTATAATAATGGGGAACACACATACCAAGTATGAGTTCATCCATCCAGGTGGGACAGTTATCGTGTCACAGCTAGCGTTCACATACAGACCCCACACACACACTGTATGACTGCTAGATTCCTCAGACGCATCAAGGAATCGAAAAGGTTTCTAAGAAACACATCTTGGAACACAAACCTAATTGCCCGACAACTTACTTATTACAATGACAACTGATAGGGGTACTTTATACATAGGCCTACTAGATAAGGCAAATTATGATGTTAATGTAGTCCAAATGTTGGAGAGTAGTGGAATTGTACTGGAGTGAGGTTAGAAGCTTTTTTTTCCCTTACCAGATAAAGGAAGGAACCAGTTCAGTGAGCTGACAGTGGATGGAACTAATGAAGTGGGAAGCAGAGAAAGAGTCATCCATTGGTTAACTCTCTCTTAACATTCTGACAGGACGATCTTTCTTATTCATTTAATACCTTTCTACAAAAGTGAAGTTTCGGTGTTCGAGACAAACTACATCCAGAGGATGTCTCATTGGTAATATGTTGAAAATGATAGAAATCATACAAAAATAAATAATGTTAAAAAAAAAAATCTCCACGATAAATAGAAAAATACGTGATTACTGATATGTAGAGAAGAGCTACTCCACATTGGGATGCTTTAGGAAAAAGCGAATTGGGTCCGCGGTAATGTGGCAGGGGTTAATATAAAGGGCCTGGTCTTGTTCGGCATACACTGAAAAAAGAATTGAACTGTAGCTCGACACAATATCATTCAGTGTGACTGGTCATTCGATCTCTTGTTGTTGAGGTTAAAATCCACAATGCTCGATAGGCTCAGGTTTGAATAGATAGGGCCTACCATTCACTGTATCCAGCCTGGTTCGAAGAATTCTGGCTTACTGAGCTTTTCTATATGCAATCTTGTATAGTTCTACCAATGGAAAAAACAAACAAACCTGGGGCCTCTTCAGGCACAGTCTTAGGGGGTTGCCAACATCTTGGAAAAACGTCTGGATATGTGGGTGGGCATAAAGCGGCATGCTCCACTTGATAGGTTCAGGTCGGCTTACATCAAGTATACTATTCACTGTATCCAGCGAGTTCGCAGTATTTCAGGTGGATGGTTTCCAGTTTCCCAATCAACCACATATACGGTCTCCGTGAGTACAGAACTAACACAACAGTAGTATCAGGGAGCGTCTTGTATTCACTTGACAAAATCCTGGCCTAATGAGCTGCTCTAAGACAATCTTGTATAATCCACCATGGAAAAATAAACAAAAACCTCTGGGGCGCTTTCCAAATCAGGCACAGTCTTAGAGCGTTGCAACACTATACGAAACACTATTAAACTCGTATGGCACATATCAACATGCGACTTTTGACAATACAATATTCATTTCTATGAGAAGCTCATGCTCTAATCGAGGTCACTGTGTGTGGTTTTTTTTTCAACTCTTTGACTTTTGTGTCATGATGGTAAAACAGTGAAAATCGGACTGAGGCAATTTTCATTGAATTTGTACCGCTCTGATAACCGACCACAACCATTCGGTATTACTCTCGTCTATAGAAATCAGGAACACCAATATGTGCATTCCACATAAAAACCTACCTGATATGAATAGTGACTGTAAGATAGAGAATCGGTATGAATAAAAAAAAAAACATTGCTAATTATTTCAACAACTGACAAACTGGAGAAGAAAAATGCTGGAGAATGCTGACGTAGTGTTTTTGTGATTATGTTTTGTTTCTTATTGGGTTTTTGGTTCAAGTAGCCTCTCGGGCCATCCTCCGCTTGCTCCGTCTCCCCATCCAGCTCCTTCGTTCTCCTGACTGGGCGGCTGCTCAGTCCTGCTCCTGAGCCGGGGGCTGCTCCTGAGTTCATCAACCTGCTGGAGAGGACAAAGAGAAAGAGATGTTAGAACCTTATCTGTCGTGTGTGTTTAAGCAGTGCAACCACTCGCATTCAATCTACTGATTGACAGATAATTTTGTTTCTTTTCACTGTTTTCAAATTCGTTCATCAGAATTGCTACCATAATTCACAAGAAATAAGCAGGTACAAGACTTGTCTCATGCCCAAACCTCTCAGGAGCAAACTGGCGGTCTCCGGTAGACGGAGTAACTCTTTGCTCAGCTTTCCCCCTTTGTTGGGATGAATGGCCCCCTGTCCCTTTTTTTGGCCCCCTGTTTTTCTTCTATACACTAGATTGTACAAGAAGTGCTGCATTAAACTTTTATCTTGTTTGTCTAGTGTCCTGTCTATACCATTGCATAAATGGTATGGACGAAAATAAACTGAATTGAATTGAAAAAATAATCCCTTGATTCTTTCTGGATATACTGGCTTCAATGCAAAATGTTTGGAGGATCCAATGAGCTTCCATCAAGGTTGAATATTCATGGATCACGATCACCATATGAAATGGCTTGCTTCTCACCCAAATATTTTGGGACATCCCCCCCCCCCCGCCTCCTATGTGGGAAATCCTTTGTAGTGTTGGACGGATGCACATGGGCCTCTGGGGGAATGAAGGCTGTAAGCATGATTCGTCAGTGATTCAATAATGTTCTCTTAGCAAAATACTGGTCTTCATTGAATGGTAAATACTATTGCATGAGGTAGATGTGTAAGTAGTGTGCGTAAGTTCCTTGTGCGGCTTCGTGAGTGCCAGGGAAGTTAAAGGCGGTTGAATTTCAGCCCCCCCATCAGGATCAGGTGGGATAAGCCACCCTCTTGTGCTGATATCCTAGTTATTCGGAGAAGAACTTCCCCCCAAATTCCTTGTAGTTTCCCACATGCGATTGCGATTATTCACGGTAGCCCCATATATAATCATGAGAGTGGCACCTTGACCCCGCAAGGGCAACATCTCGGACCTCTTGACCCCAAGCGATTTAGCAACATATTCTAGCAACATATCTTCCCCCCTCCCCCTACTTCTAAATCCTGGCGGGAACCCTGTCTGTGGTGACCTTATATCGACAGAGTGAGGACAAGACCAACATTGGAAAAAAAAAACAATCCTCCTGAGGATCGCCTTATGTACTGACATGAATTTCATGCAGCTTCTTCACCCTCATCAGTCTCCAGGGTAGGAGCACCTGGGAGGTAGTGCGTCCTTGCTGTGTCTGAGCGAGATTGGAGACCTCCTCGGGCCTCACGCTGTGACTCTAGTTCCTGAGGAGATTTGGGGAAAGCATCGATAGATTCAGCAACGAGCATCAAAGTGAGTGGATGATAACAGTCTGACAAATACACCAAACGGACCCTGTGCAGACCATGCTCAGCGAAGAAAAAACTAAAGCTAAAAATGTGAAAAAACATGGAAGGGAAAGATACACGGCACTCAGCTTGGTAGAGGAATACTTCAAAAAACTAAAAACCAAAACTGAAAAGAAAAAAATGCCTTAAAGCACAAAAAAAATGTAGAAATTCAGGACTTTAGACAAAGGTGACTGTGAACCGTGATTCGGATGTAAGATGGGGTTGCAGTTGAGAAAGGGTTGATTGCCAGAAGGAGAATAAGACGATAAAAAGTAGGGGGACGGTGTCTGAGGTAAGTGTTTAGGATATGGGTGGCAGGTGCGTCCCGGCCACCAGCGGGGGGGCAGGGGGGGCCATGCCCCCCGGTCAGGAAGCCGGCCCCCGTCGGGAATTTGTCCCATCTCGTCGGGGAGCCCGGGGTGGGTACGTAAAATGTACACACCCCGACGAGGGTTCTTTGCCCCGACAGTATATATTCCAACTTTCTTTATAGTGAAAATTTCCTCTATTGAAGTGAACCAAATTTTCGGCGCGCTTGCGGCCCCATATTTTTCTATAGTAATGCCAAGTGCCCGCTCGAGTTTAAGATCAGCGTTAATCATCTTCCTACAGACTATACAATCGTGGCTATATAGATAGGATACACAAGCCTTATGGAGATCTTCGAAATGTCACGCAAGAGATTTAGGTTACAATTCGTGTTGGGTGAGGATGCTCGTTCTGCGTCTATCAATTGTTTTCGCCTTGTGTAGAGTGGTGTGCTTTCACGACGCAGTGCCAAGGTATTCCTGTGCGTTATGGAGAATACCTGACCCTATTTACTTTTAATAAGGGCGTTCGATTTGGTGGGAGGAAGCTATTGAAAGTAAAACATTGCCTCCACAATGTGTATTTTCATTTTTTCGTTTTTTTGTTTCTAAGAAAAAATTGTTTATTTATAAAAATGAAAAACATCAAAAATGCGGTTTTGAACTTAGGGGGTGTCGCGGTGAGCCTCGGCGGGGAAATTGCCCCCCCGTCGGGGAAACTCGGACCCCCCGTCGGGGAAATCCTGGCGACACCACTGATGGGTAGATGGGTGAGAATAAGTTCGCTTTCCCTTCCCTTCTCCTCATTATTCTGATTTGAATAAAACTGAGGAATAATTTTGGGCCGACAGGAGTGATCTAGGATATTGAATATCAAACCTGGAAAGATCTATATTACAATCTGCAAGCCAAGCAAATTAGTGGATGGTCGAAGAGATTATGCAACAATATTGGTTTCATACTATTCAAAAAGCGTTTTGACAAGTGTACCACCATCATGAAGAGACTTTTGGGCGAAATAAAGGCACATGGAAAGAGGGACTAGAGCCTGAAATGGATCTGAGAATGGCTTCATGTGCAGCGCGACAGGGTGTAGTTATGAGCAGAGAGGAATCAAAATGGACATAAGTTACAAGAATGGATAATGTTGTTAGAGACAGTACGAAAAAGGGTGGGTGACAAGGAATAACATCAGGACTGGCAGGTTAAATCTATTGAGTAAGAGTAAGACTCCAGCACTCCAAGAAACTGGATTGATGAACAATACAGCAACACCATGCTCGACATGTTAACAGGTAGGCTAGAGTAGAAATCAGCTAGGAGGGCTATAGAAATTATCAGAGTGACAGCAAGGACCAGGGGGGGATTTAGGAAGGTTGGACCTTCAAAGGAACCAATTATAGGTAGGAAACTCTACTTTGAGAGACATTTTGAACGATTGGAAAAATTCGAAGAGAGCGCGGTATCAGCAACAACAATCAACCAGGTTCAGACAATTGAACAATGTGATCCAGATATGGGTCATATATATCCATCTCAAACTGCCATTCTCATGCCTCTGGGGTTAACCAATTAACGGAGAAGAGAAGATGACCAAGCAGGTAAAAAAGTCTAAAAATCCCTCAGACCAGTACCCAAATTTCTCACCTAAGAATAAAAAACGATCCCAGAAAAATCAGTAATTCGAAAGATTACAAGCTGTATTCAGGTACAAAATCCTTTCTAAATACCACAATTCGCATGAAAGCACCTTCAGGATTTAAAAAGTTCCTAAGAGGATGCCCCTGTCCACTCATAACCCTTCCTCAGGACGCCCATCACTGTCACAAATGACCCGAGCTCTTAAAAATGGTCGGGTGGCAGCCCTGGTACAACTTAATGTATCAAGCATAGATTCATCCAAAAAAGGGCTTGTAGTAGGAAAACTGAGACAAGAAGAAACAACCAATTTTTTTTGTCTTATTTTAATATTCAAACCTTTCATCTTCTTCTCTTTCCTCTCTCGATACACCTCTGCCAGATTCTCCTTGAATCTCTATCTGTAATTCTGCCTCTCTCTCAGCCTCAGCTCGCTCAAGGGGAGTGATTGGCCAGATCTGCTTCCTGAACGAGAGAAACATTTGAAGGAAGTCACTTGATGACTTGAAATTGTCTCACGCAGTCAGTCAATTAGCAGGCGGAAACACAATCAGAGCAAATCAAACCTATGGAAACAATATTTTATCTGGAATCTGGCACAAGAAAAAGCTAGCAATCACTGCGGCAAGGCTCAAGTTCGCCACACACCCATTAGCTGTAATGCAATGGTTCCTTCAGTCACCAAAATGATTGAAAAGAATAGATATTAAATAATGGTGATAGGAGGGTTGAAGTGCACAATAGCCCAATTTCAGGAGATGTAAAGCATCATCGATTAAACAATGTGTTCAGACCTCATAGTCCAGTTAGCGGGTCGGAGTTTTACGTGCACTGGACGACTAACTATTCAAACGCATTAAGGTATGACTAAATAATTTTTACATGGGGTTCAGCATGACTGACTGAACTCTGGTCTAGTGTTCATTAGTTGGTGGAGCACTGGTGAGTCCAATAACACTAATAAACCCAGATAATTATTATACTCATCACATACCAGCTTATAGGGGGGCTTCATTCTCCTTGTACTTGTAAAGCCACTTAGCAATATAGTCGATGGGGTCAGCTGGCGTTTCTCTACGACCTCTGCAAGGGCTGATGATAGGCAGTCCCCAAGGTGAATTTGAGGTATCAGGTCCATACCACCAGAGGAGCTGTCCATGACTGGTATCTATGGCAGTACAAGTAGAATGGCATGGAAAAAAAGGAGGGGATACACACCTTTTGGGATGTGCATAGAAGTCAGTTGTACACAGGAACTATGGACAGCATACAGGTTTTCTATCTAGAATGGCATGGAAAAAAGAGGAGGGTTTGTCTAGTCAATTAACAGGGGCGGAATACCAGATTGCTGTTGGGACTCAATCTCTCAAAACAAAGTGATGAGGAATAATGAAGAGATTATTTCCTAAAAACTTTTTATTAGAATGATTACAGTTTTCACACCTGCCATGATTCGTTAGAAAGCCCACAGGGCAATTGATATGTTGGATGTACAAAAAACTGAGGAAAACCTTCTGAGAAAACAGAGATGGCAGAATATTTGCTGATTCTTGGGGAGGGGCAGAGGTAGGAAATGAATGGGCTACATAGAGATGGGAAATGGACTAATTGAAAAACCTGTAAGAAGTTATAGCCACTACAGAAGGGTGGGAGAGATACTACACCACAGTAGGCCCGTTTGTTTTGGACACTTTGGCTCCCGAAAGAAGAAATAGTATTATCAAGTGGATGGAACTAGGCAGGACAAAAAAATGCACAAGCTTGAAGTGCCAAGAAATTATTGTGTAAGGTTACTTCTCATAAGTACTGTAGTACCACAACTGATGGATTCACATAACAATAAAAGTGAATATAAACTAAGAATGCGTTTTCCACGATGTCGCTGGTTGATGGCAGCATATCATCTTGGTGAATTTAGTGCTGCATGTTTTATATACCCAGTATTCAGGGCAATAGCCACAACACTTCATGCTGCATTTCCATTACCTTGCGAATATCATAATTACCAGGGAGGGCCTAGGCCAGGGGGAACAATAATCAGAGTTTCTAACTAACCTCGCAAAACTGTCAGAAAACCTGTTACATTAGTGCACTCTATCTGATATAACGAGGCACAATGGCCTAGGCCGAGGCTAGGTAAATGTGACGAAAAATGGTTGCGTCGCGGAATAGTACTGGTACAATCAAAGGAGGCGGAGAAACATGTAGGCTGGCCTACACGAGGTTACTTATTGTCACAGTTGTCAGTTTAAAAAAGCAGAGTATTTTGTAGAACATGCCTATCATTTCAGCTTCAAGCAGTCTAAGCACTTATTTCCCTAGCCAAGCCCACTCACATGGTTCAAACTTCGTGTAATTCCCTTACCTGAATTGTGTGAGGAAGTTCGCCCTTGGAAACCAAATCAAACATTGGGGGTTGCCAAAGTTGGTACATTTCCGAATTTCTCATGGAATAATAAGATTCTGTGTCAATGTTTCACCCATCGATTTCAGAATTATCGTTAGGAGTCTCATGCCAGCTCATCTTTCGAAATATGATTTTGATAATGATCACGAGAATACTGGAATAGAGGGACCAGGGATAATAGCTGGGAGCATTTTAAACATGCATGTTATAGGCCTCATGACTAAACGATCCAATTGGCCAATAGGTCTACATCTACGTGAAAAACAACGACCAACTTCTCATAATATCCTAGCTTAATTAATTTGATGTCAACAATGACGTTCTAGAGCAATTGAATACGCCTGATTCGATCCCAATATTTCTGAGTTAGGAGGAAGAAGTTTAAAATGCGTAAGAATGTGTCATTCGGGAGCTAATAATTCAGAATCAGCACTGATGAAATTCCATCTGCTGGCAATCAACTTTCAAGATGGCCTGCCCCCATGACGAATTCGCTGCCAAACAAAGTGAGACATTTTTACAACCCTTATGCACCTACCTCTCCGTAATATTATCTATTATGGGAATCGTGCAATATATATACCGAGGCTATATAGGTATGAGTGATAATCACAAAACATCGGTGATAATACACCCAACTAGCCTACTCAGTCCGAGTCCTACTCGTCACGTAAACAGCACTCGACAAGTTGAGTCCTACTTAGCGGCTACAGCGCTGTAACATGTTAATTTAAATTTCGTTGACGTAGGGACCCTGCATAGCAACGTGCGAGCAAATCATTGATAATGGGCACTTTGTGTTAGCAGGTTCAGGGGAGCAAACCAGAAAAAATGACGATATTTCACTCATTTGTAGGTGGATCGCCACAAAATCCTGATATTTTGTTCTTGTCATTCTCTTCACATGAAAATTGCAGAATTTCTGATGAAATCCGATTTTTCCACTCAAATGAAGCAGTTTTTCTGATCGCCATAACGCAGCCCAACCATGATAAACAGTTGTAGTGATTTCCCCCGTGTAACCCATTACATACACAGTGACACTTACCACGGCGTCCTTCTGCTTCGCGTCTCGACCAAGCGCTCCCCGCCCCCCTTTTGCCCAGGAGTCAGGACGCGGTTTTCGGTAGCGATCCAATATCCCCACACCGCAAAGGCCGGTGGTGATGGAGGGCGATGTTATCTCGGATTGCCGGGCGATCAGAAGCCTTGAAGAGGGATTCCGGCAATCATAGTGTCGTCCCAGTTTATAGTATTGGCAAATTCCCAGAGTAGTAAAACCTCACAGGAAAAAAGATCTCCGTAATATGGAATTTTAATTGGAACCTTCCGTGATACGGGCGGGAGCACACTGAGGACCGACGGCAATCCTCGATCTCCCGGGCCGCGAAGGATGTGACCTGCGACCTCTGGTGGTGACGCCACTCGTCGTCTGCTAAAGCACGACAAGTTGCTCCACACAACACAGTGGTATGACTGATAATTTGTATCTTGTAAGTTGTAAGTTACTGCAACAAACTCTCAACGGATATAACTGTTGCAGGTGGCCGTATACAAAAAGAAAAAGAAATGGGTCCTCTCGATAAGTCCAGACAGTGCATTCTGTTTAGTTTTGATTTAAAAAGCGTTCAGTTTGAGTGGCTTCCTAGTTACATACCTCGCCTGCGCTCGCTGGCTTTAGTTCCTGTAATAAAGCCTGCGTTCACAATCAAGGCTAGCTGTTTTTAGGCTAGCGCTAAGCGGCAACTTATGTGTCAACTTCAGTTCCTGACACAACTTGCATTCATTAATAAACCCAAAAGATCAATTATTAGAGTTGAGATAAAAGGTTTGGAAATATTCATTCCCTTATTGGTCTTTGGCAAGTGAGATTACAAAAAGATGCCCGAAATCAGTCAGTAATCTCACCTTCAGACATTCCTGACACAAGTGATCAAGACCTGCAAAGTTGTGTTCGCGTTGCCCATCTTGAGCTGATGAATACTCGGGCAAAATTTCCATAGTAATGTAGCGCATGGGTCCAATATGACATCGATAGACCCCCCGTTCCACGCCCAAACTGAGCCCCGAGTGGCAAACTTCTGTTTTACAAAACTACCGGGCCTTTCAAAACACGACAGGCTGGGGAAAAAAAAGGTGTGATTTTCCCCAATTATTACAGTCAAAAATTAGGCTTACAAGTATCATTTGTATACTAATGAAATTTAACAATTGTTGTAGTTGGATTGGATATGCTCTTGAATGATGTTTGAAGGTTATAGAGGGCTGGTAAATCGGAGATGAAGAAGTTGAGTCATGAGTGGTGAAGGAATTCGTCACCTCAATGGGAAGTGTGCTACCGTAAATTTCTTTCTGCGACGTGATAGTACATACTGGCAAAGATTCCCATGAGTACCTGGAGAAATGGGATTAGTGTTAGGGATAAAGGGGTGGGGTTAGGTTTAGTGAGGTCAGGGGTCAATTGAAGGTTTAGGTGTTGGTAACATAAATTTGGGATTACATCTGTAACTGGAATCAGACCCTAACCCCACCCCCTCGGAGCCTAATCCAATCACAAACCCCAGCAACCATTTACCACACACAGGTACATACATTATGACTCATGCCTAAACGTGAAGGCTAGGCCTCCATGGAACGCATATTGGGTCAAAAACCAAAATAATTGCTTGATAATTATTCTTCAAGTTTTGATAAGCAAGAACCAGTACGTTACCGGATGGCTTCCTTATACTGGCTCCCTAGCATAAGATGTATTACCAGTATATAAGTCGGTCATATCATGAGGTCGGTCATTGCCTCATGATCACAATAAGCGGAGGCCCGGGGCCATATCGCCCCTAAATCTTTCCCCAAGTTCCTGATGAAATGTATAAACCAGGGGCTATTTTGGTGGGGCCAAATACTAGATAACCGCCCCTGGGTCTTCATTTGAATCACATTTAGATAGGCCTAACATGCAGCAACATTATTTCAATTTTTTGTGGGCAGAACTGACACTGACACACTGGTCCCTGCCAGATTCCATGAACCAGGGGCTTCCTTCTTTTGAGAATTAACCCCTGGACTCTGATCCCTTATTATGATCCCTGATGCCAACAAATGCTGTATCAAACGCAGAGAAGTCAAATGTGACAGTTAGGTGACCGTGATGGCGTTCCATTAAGATACTATGTTGAAAAGAATGTTTAGTGTGTTTCAAATTGCAGTAGGCTCGCTGTGAATAGGCTGTGCGGTGCTGCGAACTAGTGGACGGCGACATTTTGCAGACAAGCCTAACCCTGTGCCTGGGTTGCGAACTAGTGGGCTAATTTACACGCCATCGTCTGGCATGCACATTAGAACCTGATTCAAGCAAGGCCCCTGTACACAGATATGCGAAGTACCAAATTAAAAGGTCTAAAATACAACCACAAATGATATATATTATCTTGATTTTTTCTGGTTTCTCCCATTGACTGCCAACACGATTTTTCCCCCCCCATGGAATGAGTTTTGCATGCCGCCTATCGATTGGAGATTAGCACGGCCTAAAGACCATGATCTTTTTTTTCCTGACCTTGATTAACATGACTCCATGTTGGCCTCTCGACCTGTGTCCGTTTCTCGTCCGTGAAACGGAGCAGAGCACTCTTCCCGAAGGGCAAAAAGTAGAGTATTCAAATGTGTTACCTACAGTAATGTCTACAAAATCAGGAAGGTTGTATTACTCATCACATGTGCCCTGCAGTCCCACGATAAATACTGCTGTTGGGATGCTGTACTGCCGGGAAATTAACCTTTTGCCCGGATCCGCCAGTTTAGTGTCATTTTTCACAATCTCTGGCTCTACCTATGTTTGATGGAGTGGCAGTTGAAGTACAGGTATGCTAGCTCATGGATGGACTGACTCCGGGCTGGAATAACCTAAGGCCACAAATGCCATGGAAAAAAAAAGTTCGGATTTGGGGCTATGGCCTTAGTGCCCTAAAAATTGCACTTCTTCAAGGCCATTAACCTCCAGTGCACACCCAAGATAGCACATTGAACACCATACATTTTCTCTTTTTGGCCTGCCCCACAAACCTTCTTCCAGCACGTGACTCTTCTAAGCATCTTCTGAGTTGTCCCTCATATGCCTCTCTGTGGAAATACTTTTGCTATGTCTCCAAAACCTTTTGTGTTTTTACCTGGTTGCTTTTGTTCCAGGAGAAATCAGTGACCACCGGAGTGTTGAAAGGTTAACTATACAGGGACCTACGCAAAAGCCTAGCTGTAATCCTCATGTTGGTGCAGCATGCATACTACAATTTAAGCTTGTTTCATTGACCGTATCTGTAAAATGATTTGGATGCTATATGATGGACGTTATTTCAGTAAACACTATTCAGTGTTGCATGTATTCTCAGTAGCATCTCACCCCT
>JAODTK010001905.1:0-10160 GCA_026419785.1 Sclerodactyla briareus | reverse complement strand
CGGAACTGAGTCTGACCTGCCACTAAAATCAGACTTTCTCTCAGGAGTAATATAACAGTACCAGAAACTACTCAATTTTCTACTGAAAAATTGCGATTGTGACAAATGAACAAGAACGAACAAATGCCGCTTAGTGATTCATTGCCATAAAATTTGGTTTATGTCCACTAATCCCACTTCCTGATGAATGATGCCAGGAAGTGCCCTATAACAGTATAAGGGTCAATGTCAACAGTTTGTATTTGGATACCCAATCACCTCCACTGTCACGGCCATGTATAATGGGTTTGGGGAAATCGGTCATAGAGAATGAAGAGTGGGTAATTACGGTGATATCTCTACCTGTCATAGGAGTTCAACTATTAAAAGGGAGGGGGAAAACACTAACTACAAGCAATTATCATCTCCACTGCCAATACATACCCTACCAGGACATGCAGTGAGAAATAATGCTGCCATAAACGATGGCAAGTTGGTGGAAATAATAGAAATGGGGAGGGAGGGCAGGCCTATTTTGCAAAAAGTTCGGTGGGAAAAATCATGCCAATGGGAAACATTCCAAGTATTTGGGAAAAGGCTGCCATCTATAGTTGGTCTCTAATTGATTGATGATACAGCTGACTACACAGGTCAACTGTGTAGTCCATGTGGACCTAGAAATAGCGGGCGACTCTAGATAATCTTTGCTTTAAAAATCACTTCCCTTCGCGTGAATAAAGCCAGGTGGTCAACAAGAGTGCATTCATCTACCGCCTTGGTCTAGGCCACAATCAGCAACAAAAGTAAATGCAAACAAAACCTCATTCGCTTTCAATGCAATGGACCACAGTGTCCCAGTGTGGGTTAGTCAATTGTGACATTGTTTTGCTTCAGTAACTTTGCAAGAGTAAACTCAGGATTCCAAGTTTAGCACCAGTATCAGCCCCGCCCTGATTTTAAGGCCACTGACTTGGTCAAACAAAAGGATGCGTCCAGGGATACGCCAAAGTTTATCCAACTAATTGGGTGATACGACACCTTTGCAAATAAACTCCCCTTAAGCATAGGTCATGAAATTCTTACCTTCCCAGAACCACCCCTCAGCTCACCACTGTGAATAGGGACTTTAAAAGGAAGTGGTTTGTGTCATTGGCAATTCACGATGGTCAGGTAATTTAAACATAGTATAAAATGTCGGAGGGAGATGAAACTTTTCACAGTAGATAGGTATCATAGCTGTAACTGACCGCTGCTATAGTGTGATCTGGAGACGAGTATTTGTAACCAGGGGAAATTCCCCAAACTTCATAACTCCAAAGTTGTGGTGTTGACAAATCCTGATTATGGGGTTTACAGTATATTCAGGTCCTACATTGGATGTTGGGCTTTGACCGATGTTTTATTGCCATTCCTGCGTGAATATTGTAAAGTGAAAGGAGGCATGTATGTGTCAGTAGTGCAACTGCTTCAAAAACACTTGTATTTGAAAGTTGGAAGCTAAACCATATTATAAACAGGTCCCCAGGTGTAGGGCCAGACAAACAAAATTTTCCATTATGATAAACCTCTGACATATTTTGTTGCAATGAGTGAAAAGGGGTTCTATGATGACTCAAATGACTGGGACCTGGAACAAACAAAACAATACGGTTCATCCTCATCATATGTATAACCAACAACTCATTTGAACTCTGTTCAGATGTCAGTGCCCAACTCTATTATAATCCACATTTCCAGTGTTTAGGACTTGTTTGACCTTCCACATTTGTTGAGTTAGCTTGTGAAGGGAGTTAGCGGTAGTAGTATGGCATTGCAATTGACCTTTTTTTGTCTTAAAAAAAAACAAGACGCATCCGGCAGTCACACAACAATTAACACTCAGGTCACCAGGTCAAAAGGTCATGTGAGGTCAAGAGGTCAATCTAGGTCAAAGTTGGTCACCAGATGTATTTCGGTAAGAACAAACAAAACTTTCTATTGTGAACTAGAACCCCAAACGTTTCGTTGTCAAGATGTATGACGATTCGCCAATTTTATTCACATTCAGTAATTTAGTCTGATTTGAACCTTTCATATTCGGTGGAGATAGCTCGCATAGGAGTATCCACGTTGGTAGTGTATTGACTTTTTTTGTTTTGTCCTTAAAACACGACGCAAATCTGACCATTGCAAAAAATTAGCACTCACGGTCCCTAGGTGAAGAGGTCAAATGAGGTCCAAAAAGTCAAAATAAGGTCAAAGTAGGTTACCAGTCGTAATTCACCCAGACGACAGAAACTGTTCCATTACCGCAGTCCTCCAAAATGTTCGTTGCCGAGAATATCATTGACGATTGCCTATGGTGACCTTGAATAACTTGACCTGAACCGAAAAATAATAGGGATCATCCTCACCATACATGCTACCCACCTACCGACTTTGAACTTGGATCATGCTTGCGTTCGTTAGATATCGGGCTGACCCTTTTTTGAACTTTGCACCTCTCATAACCATTACTGACCGTTGATATCACAGCCAAAATAACATAGGGTCATATCCTCCACCATATTGCAAACCCCCTACCAATTTGCACTTCAAAAAATACCTCCTTGCTGTTCGTCAGATATCGTGCTGACAGGGGTGGGTCACACACCACCACCACAGACCACACCCCAGCACACACCACCACACCCAGACGCACAAACACTGAATTACATAGATCATTTGCCTTCGGCACTGAATCAAAAAACGCTAGAACAGCTGCTAATAAAACCCGAGAATATATATGAGTTTTCAGGGTTGAATTTTGTAGGATTTTGATTTTTTTTTTTTGAAACAAGCTGCGACCAGAAGAAATGATTAAGACCACAGTTGGGGTCGAACCCAGTTCGGGAAAACTGGGATAGAGAAGCAATACAGACCAATCCCAGTATGCAGGGTATGGGAGGATGATACTTCTTCGTGTATATAGAAATCTCTTTCCTTTGTCTGGGAATCAGGTTTCATACAGGGGTTTCTATCTTCTCAGCCTTCTTTGTCACCATGTCCCAGCAATTAGTGGTTAGTTGAGGGCAGTGATACAGTGAATATGAACTCTTCCTCATCGGTCCTCTCTCAGATATAGAACCTCACATATCAGACATAGGGGAGAACCATTGCGAGCATCCCCGTCAAGCTCACGGGAGGTCATCTTCAGCAAGTACAAATTTTCCCGACCAGCGGGACATCACTTGGGGCTGTCTGGTGAACCAGAGAAGCAGCGGACCTTCACCATCGAGAACAAGGGAGAGTTTGACTTCAAATCTGTAATCAACCAGATTGTCTCGAGACAACCATGCCCCAGCGCCTATGTGGAGAGGCAAGCGTGAGTTGTTGTGTATCTGAGCTATTAATGTTTCCCGCTGATGTTGAGAGCTGAGGGTTGACTGTGATTGTTGGGGGATGTTGCAAGAGATAGAACGCGTCAACTCAAACAATTCATGTGGAGCTGGGCATGAGCAGGTGATTGGATTTGATTTCTACAGGTTATATAGGAAACCCTGGCCGAATAGGTTCGTGAATGAGCACCGGTGATAACTCGCCTTTTCTTCCCGACTAGTGCTCAAATGAGGCTGGGGTGTAACCAATCCCAACCTGCTCCCTCGGGACTCCATGCGAAAGGAACTATCGGTGACTCCAGCCCCAACCACTTTCTCGAACCTATGAGCGAAATTTCAAGTTCAACATGCCTGCCCACATCCGACAGACAATCCGTATTGGCAAATATCCCGTAGCAAACCCCATTAACCCCAGAAAATCCACTGATTCACAGCCATACAAGCCGAACCTGAAGTGCCTCTGAGACCTCTTTCCCATCGCAAGCTAAGCTGCATCACACCACCTAGGGAAAACGTCTGGTGACTGCTGGATTTCAAACACGGAATATTTGTTTGCAAAGTGTCACTGATCCCACAACTCTACCATTCTACTCCCTATGTTGGAGTTTAAATAGCACCCCTGCATTGAGCTCCATTTGGCGAAGGGATTTGCGTCGCATACATGACTAATAAGCCATGGTTTTTTGATAGACCCCTCTTGGCTTCCTGAGCCGTGAAAAGAAAATCTAGTTAAGCATGGACTGCCCTCAATTGGGGAACATCAAAATCCAGGCATGTCCCAATAACTTGGGCAGAAACACTGTTTATATTTATCTTCTCTTGAGAGCGCTCCAACCCTTTTCCCAATACGCAGGGTAATTGCCTGCAAATGGAAAACCTCACTCGAATCCATCGGATGAAGTAAAAAATTGCATTCCAGGGAAAAAAAAAATCATTCACACCTGTCTTGTTGAACTCTGTAACGCTATCTGACGGAAAGGAGGCCTTTTGCACCAGTTGGTCCCATCAGCAATCACCTGAAGTGTAGGAAGAAAGACTTTAGCCATCATGTCGATGCAAATTTCACCAGCCACATCCAACAACAACATTGGGGCTTGTGAGGAACCTATATTATCCATCTTAACCAGAAAAATGATGGCCATCTTTGATGCTTCACAGCAGTCACCTGAAGTTTTTCCTCTAGGTGGCTGTATTAGCAGTTGCGATGGGACAGGCCTTGTCTTCCACCGCATGTTCGCTGTTATGCAGTGGATTCTATGGCTGTTAGGGATATTGCAATAAGTTGAATCAGTAGCCTGAGCAGTCACATGAAGTTTAAGCTCCCGCTTCTACAGTTTTGAGAGAAAGAGGACGGTGTCATATATTCACTGATCATATATAGAGGGCTGGTAAATTGGTGGTCCCCAGGAGCAGATTGGGATTGGGGGAAACCCCTGCCTTGATGGTCATCTGAGCACTAGTCAAGAGTGAGGGTGAGTGATAGCCGAAATGCTCATCCATGATCATTACGGCTGGATCCTGATGGCCTAATGTGGAATCAACATCAACATCCAAATCACCTAAACCTAACCTGTATTGTGTGGAAGTGCTCTATGTGCCCTGTCCCTAAAAAGGGGACAATCCAACCCCTCCAATAAAGGCCGATCGCCATCACCTCAGTCCTCTCCAAAGTTATGGAAACATTTTGAGTAAACAAGCATGTTTTGTTGAACTTTCTTGAGTTTCCTCTCTCATCAGTGACACCAGTAGGTTTGCCGGCATGGACGATTCCTCTACTGGGGATCCTTACATTCTTTGTCACCAATCAGTGGAGGCCAGCCATTGAGTTTTTCGGTTGAAGTATGGGCCTATGCCCTTGATAATCTCTAGGATTTGACCGTGTTGGCACGCCGGACGCCTTGCCAAATTTACTCATTGGTTTCAGCCCCCTTCTAAACTCTTGGACTGCCAGTTTTCGTACCGGTCGCTCTATCTCTGTTAGGGTTGATGGTGCGCTCTCCGAGACCTTCCTTTATCAATGTGGTGTTCCTCAAGTGGTTTCTCTCCTACACTCTTTCTCATTTTATCAATGATCTTCGAGCTCTACTCCTATAGTATTCACTCATTTGATGAGGATTCTACCCTCACACTCTCTGGCTTTCCTCGCCCCCGGAAGCGAACGAGTTGTATACAAATCCGTTCCATAGTTGACCAATCAGCTGAACAATGATTTCATTCTATTTGAACTGGGCACTGCTAATCTGGTTACCTTCAACATCTAAACTCAGAACTTGTGATTTCTGGTCGGGGTCTGATGCACAGATTCATGGTTGACCAGATCCTCCTCAGTCTACTCTCTTATATTCCTTGGTGAATGGAAATCAGTAAACCCTGTCCTGGAACTCTCATATCAAGTCTATCGCTACTAATTGTTCTAGAAAGTTGGGCTCTTATTTCGCACAAGGGAAATAACTTCACCCCACAACAGCGTACTTTGCTTTGACAAAGCCCAAATCGTCCCATAAGGGAATATGGTTGTTGCCAGATTTGGTGTGGGGGTCGCCATCTTCTCTCAGGTCTTGATCTATCCAGGAGAAAGGCCAGTGTTCTCATAACGATGATTTCATCTTACCTCCTCACTCCAATCTCTATCCCTCGCAGATCTGTATCATCTTTCTGCCTCCTTTACCGTTATTTTATGGTCAAAGGTTTTGAGCTTGGGGGTATTGATGTGTTCCTCCTTAGCTCGAGGTTACTCGCCATACTCGCTCTTCTTCTTCCAGACACCCGTTTCGGTTGCATCGTCCACGTTCCAGCGCACCGAAACCTATGTCGCTCCTTTTTCTCGCCTTCGCGTGCCTGGAATAGGCTTCCTCGGGATGTATTTCCTTGATTTTGACCTTCAGGGTTCAGAGTAGAATCAACAAGCTGGATCTCTCTCGTTCTTTAGTTTCTTGTGATTGGGGGTTGCCTTTTTGTTTAAGGGGGGGGGGGGGCAAAAAACAAAAATTATGGGTTCGCCCTTCCTCATGTCTGTTTAAAAATAAAAAAAAAATAAAAAAAATAAAATCTGAGAGCATGGTCTGGTACCTTTACATTCTCATTATACATCCACATTGTTACATCCACGCGGATAAGGTTTTGACTTGTACATGCAGTCAAGTTACTAGGAAACAGAAATCCTTCTTAAAAAGGTATAACAATAACAGGTGTTATAACCATTTTCGTTCTTTGTTCTGGATTCAAGTCAAGCTGCAGTGCTTGGTAAGAAGTCCAAGTCTCGCGATGGCTCCAGTTCCGGAGGTCCATTGCCAAGCCAAAACGTGCAGAGTCAATCGGTGCGTACATCCTACTTGGTAGTTCTGCGTCTCTGGACCCGAAGATTGTGGGCGTCCTAATCTTGGATACCTTTTTTATGTGCCTAGCGATGGGAACAACCAGAACATTGAGATTGATATAGCCAGCAAGCCGTACATTTATTTGCTTTTCTCTTAACCTATGTAGTCTTTGTTCCTTGCGGATTACACTGGATTTTGATTAGTGTTCTATCAACTTTTTGTCAGCATGAAGACACAGAACTAGTTTAGCACTGCATTTTACTATTGATGTATATTACAGAAGTTTATTGCTGTATCAAGTTTGGACCTTATTGGTTTAAGAATCCTTATTCATAAAACCTACCAATAATGTTGTTCTCTTTATCTATGCAGATGCCACCAGGTAAGTATTTCTTAATCCTACAGCCTTCAGATAACCATATTGAGAATACCATATTCTGATTGGTCGACTGGCCAAACTCTAGCCATCGTATTTTGGCAATAACCTTCAGTTGTTGCATAATTCAGCATTTGATGGTGTTTATTGCCGGTGAATGACTTGAATCAATCAGACCAAATGCAGAATGCTATAAAAAAGACAATTAAACAGCATATTGACTGTTGTATAGCCTAAAGCTCGGTCAATAACCAATGGTTCGATGTTACAATCCAACACAAAATGGTGTCTGATCGACCGGATTTGCACACGCAGTACGTAGTGTATCTCCACTTGGGCAGAATTTATCTGCACAAAACCGACGTGAGATCAACTCATTGTGTGCGTGTCATACTGTGTCACAGTCACCTTGGATGGACGTACTAAATGAAAGGTGCCATGCTGTAACGGATGTTTAAAGATTATTATAAGGAAAGGGTATTTATCGGCTTCGGGCTTTTTTTTTTTTTTTTCTTGTTGCCTGTTAGCTCTTTATGTTCATTTCCTGGAAGTTGTACACAATACAACATAATCCGTATGACAGAATCAATATTGGTCTAGGAGCATTATTGTGCCCTGAATTATATGTAGTTGCATGATAACTTCCATGTAAGCGTTGCCATGTGTAGAATAAAACTGTAGAAGCATGGAGTTTGTGTCTTTTCTTTCATGCATTATGTTGGACGTGCTAAAATAGTTTACACCATCAAACCTTGTCTCCACAGACCTAGTGATGCAGTGGCAGCATGAGAAACATAACTGGTTGTCAGGTTGTAGAAAGCTTCTCAAATAAGAACAGGATACCTTGAGGAAGTGCTAACAGCATAGCAGACAGTTCGTACACAAAACTATCGACAGCATACTAATCGATTCCCTGAAAACTACTCCCGGAACTGCTCAAAAGTGTACGGCCACTATTCCAAACTCTGAGTGAATATGGGTGTATGGGAGTATAGCTGAACTCACAGTGAAGGGAGAGAAGAATAGGAGGATGGAGACGAAGCGGTTGGTGTGACTGCATCAGAATAGGAATCTTGTGAAAAATCTAGTAAATTAAAAAAGTAGATTAGCTAATCCGATGGAGCAGGAAATGCCTGACCCCAGTAGAAGTGGAAAGAAAATTCTGATGCCAAAATGGATGGTGATGTGTAGTATCTTCTGTTAAACTATTAATTGTTGTGTTTCGATATTGCCTTGACTAATGGTAGAGCTGGCATATCAAAGTGGTTGGTTGTCGTGATTCAATTACTGCCTAAATACTCCAGCATAACTTTGGCAGTAAATGACAAAGTTGTGGAAAGATAGAAAAAAAAGCATAGGGGTGGAGTTACTCTGGGCTTTTGATTGTAGAGACCAAACAATAGGTGAATGTGAATGGAGTCAATATTGAATAGAAGAGGTACAAAGTTGCATTAAACGGTGCTGGGGTCATTAGGAGGATGTAAGAATTAAGGAGAACAATGTGGATGCTGAATGATATTTGAATTTTCAATCTCCTTTCTCTTTTTTTTTCAGGCAGAAGTGGGGGGCTGAGGAGGTGGTGGCGGTGGGTGGAAGTAAGGACCAGGCCTCAGCTGGTATGTTTAGTGGAACCCTGCATTACGCGGTGGTGTCCAAGGCCACAAGCGGCGCGATACAGGTGGACTGCCCCCTGAATGCCGTCTAAGGGTCTTGAGGTAAGCAGAAACAGGCTTGCTTCTTGGGGGGGGGGGGGGGGGTGGGGGGTAGTGGAAAGGTGGCAGCAGTCAAAGCACTTGGTGGGGTTGTGGTGGTCAGACCAGGCTCCAACTGGGTAGTTCATGGGTACCAGCACATGCTGTGTATCCCCTGGCACATAGGTCTTGAGCATAAGCAGAAACCCTGTTTTCAGGCAGGACGGAGGTGTGGGGACTAGGTAGGCAGAGAAGGAGGACGAGGATGGTAAAGTGGTAAGTTAAGCAGGCTCCAGGCTTAGCATTCACAGTGAATTCTGACATGAACCATGGTATTAGCTGGCCACCAGTCAGTCATCAGGTCATCATAGGGTCTCGAGAAGAGACTGATAAACTTATACTAGACTTGGTAAATGACCTACATCCAATATGACCTCATTTCTGTGAATTGGGTCACTGCTGGAAATGCTTTCCAAGTTTGCTGTGAAGGAGTTGGACAACATGAGTTGTTCATATGTAGTAGATTTTTTCCAAACGAAAAACGGGAGCATTAGCAACTTCAGTCAACCTCGGGAAAGTATTCCAAGGAAGAATGCGAGTTGAGATATGCAGGATTGGATCAATTAGTTCTGTGATTCGAGAAAAGACATTCAACCTCACATTTCCGCAGCGGGTACAAGGATGTGTAAGGAACAACAGGCATCGGTGGCACTATCCCCCCCTAGGAGGTGGATAGTGAGTGGCAATTGCTATCATCAGTTAAAAATTTGTCAAGTAGAGGATTGTTCATATATCATGGGAAAACGTGATTTTTGCCTTTTGATTTGTTTTTCCAATTTTTCTGAGAATGTCCATATAATGGAAAACACTTTATTTTTATAATGATTTTTCTCCATTTTTCGTCTTAAATTTTCATTTGCTTGTTATTTTTCATTTTCAATCCTATAGGACCTTGGCCATAGATAATCACTGACCGCGGCCCCAGCTGACCACCCACAGGGTATCCCCTACAACTGCTGGCCGAGGAATGCATACAGCCATACTCACCGACATCGGCGTCATCTTGAGGAAGCACAGGGTGGTCAAGAACCTTTGCGTATTATGAAACGCCCTCAGCTGGCGTCGGAGCCGGGGGGGTCTACGGGAGGACGAGAACGGTCGTCTCGGCCATGTCTCGTCGGAGGAGGAGGAAGGCCAAGGCCAGGTCAAAATATCTAACACTCAGGGAAAGGTGTAGTATAGGGTTGGATCATGGTAGCCAGGACCAGGGGGGCGGTAAAAAAAAAAGGAAAAAGGAAAAAAAAAGGTGAAATCCAGTCATGGGAAACAAATGCCCCCATGGCATATGACGGAGTGAAGTATTCCATGTAAAAAAGCATTCCAAAATGAAAGTGTAAAAAAAAGATTATTTACTTTGCGGTCATGCCACATAGAGGCTCTC
>JAODTK010001904.1:0-32508 GCA_026419785.1 Sclerodactyla briareus | reverse complement strand
GGGCTATTTGAAAAAAAAATAAAAATCGCCCCCCTAAAACTAGTCTCTGGTGCTACTGAGAGCTTCGGGGGCCTACTTGAATAACAATTAATTTGTTCACAATGACCCTCAAAATGGATATGAAACTGCATGAATTGTATAATGCCAATGTGATTAGTCACTTATAATGACCCGTCATTAAGGAGGAGGGCAGGGTGACATTGTCTCTTGCCCCAGGCTGGGTGATTGGGAAGCATGGGAGCCTGCGAGGTGGGACCCTGGCTTCCAGGCAATCAGATTGGGTCCTCCTCGTTAGGCTGCAACCTGCAATGTTACACTATAACTTCGCATGGCAAACAAATTGAATATATTGTTTCTTTATATCAAGGGGTTCGAAATACTTTCTCGTTTCTCGATTTTGGTATTATTTTTCAGAAAACATTGCCCCTCTCAATCATTTTGGGAGCTATTTCAGAGTGCTACTTAGTAATTATGGTATGAAAAAAAAACAGGTGACTCTGCTCAGTGTAGTTGTAGCTTCATCTGGGTGGCAATCCTGGCGAACAAAGAAAATGCCCTCCCATTTGATTCTCACCTTTTTTGGGGAACTAGGCCCATGCATGCCCCCCCCACCCCTCCCCCCCCCCCCCCCCCCCCCCCCCACCCACCTATCTAGAAGCAATACGGGCCTCTCGTGCGTAGCTGAGCTAGCTACAGGCGGTAAATGGCTTTTTGCCGCAAGTGTCAATCTGTGTTAGCAGTGACTCCCTGTGAAGTAGGGCCGAGAGGAAAGGCACGGCCGCTTGTTGTTATTAAGGATACTGCAGCCTAGACACTCCCAAACCTAGATACTCCCAATTCTAACCAATTAATTCTCATGTCCGCTCTGGCATTTTCCACTCAAATCAATATATTCTATTTCTGAAGTGCCAAACATTTCCATTGCTAAATCATGTCATATTGTACATGTCTTGGAGGTGACAAGTGAGGGAGTTGATAGCTACGATCACAAAATCAAGTTCGAAAAACGTGTTATCCTATCTACTGCAGGATACTGCAGCCTAACCCTCCCAAACCTAGATACTCCAACTCTACGAATTATTTCTTAGGTCCGCTCTGTGAGACTTCCACTCACAATCAATATATTCTCGTTTCTGGAGTGCCAGTACCATGTCCATGGTGCTAATCCTGTCATATTCTACATGTCTTGGAGTGACAAGTGAGGGATTGATCGCTACTACACAAAATCAAGCTCGAAAAACGTGTGTCCTAACTACCTACTGTAGGTAAATTTAACATTAGGCCACCCAAGCATCTTCCGAAATTTTGTTGTCATAATTCATTTAATTGGGTGTTTTTAGGAGGTTTGATTTGGGCACAAATCAGCTTTGGTATCCTGCTCTCATACCTTCTGGGCAAGAAATTCTAACCTTTCACATTTTCGGCCGTGTTACATTAAATAATAATGCTAGAAATCTCCCACTAATTTTGAGACCTTTCCTGCAAAACACTTTGTTTCTGGTAATTGGGGTATTTCATGACTGTACTGTCGATCGCGATCGATGCGATCCTGAGCGGCACCGCTGCGTCGCTTGCGAGTGTACGTAACGTACGTGTAACTATATATGAGTGGGTGCATGGGAGGTTTCAATGCCTTACCCCCTGTTTGTGGGACTCACTGGAATATTTTAATCAAGTTCGTGATTTATAACGAACAGTGGTCTCACTAACGATCGTGATTCACAGAATCATAAAACTTTTTTCGATTGGTATTTGGGGCGAAATCAGAATCGCTTTTAGCTTGTACAGACCAATGCCAAATAAAGAATTTTTCAGGGGCGATTTTCCCAAATTTTGATATTTTTTTGCCCCCCTTACGTTATCTCGAAAGCTCTTTTTAACTTTTGGGGGGCAAATTCGCCCTCCGCCCCCCGTGTTTTTCGGACGCTGCCCTGGGCACCCTGAAGGTACGCTATTAGACCATCATTATGACTGAACCACAGCACTATGCAACAAAATTGGTAGGAGACACAAGAATTTTGCATTATTCCATATAGTGGGCCTAGGTCCCCAAAATTCCCAAGGCCCTTCACCCAAGGACCATTACAAATTTAAGTGTGAAGAAATCGATTGAAAATGGTCTCAAGTATGACCTTGGTCCAAAAATTCTGAACACCTCAAAGGAAAAGACTGGTTCGGAGGCTTCATGACGGCCTGCCCTCTCCCCCTCCATCCAAATCCCTGGTCAGGGGAGGGGGTCCAAAAGTGCATTTGGAGGGCGGAGCAGTTCTGAAGGTTGATGTTACCATCTCACCCAAACTGCTCAGGACTGTGCTTTAGAATGCCTTCATTATAACTACACCCATTCCTGAATTTCGATTTTCTTGCTTAGTATCTTTGTCATGGCATCTTGCGGATATAGTCCAATTGTCTCCTCATCAAATTCCCAAATTCCAATGGCCCTTCACCCAAGGACCATTACATCTAGGTTTGAAGAAAATCAATTGAAGCTTGTGGGGGAGATTCATTCCAAGTACCATTGTATGAAATTTCCTGAAATGGCCCATGGGCTCATGTAGGAACTTGGACCAAACATTCCTGTTAAACACCCCTAAGTTAAAGCTGTTGGACCATCATTTTGACTGAATGTCCGCACTGTGCAACAAAATTTGTAAGATATTCATATGATGGGCCCTAGGGCTCCAAACTGGCCTTGAGCACCGAATTCCCGAACACCTCCAATGGCCCCCTATCCAAGGACCGTTACATGTACGGTTGAATATAAATTGAATCTTGTGGAGAGATGCTTTTCAAGTACCATTGGTGTGAAATTCATAAAATGGGCCACGGGCCCAGTGGGCCCTAGACCAAAATTCCTGAAAACCCAAATGTACGGGCTGATAACTATCATATCACCAAATTTGCACTGTGGCACTGAAATTTGTAGAGATCTCTAGTACATTTGCATAATTCCATAGACGGTCCCCAGGGCCCACACTGGGGCTTGGACCCTAAATCCCTGGGCGCCCTGAGGGTACGGCTATTCGACCACCATTATGACTGAACACAGCACTGTGCACAACATTTGTGAGATACCAGATTTTGTGGTATTTCATATAATGGCCCGAGGGCCCAAACTGGGCCTTAGTCCAAAATTCCCGACACCCCCCTATGGCCCTCCACCAAGGACCATTACATGTACCTTTGAGAGAATCATTGAATCTGTGGGAGGAGATGCATTTCAATAAATATTGTGTGAAATTTCACACAAGAGCAACCAATGGGGCGTAGCTCAAACGCACGAATGAAACCAAAACAAATTCAATATTATGTGTCATATGTTTGAGATCCTAATTCAAGAAGGCAGTTCAAAACAATTGCCTATTGTGCCCCTTTACAACCGTTTGACTTTGACTTCAATAGGCCCCGCTGTCTTAGAAGTCAATAAACATTGCAACTTAGTTCGGTCAACATCCAACGAAGAATGACCAATTGAGAGAGAACAAGGCAAGGTGATCTGTCCCAGTGTCTCGCCCGCTTGTGCACTCAATGGTTTCTACCTTTAGAATGAAGCAATAGACTAGCTAACTATACATGTCCAGTTGAAGATGTAGTTTTTAACAACTCTGAAGAGAATTCCCACCCATTGGAAATGCAATCATGAAAGTTTGTTAACTGGTCCACCTAATTTGCATATTTTATGCTGAAATCTAGTCAGTTTCATGAACCTGCCATCTGGATTATATGCCAAGTCAAACCATATCATTATAGCTTGTATGGTCATGGCGTAACCTCGCTAATATCGTAAACATAAAATTCTACGGATAATTACTCAATAACATGGTGATTGGTGCCTAAATTCTGATTAGACCACCAAAGCCTAACTTTTGTTGCCATTAATGTGATCAATCCGTCTATAGCTGAAACCATACAAAACATGCCCATTATTTCATTGTGGCTTTTCCTGGTTCTGCTATTTTGTTCAGATGCAGTGGACATGTTTGTATCTGTCTGGGAATGTTTCCCCCCCAACCAAAACATTAGAGGGGGTCTTGGCAGTCGGCTGTAAACATTCACATGGAGCATGAATCCTTTTCTCCAGGTTCTGAGACAAGTGTTCGGATCCTGGATTACTGATTGTCTGTTTGGATGGAACCGTAACAATGGTTGTCCTGTCCTGGAACAGGTTTACAACCCCAGCCTTGATATCATTTGCCCACTTCTTGAGAAGAGTAGGTGTCACTTGGTGGTTATCCAAGTCTTCTAAAATGGTATCAACCAGGTATTCCTATCTTGCTGAGGCTTTGCATGGCTTCCTGAATGTTGTTGAAAAGCTGTAATCAGCAAGTAGATCAGAAGAAGCCTACTAGGTAGAAAATTGAATATGGGTGGAGTTGTGTTACACACTGATGGATACTTAACCAGTAGTCTTCTTTGCGTATGGTACAGAGATCATACTGATAATAATGAGGAAAAAATCAGCTAGTTACATTAGATTATCTGCAGGTTTAGCTTCAATTTGCATTGTAGTTTCTGTGTGGAGTTGTTCAAGCATTATTCCCTCGCTTCATAATCCATTAGACCGTGGCTGTTGTGTTCATGCCTAGAGGTTGGGATCATACAGTGGTGGAGGCTGCACTGGGCATGGGTGCAGCAGTCATGCAAGAGGTGACCGGAGCCCTGAATGGCCATGGCCACTGCTTTTGGGCAAGGCCTCTGGCCCCAAAGTTTACTCGTCCTTCTCAAGGTCCAGCACTGAGTGGAGAAAACACTAGTTAGTGTTGGCAATGGTACCTATATATGGGCATTTTCCTACAAAGCATGGGTCCGTGGCTACTGTGCACAAATTGTATTATAATGGAGGCTCCTGCACGTTGCCTCATCTCAGCTTCAGATGGGAGAGGGGGGATTGTTGTCAGGGTTTTTTTTTCTATTGTACTTGCTCCAACATTTTCAGAAGTGAGGGTAACTTGTCTCATATTCATAAACATTAACACACATACTTCTGTAGGAAGCGGGTTTCAAGATTTTCAGGGGAAAGGTCAACTCATCTCCATATTGAAGCATTGTTGTATATGAATCCTAAATGTACAGCGTGCCTTACACTTTCTAGGGAGCAGTGGGGATTGTTGGCCATTGCTGATTGCATTGCACTGTATTTTTTCAAACAACCTCATTCTATTTTCTTATCTATTTACATGTATTACAATTGCAACTTATTTCCATTTCTATTTTCAATCCATTTTTTTTTTCAAGGAGGGGTGGAAGGCAATGATTTCCTAATTAATACTCTATTCTCTTGAATTTTCATACTTTTTGCCTTTTCTAGGGTTATGTTTTGTAGTATCCAGCGCCTAAGAAGACTACTCTTCAAATTGACTTCCCCAAAAAAGAAAGGTGCGAGGTGCGTGTGTCACAGAGGCGTATGCTGATACATCCGGAATAATGTAATCAATAATCATTGTGTGATGGTGCCTCTTCTGATAGACACTAAACCGAAACTTTTGTTGCCTTAAGTGCTCATCAGCTATAGCTGAAAACCGAACAAAACATGCCCATTATTTCATTGTGGCGGCTTTCCTGTTCGGCTATTGTGCATATGATGCAGTGGACATGTTTAGTATCTGTCTGGGAATGGTTTCACAATAACTCTTGGCAGTCGGCTGTAACAGTCACATGGAGCATGAATCCTTTTCTCCAGGTTCTGGACAGTGGTCGGACTCCTGGGATTCACTTATTGTCTGTTGGATGGAAACGTAACATGGTGGTCCTGGGAACAGGTTACACCCAGCCTTGATATAATTTGACCACTTCTTGAGAAGAGTAGGGAGTTTATCCCAAGATCCAAATAACCAGGATTCCTAGATGATGGGCTTTAGAATTGGCTTTCCGGAATGTTGTTGAAAGCTGTAATCAGCAAGATATCTCAGAAGAAGCCGACTAGGTAGAGAAATTTGATTATTGGTGGAGTTGTGTTACACACACTGATGGCTAATTAACGACCCGTAGTCCCTTCTTGGTATGTACTGAGATCATACTGATTAATATCGAGGGGACAAATCAGCTAGTTTACAACATGAGAAGTATCTGCAGGTTTAGCATAGCATTGTAGTTTCTGTGTTGAGTAAAAATGGTTTTTCCCAAGCTATTCTCCCTCCTCATAACGCATTAGACTGGCTGTTGTGGCACTAGTGCCTATAGGTTGGATATACAGTTGGTGGAGGCTGGCACTGGGCAATTGTTGCAGCCAGTCATGCAAGGTGACCGGAGCCCGAAGGCCATGGCCCATCTCATCTGCTTTTGGGCAAAGGCCCATCTGGCCCAAAAGTTTGAACGGTCCTTCTCAGGCCAGCACTGAGTGGAAAACACTAGTTATGTTGCAAATGTACCTATATATGGCATTTTTTCTACAAAGCATGGGTCTGTGGCTACTGTGCACAAATTGTATTATAATGAAGGCTACTGCACAGTTGCCTATCTCAGCTTCAGATGGGGAGAGGGGGGATTGTTTGTCCAGGGTATTTTTTTCTCTTGTCTTGCACTCAAACATTTTCAGAAGGGAGGGTAACTTCTCATTTCATAAAATCATTACACCAATAACTTCTGGTAGGGAAGCGGGTTGGCAAGGATTTTTCAGGGACGGGTCAAACGTTCTATCCATATTGAGGCAGGGTTCTATATGAATCCTAAATGTACAGCGTGCCTTACACTTGCTAGGGAGCAGTGGTATTGTTTGGCCTTGCCTGATTGCAATTGCACTGTATATTTTTCAAACACACTCATTCTATTTCTTTAATCTATTTACTTTACTTACAATTGCACTATTCCATTTTCTTATTTTCATCCCTATTTTTTTTTTTCAAGGAGGGGTGGATAGCAAATGAGTTCTTAATTAATGCTTTATTCTCTTGATGTTCATCACTTATTGCCTTTTTCTAGGGTATTTTTTGTATTATAGCAGAGCCTAAGAGACTACTCTAAAATTGACTTTTACTCTAAATTCAAAATTCTGAAGGCTACCCCACACGTGCCTGTCCATGCTCCACAACAAAATTGCTTTACTGCCGCATCTGCCATAAACCTTTGCATTCTGTCTTTAGGGGTGAGGGGTGGAAGGTGGATTCAACAATTTTTTTGTTTGTTCTTCTTATATTTGCCCTTTTATTCATAAGTTTGTAATATTCATATTAGCATAATTCCATTTACATCCACATATTATGTCACATTATTGCACATTTTAGGGTGGGGGTCGTCTCCTTGATGGATTTGCCTATCTCAATTCATCCCTTTCCACCTTGTACACCCATGTCCTAAAAACTACAATTCTCTCAGGCTGACGCACACTATAGGCTGCAGTTGTAACCTCCACTCAACCGACTCCTTCCAGTGGCTGCCAGCAAATCCCAAGGGCTATTTGTTTTATACAAGCATCGAGGTGCTCGTTGTTGTTATTAGTTTCTGACATGTGGTCCCTCCAAAAACATGGTATTTTGAGGTCAAAATAGTAAACTTGAAAATTGAGTGGACTTGTGAATGGATTTCACTAAAACTCATTTAGGATATCATAGTGTGTTGTGGGGGAAAATTATGGGGTGGGTGGGGGGGGGGGTTTGGGGGGTTGTGGGAGGGGGTTGCCGCTAATGGGGAAGTACCCCCGTATGGGGAAATAGAGATTAATCCAGGAACATTCGATTTATCGGGGGTTACTAGTGAATTTTTAGGTTTTTTTCAACATTTGTAATTTGGGGAATCATTGCTGAAGGTGGTGGGGGTGGTGATTGGGGATGATTGGTGGGGGTTACTTGGGGAGATTGGGGGGGGGGGGTGGGGGGGGGCAGCTGAATGGTGGGGCAACACCCGTAGTAAATGGGGAAAATAGAGAGAATCAGGAAATTTTGAATTTGGAATTCAAATTGGGGATGGTGCTCCATGACTGCATATTAGCACTGACCTGTGGCTTCAAATGATGTGAAAGCATTTTTTATGATTTTTAACATGATTGGTCCTAGGACAAACCATGGACCTTCAGCCAGAGGTCCTGAACAACCCTGATGGAACCACTGACCAAGGAGCATTACATATAAGAAATCATTGGAACTTGAGATTGCATCAAGTACGAGTGCTGTTTTAATTCATGGAATTTCTAAAATGGGCCTCTCGGGCCAAAGTGGGACCTTGGACACAAAGTTTCCTGCACACCCCCAAGTTGACTGTTAGAACACATCGTACCGAATGTCCTAACTGTGCACCAAAACTTGAAAGCAGGAGAATCATTTTGCGTGATTCCACATGATGGGCTCTCAGGCCCACATTGGGGCCTGGGCCTTGGGTCCCATAATCCTGGGCAACCATGAAGGTATTGCTATTAGACGGTCCTATGACCGAACATCGGCATGTTGCAACTAGATTTGTAGGAAATACTATATTTCCGCAGTATTTCATCATGGCCCTAGGGCCCGACTGGGCCTTGGGCCCTAATTCCTGGACGAGCCAAAATGGCCCTCTACTGAAGGACCATTACTTGAACGTTAAGAAGACCATTGAAGCTTGTGGGGAGGAGATCATTTTAACACCATTGTGAGTCAGAGACCTTGGAAACAGAAAATCCTCTTCACCCCCAAAAGTATGTCTATCAACCATCATTATGACCGAGCATCAGCACTGTGCACTGAATTTGTGGAGATACAAGATTTTGCAGTTATTTCATGTATTGGGCACTGGGGCCCACAAATTCCAACACGCCGCGATGAGCCCTCTCCCAAGGACCATATACATGTAACTTAAAGAAAATCATTTGAAGCTTGGAAGAGATGCATTTAAGTGACCATTGTGTGAAACTTCAACTGTATGAAATGGCCGTCGGGCCCAGTGGACCTTGGACCAAAAATTCTGATCACCCCAAAGGTATAGGAGTCAGACCATCATTATGACGAAGGTCAGCACAGTGCCTAATATTGTAAAAGAGAAGCATTTTGCGAATTCCCACATGGAATGGGCCCCAGGGCCCACACTGGGCCTTGGACCTAATTCCCTGGCACTCTAAAGATATGGCTATTAAACCACCATTACGACTGAACATCAGCACGGCAAACCAAAATTGTAGGAGCTACAAGATTTAGGTATTCATATAATGGGCCTCGGGCCCAAAGTGGGTCCTGAGCCCAAATCCCGAACAACCCCCGTTAAGCACTATACCAAGGACTATTAAATGTAATCTAGAAGAACATCAAATTAATCGTGTGGGAGGAGATGCATTTTCAAGTTAACTATTTGTGTGAAATTTCATAAAATGGGGCCCTTGGGCCAGAGTGGGTCTGGATCAAAAATTCCTGAACACCCGAAGGTACGGTGTTTAGACATCATTAAAGGACGAACACGCAATGTGCACACAAATTTGTTAGGCGGAGATACGTTTTGAAAGTTAAACATAAGGGCTATATTGCCCCTTAATGGGCTTTCACCTTGACCCTTCACCAAGGTCAAAACATGTCCCAAGGGTCAATGAACATTGTGTCCAAGTTTGGTCGACATCCATCGCAGGAATGGAGTTTGGGAGCCAAAAAGGCAATTGTTAACACACTGATAGATAGATAGATAGATAGATAAGATAGATAGAGTGACAGGCAGGATTCCAATAGCTCAAACAGCCATAGTGGTTTGAGCTAAAAGGGAAACCATCGGGCCCAAATGGGACTTGGACCAAAAATTCCTGAGCAACCCGAAGTAGGCCGGTTAGACCATCATTATGACCAAACATCCGCAGGTGCACCAAAATTTGTAGGAAGGAGAATTTTGAAATTCACATCTAATGGCCTATACTGCCCTTTAATGACATTTGACCTTGACCTTCACAAGTCCAAACTGATGGAGGATGGATAGATAGATGCTAGATAGATAGATAGAGAGATAGCACTAATAGGATAGCTCAACCAGAATAGCTGGTTTCAGCTGAAAATTGGAAAGCAAGGTAAACCATACTCACCAGGTTTCATGAAAACCCAAGCCAACTTAAGATTTTGCATAAAATATGCAAATTAGGTACGTGAATGACCTCCATTGACCCCGAATTTGTTAAAGTTTTGGGAATGAAGTTAGATTTTCACCAGTTTCTAATTACCCTCACTGAATTAAATGATTCATTCCGTTACGCGCCCAGGGCGCTTGCAATGTTTTAGGATGGGCGAGTACGAGGAGTTATAACTCACATAGGTATTGTATTCGTTTTGGGTGTATTGAAGCAAATGTCTTGCTATTTCCACATCAGGTGGTAGCCCCCCCCCCCCCCCCTTCCAAACCCGCCCTCCCGATCAATAACACTTCAAAAACGACCGTTCAGTCAGTCGTAACATAATGAGTTTATATGCTATGCAATGCTGTGTACAATATAACACGCTAACTACGAATGGGCTATGTTATACAGGCGTACAGACACTACCATTGCCTCAATCGGTATGGATACTGGAGCGAGACAGGAATTTGATGTGAAAGTGTTGAAATAATTGCTAAAAGTCAAATTATAATCGTGTACTCAGTGAAATTGTTGAACCACTCCATTCACATGGAATTGAGTACCGTAGGTCTACGTGAGCCACAGGCCACAACATCGTTTATCGCGGGGCGGCGATGGCGACGCGCCTCGAGATTAGGTTTTAATACCATGTTTTCTGTGATGGTGTATGGCTGAATGAATCGAGCAATAGTGTTGTGCTCTATTAATGGCATGTAAACAGAGAATATTTTCAGAATTTTCGGCCGCGAATATGAAGTATATTTACAGAGCTTGCACAAAAAAGTAGGGTGGAGCGTTGTGGGAGATGGGGCGCTTAGCCCGGCAAAATTGATAAGGTAGTGACTTTTTGTGCTCAAAAATCTAATCAGATCGTGTTCACACAACCCCAATGCTACCCTGAGAATTTTTTCGCAATTGCACCTACCGATTCGGCTGAGGTAAGGAGAACGTGTGGACACACACACACACATGCACACAGTGACCACCGAGTCTTCTCCTGAATTTCACTCAGGTGAGACAAACAGAGCACCATGGTGCTGTAGCTCAAAACCGCACAAATGTACACACTTCCAGACAAATGTAAGTTCTGTACCACATGTTCAAGACAGATCAAGAGGCCAAGTAGGCAAAGTTTCCAAAACAATGGCCCAGTAATTGTGCCCCTTAACGACTTTTGAAATGCCAGTGCAGGCCAAAGCAGCCAATAAATTTTCCACATGGGCTGCAGGCCCACCTTGGGTCCTATATTTCCCTGACAACCCTACAGTCTATAGACCACCATCTTATGACTGAACATCAGCACCGTGCCTAGGATTTGTAGGAGATAAAAGATTTTGCGTATTTCATATATTGGGCCCTAGGGCTCAAATTCCCAAAGACCTGCAATGGCCTTCCACACCAAGGACCGTTACATGTTACCTTGAAGAAAATCCATTGAAGCTTGTGGGCAGGAGATACATCCAAGTCCCATTGTGTGAAATTTCATAAAATGGGCCCATATGCCAAGTGGGACCTTGGATAATCAAAAATGTACTTGAACACCCCAAAGGTACGACGTTGCCAGCATTTAAAACCGAATGTCAGCACTGTACAACCAATTGGTAAGAGGTGAAGCATTTTGCGTAATTCTACATGATGGGCCCTAGGCCCACACTGGGCCGTGGGACTAAATTCCTGGGCACATGAAGGTAGGCAATTGGAGCCACCATTATGACTGACCATGAGCACTGTCCCAACAAAATTCTTTCTAGGAGATACCGATTTTTGCAAGTATTTTCATATGATGGGCCTATGGCCCAACCTGGGCCTTGAGCACAGCCTTCCTGAACACCCTCAATGGCCCTCTAAACAAGGACCATTACACATGGTAACTTGAAGAACTCAATTTAATCTTGTGGGAGGAGAATGCATTTTTCAAGTACCATTGTGTGAAATTTCATAAAATGGGCCCACGTGGCAATGTGGGACCAGCCCAAAACATTCCTCACACCCCAAAGGTACATCTATTAGACCATCATTATGACTGAACATCACACTGGCAACAAATTTGTAGAGATACAAGATTTCGCAATATTTCATATAATTGGCCTTGGGGCCCAAACGGGGCCTTGAACCAAAATTTGTCTGAACAACACCCCTATGCCCTCTATAACCCCCAACGACCATTACAACAAATTCCCTAAACCCACCCACAAACCCCCAAACCCACACCCCGAAGGTACGGCTGTTAGAACCTCATTATAACCGAACATCATCACTGTTCACCAAAATTTGTAGGAGATATATTTTAAAATTTTACAAAACATAATGGGTCATAACTGCCCCCTATTAAATGGCCTTGATGAACCTTGACCTTCACAACAGCCATGGGTCAATAACATTGTGTCCAAGTTTGGTTGGGTCACATTCATCCCAGAATGGACCGTTTTTGGGGGCCAAATTGGCAATTGTTGACACACTGGATAGATGAAATAGATTATATAGAATAGAGTGACAATGCAGATTCCAATAGCTTCAAGAAATAGCTCAACCGCATAGAGCTGGTTTGAGCTAAAAAACCTTACCAAAAACGTGTGGCGACCTGTGTCAGAAAACTCACGTGTTTACCAGTGACAAAGCGTGACAAAATTCAAAGACAATAATAGAGGCAAAATATGTGGCCCGTGATTTTGGAACAAATTCTCTGTGTCACCTGTGTTTTTTCACCACAGGTTTTCCCCCACATTGACCGGGTCCTTACACATTTAATCAAAACCTGTGAACATGGGGCAACCTAGTGGTTTAGGAGAATACTGCATACATTTGGGTACGTGTGGTAATGTGTGTCAACCTTTGTCGTAAACCTGTGGTAACCTGTGGGTCATGGACTTAGTGCAAAGTTTGGGGGATAATCTTTAATAAACAATGAATTCCCAGTAATGTGTCACAGCCGCCACAGATTTTCCACCGGTGGTGCCCCACATGTAGTCGTGTGGCAATGACACCGTTTCGCTTTGCCAATTTAGACAACAGGTTTGTCACAGAACAAACTGGTCCATCTGGCTGGTACCTGTTTTAGCCCCCGGTTTTTTAAAGGGGCAAACTGTGGCAATGTGGGGCAATAACCAAACCTAGTGGCAATTCACAGGTTTTTGCGTGAAAATGTGTGTTTTTGTGGAACAACTTGCCACCCATTTTTTTTGTAAGGGTATATAACCAAACCTGGAGAGAAAACAGGTACATACCCTTTACTCCACTGGAAGATTTCAGCCGTGTTCGACCTCTTCAAATTGAGCTTGCAATCACCTGAATAAATGAGCATTGCGATGATTGTGCCTTGTAAAACAATCCGTAGATCTGTACATGAGGTTGATGACAGGACGTGCATAGTACCTTACCTGAGCCACCGGATTTTCACACCCACTGCGAGCAAATATGGAGATTCTGCATTGGACAGGGGCGCAACCCATTTAATGGGACCAGGCCTATGCTTTTTCAAGCGTTTCCATCGGTTAGGGACACATTCCATAAATCACTTCCTCAGTAGATCAGAGAGTATGCCCTACCCAACTCATCAACAGAGTCATTATATAGTGCCACATAGGTTAGACAGGCTCGCGACCGCTCACGGTCGCTGTATTACAATAAGGTGTGAAGGCGATGACCTGCACCTCCGTAGCCACTGCCCGCATCCAGACTGGCGAGTAAACCACCAGAAAGGCTAGTGATTCCTTGACAACTGGAGGATCATGTGACTTGTACAAGCTCATTATCTGCAGGATATGACATTTCTCACATATTTCCCTTTTTCATTCCACAAAAATGGACCCATTTGACCAAAATAATTAGGGTTCCTGTACTCTTGATGAGAAGACTACACACTAATTTCAAACTTGAATAGAATCAAGCATTCTGGACATTTCCTTTTTGGCTCTGACCTGACCCCAAACAATAGGGTTCTTGTACTCCCCATACGAAACACACACCCAAATACAGCTTCAATCGGCCGACTTTTCTGACTTATCGTGTTTACAAGGATCCACACTTTTGACCTCTGGTTACCCTAAATGACATTTCCAACCCCTGACCCCAAAACAATAGGAATCATGTACTAAACCTATGGGGCCCACCCATACCAAGTATGAGCTTTCATCATTCATGTGGGGTCGAGTTAGGTTTTTTTTACAAAGGAGCCAAAATTGGACAAAACATTCAATTTTGACCATTTCCCTATTTCTCTCAAAAGGTCCTCAAAACAACACCAAAATAATATAGGGTTTCTTGTAACCCCCATACCAAAGCTACACACCAATTTACGCTTGAATCGGACCAACTTGTTCTGGACTATCGTGTTTACAAGTATTTCAGACTTTTTTGACCTCTGGGGACTCAGATGACCTTTGACCTGACTGACCCCAAAAACATAGGATCATGTCTCATCATGGGGAACACCCAATACCAACGTATGAGCTCAATCCACCAGGTGGTGGTTGATTTAGTGTGTTTACAAGCCAAATTGGCCAAAATATAAATTGTTGACTATTCCTAATTTCTTCCCCCAAAATGACCCTCAATCACCCCCAAAACAATAGGGTTCTCTGTACTCTCCCCCTAAGAACGCTACACACCAAATTTTCGTGCTTGATCGGACCAACTGTTTTGGACTTATAGAATCGTGTCTTAAAACAAGGTTTCACATCCTTTTGAAACCTCAAGAAGGTGGTTACCTCAGATGATCTTTGACGTGACCCCAAAACAATTGAGTTTATGTACTTATCATGTAATCATCATGGGGAACACACATACCAAGTAGATCTGGAATCCATCCATGTTGGGTTGAATTTAGTGTGTTTACATACAAGCCCAAAATTGGCCAAAATATTTTTTTTTACTATTTCCCATTCATCCCAACAAATGACCCCCAATCGACAACCCAAACGATAGGGTTCTTGTACTCCCCATAAGAAAGCTACACACCCAAATTTCATTTCAGCCTTGATCTGGACCACTGTCTTTTGGACTTAAATCGTGTTTAAAGATTTCAGACCGTTGAACGACCTCTGTGACCTCAGATGACCTTTACCTGGCCCCCCAAAACAATAGGGATCATGTACTCATCCCTGGGGAACCACATACCACGTATGATCCTCCACTCCATCCAGTGGGGTTTGATTAGTGTGTTTACCGCCACAATGGCCAAATACAATTTTTTGACTATTTCCTAATCTTTCTCCAAAAATGACCCTCAAATCAACACCAAAAAAATTTTAGGGTTCTTTTACTCCCCATAAGAAAGCTACACACCAAATTTCAGCTTGTAGGGTGCCACGTTTTGGACTTAATATGTTTACAAGGATTTCTTTTCAGTCTTGACTCTGGTGACCTCATATGAACCTTTGACCATGAAAAAAACCCAAAAAGATAGGAATCATGTACTCTCATGGGGAAACACCTATACCAAGTCATGAGCTCAAGTCCCATCCAGGTGGGGTTGAGTTAGTGTGTTTACAATCCAAAATTGGCCCAAGATATACTTTTTTTATTACAACTATTTTCCCTAATTTCCCCAAAAAATGACCCCCATTCGACACCCAAAACACTAGGGGTTTCTTGTACTCCCCATAAGAAATCTACACAACCAAATTTACTTGGTCGGACCAACTTTTTTGGCTATCATCCTTAAGGATTTCAGACTTTGACCTCTGGTGCCTCAGATGACTTTGACCTGAGCCCCAAAACACTAGCGTCATGTACTCATCATGGGGAACACACATATCAATTATGAGCTCAATCCATCCGTGGGTTGAGTTAGTGTGTTTTACAGCCAAATTTGGCTAAAATATAATTTTTGACTATTTCCTTATTTCTTTCTCCTTCACCAAAAAAAGGACCATCAATCAACACACCAAACATAGGTTCTTGTACTCCCCATAAGAAACTTACCCAACCAAATTTCAGTTTATGATCGGGCCAACTGTTTTGGACTTTCATGTTTACAAGGATTTCGACTTTGACCTCTGTGACCTCAGATGATCTTCGACCTGAACCCCAAACCCCAGGGATCAATTACTCTCATTGGGAACACCATACCAATATGGCTCATCGCATCCAGGTGGGGGTTGTTAGTGTGTTTACAAAGCCAAAACTGGCCAAAATATTTTTTTTTACTATTTCCCAATTCCTCCCAAAAAAATGAACCCCATCGACACCCAAAACACTGGGGTTCTTGTACTCCCCATAAGAAAAGGAACACACCAAATTCAGCTTGATCGGCCCAACTGGTTTTGGCCTTATCGTGTTTTTTATACAAGGATTTCAGACTTTTGACCTCTGGTGACCTCCGATGACCTTTGCCCTGACCCCCAAACAATGGGATCATGTACTCATCTGGGGAACACACATACAATTATGAGCTCATTCCATCCAGGTGGGGTTGATTAGTGTGTTTACAAGCCACAATGGCAAATATCAATTTTTTTGACTATTTCCTATTTCTCTCTCCCAAAATGACCCCTCAATCAAACACCCAAAACAATGGGTTCTTGTACCTCCCCATACGAAAGCTCACACCAAATTTCAAGCTTGATAGGGCCAACTGTTTTTTGGACTTAATCATGTTTACAAGGATTTCAGCCTTTGACGCTCGGTGATCCTCATATGACCTTTGACCGACCCCAAAACAATAAGGGAACATTACTCCTCATTGGGAAAACATATACCACGTATGAGCTCAATCCATCCCGGTGGTGTTGAAGTTAAGTGTGTTTACAAGCCAAAATTTGGCCAAGATAATATTTTTTTACTATTTTTCCTATTTCTCCCAAAAATGACCCCCCATCAACCCCCCAAACCTAGGGTTCTTGTACTCCTCCCCATAAACAGCTACCCAACCAAATTTCAGCTTGGTGGACCAACTGTTTTGGACTTATCATGCTTTACAAAAAGGATTTCATGACTTTGACCTCTGGTGACTCTCAGAATGACCTTTGACCCTGACCCCAAAACAAAGCGATCATGTACTCATCATGGGGAATACACACATTCAAGTAATGAGCTCAATCCATCCAGGTGGGGTTGAGTTAGTGTTTTATTTACAGCCAAATTGTCTCAATATAAATTTTTGACTATTTCTTATTTCTCTTCTCTTCTCCCAAAAATACATCAATCACCCCAAAACAATAGGGTTCTTGTACTACCCCAAAGAAAAGCACACACCAAATTTCAGTTTTGAATCGGCCAACTGTTTTTGACTTATATGTTTACAAGATGTCAACTTTTGACGACATCTGTGACCTTCAGATGACCTTTGACCTGACCCCAACCATAGGGATCATGTACTCCATCATGGGAACACACATCCAATTATGACTCAATCCATCCATGTGGGGTTTGAGTTATCGTGTTTACCAAGCCAACATTGGCCAAAATAATCATTTTTTTCTATTTCCCAGATTTCTCGCCCAAAAATGCCCTCATCAACCACCCGACACCCAAAACAATCGGGTTCTTTTACGCCCCATAATAAGCTACACACCACTTCATTCAGCTTGACGGACGCACTTTTTTGGACTTAGCGTGTTTAAAGGATTCAGACGTTGGGCCCCTCTGGTTGACCTCAGATGGCCCCTTTGACTCTGATCCCAAACAATGGGATCATGTACGCATATGGGGAACACCCATACCAAGTAATGAAGCTCGATCCCATCCATGTTGGTCGAGTTAATGGTGTTTACAAGCAAGCCACATCAACCCACAACATCATACACACACACACACCGTACCACACACATCGTACTTCACAGTAATTGCGAGGACGGTCCATTTTTTTGCGAAAAAAACTACTTCCGAATGTTGTTTGCGAGCCACATACCACATCGACATGACACATAGATCCCGACTTTTGTCAAGGATCCAAAAATGGTTAAAGTTTCTGCAATGTGCACTATTTTTTGCGATGTCACATCAATCAAACGCAATCGGGCAGACTAGAAGCGCAAAAGTCGTTTAAACTGAAGAGGAAGTATCCCCCCTTGCTATCCGTGGTCCAAACACGCGAACAGACCTTTTAAAATGAAGATATACCTGTGTGTCCTTCTGCTTCTCCAAATGCCGTCAAACATTCGGTCCTGTCTGAAAATTGGGCGTCAGTAAATTCGCGATGAGCTTATGCACGCCGCTCAGCCTGTCAACTCACTGCAAGTGGCGACCGTAATCGCGCTGCCTGGTTGAACTCCCTGTTAAGTGAGGTAGGCCTATACAGCATTGAGCTTGTATGGGAACATTTCATTGGGGAAACAATCCAAATCATTGATGCAAATACTGTATAAATTGAAGCGACTTACATTGTTGTTGATTCCTGACGAGAATGCGAGTACTCCAAACAACCAGCAGTCTGCTGGTGTTGTACTCAGTTGAAGGATGACGAGGTAACTGGTCACAACACAGTTTATTTCCACTTCTGCACCTACAAACCTAGTTGGAAATATCATACGAGCGATTCTAACAAATCACTGGTGTCCATAGAACCGAGCAGACATCATACACTTGGTAATACCTGTCATTTTACCTCAGGTAAATGCCACTTTACCTCAACCTGACACTTTCACAGGGCGCCAGGGTATGCCATATCACTTGATTGTGTTGCATTGTTCAAGGTTAATCATCTGGTAGGTCCCCGGCTCTTATCATACTTTATAGCATGTGTATGCTGTGAAACTGAGAATGGAGCATAGCACTGCAATGCAGTACACTTAATTTCCCTCTCCACCCCTTTGGTTCTGGAAAGATTCTGACAATTCATTACGATTCCATCAGGCGGCATAATCTGACCGGAACAAATACTGTTGACAATTAATTGACATACTGATATATTGGCCCAAACCTGATTTTTCCTTTAAAGTAATGCTCGTCCACTTTCTGTACTCTTTGATACAGTTTTATAACGAACGGAAATGGGAATAGCAAAACACGTAAAATTGATAATCGTAATTAATTCACAGGAATGATTCCTGATACATACAAATGAGGGCTGTCTACAGTATACAAGGAGCATATCTACAAGAACACCAACAAAATTAAAATCCTGAAATAAATATAGCAGCATGCATGTGTATGTTACTATGTTTGAGGGACCAACATGAATGAACAATCTGAATATAGTCCTGATTTTGAATGCAAAACTTAGTTTTTTCGCCAGTTGTCAATTTCAGGGAATAATAAACAGATACGAGGGCCTTTGGTTGCATATTTAAAACTGGGATTGAGACGTCATACTGGAGGTTATAACAGCCTGAGGCACCGCCGAGGGCGTTTCACCCCGCTAATATGCGGGATGCCGTCAAACCGGTTGTAAATTTGAAACAAGGCTTCGAGTATCTGTTTATTATTCCATATCATAAAATATACCGCATTCCACTTTCATATTGTTCCCTACGCAAAAATGTTATAATAATGCCTAAAATTGCCAGCAAAACGTTTCAAGGAGTGTTCGACAAACTGTGCCGCTACAACACGCGCGGGTGGACCTTGTACATACCGTGTATCGTGTTTGCGACAGCTAAACCGTCGTTCACTACCTTGAGCGCGATCGCCTTTGTGTGCGTTTTATCTGAACAAAAACGGCATTGCCGTTCCTCTCGCCTCATTCTTATTTGGTCAGCCGGTGTTTAGTATCAGAATTCTACCCAGTTAAATTCACTTTTAACACACTAATTCTACATACATAGGTCACGGTGTTTTTAGAGAATTTGAACGAAGGACACTGCTGTTTCGCGCGCCTCATCCATTATGTGGTCAAGCCGGGGTTTAGTATCATAATTAAACCGGTTATAATTCCCTTTTACACACTAATTCTACATACATAGGTCACGTGGGTATTCATGAATGTATTTGATAGAGCATCAGAATATATAACTCTTTTCCTGATGGGCCCAAACATTCACATGCATTTGCTTAACCATCCACACACGAGCACATAACCTCAACAAGGAACTGAAAGAGAGCAAGATAGCATACCCCCATTAGTATTAAATACACACAGCAACTAGGCACAAAGCTACTGCAAGGCCAACCCATACAAAGAAGACACAATGAGATAGTAAAGCAAATATAAAAGATTGGCTTCTTTAGTTTTTAGATTTGGGGCATATTCTGAAATCACTCTAGAAGTCTGAAAACTTACCAGAATGATTATGTCGAGAGCCGTCTGCCATGGTCAAAAGTCGGTTTTTTTATCTTCCGACAAATTCCGTACCCTTTAAAACTCCCTGAACAAGTAAATCTAAACATTTGCTTTTGTTGGTTTTAACGACCCGCCCGCTAACCCATTGACCTTGAACCCAAAGTACGCCTTCCATTCTTCAGAACTTATGTTTCCACATGTTCTCTCATGGGCTGCAACTGTCGTGTGTCCGAACGGTGATACTATAGGTACCAGAAATTCTTCATTCTCATATTTCATTCAATATGATGATGCAACGCATCAGGTTTTTCAAAGATGAATGCATCCGTTCGTACACAATGCACAGCCATGTGAGCGTGCACATACAACAACATATACGGAGAGGCTATAGTTATCAAAAAAACAAAAAAAAACAACATGGCACTCACCATATGGGCATTCAAATCAATAATCTTTTGGTTATCGAAAACAGTGAATGGTCCCCAAAAACTTACTGTTTGGGCATTAACTAGCCCATACTCACCTTCCTTAAGCTCATCTTCTAATTAGCAATTCATCCCCTAGTAACTTCATCTTAACGGGCTGCTTTTGCAACTCATCCCCCAACTCCTGCATAATTGACACCTCGTCGTAGGACCAAACCATTCTTATTTGGCATCCCCAGTGTCCACTACACCAACGCGGTACGAGTGATGCAAACTACCTCACATGTGCCCCCCCCCCCCCCGACTGGCAATCGGAGGAACATAGAGTGCTCTGCCCACTCCAAAGACTGCCACTACCCCTTGAAAGACAACCCCCATACCAAAAATATAACCTCCCCAACTTGCTACAGGTACCCCTCCTAGGCCCTCTAGCTACAGTCCGCCCAGGACTGGGAGCACCTGCGAGCTCAAGTACCCGCCTCCAAGGGAGGGGGGGCGGCGGGAAATAACCTTACGAAGGTTAGTATGGTCGCAGTTTTTATACCCAAACCAGTACTTTTGGGGAATTCACTGCGCTCCCAACTCAGCTTCTTAAGCTCATCTACTTAGCAGATGACTTCGCACTGTGCAAAAAAAAACCGGTAGACATACCGTTTGGCGGGTGGTAACCTTGTGGAGGCCCTAGATAGCCCGGACGAATGCCCACCCCCGTAGCAAGAGAAACCCACGCAATAGCACAACACAAACGTCCAGGAGTGCCCTGCGCCGCACCCAAGGAACAACTTTGACTGTGATTCCTGCGAACAGAGCCTGAGACATAGCCCCCAGGGAACCTTGTGCGCCCTGAGCCTGAGGACCAAAGACTCTCGGCCAGCGACTGGGAAAGGTACTTCCTGTGAACCGCAAAGCCTGCTTCCAAACGAAGACTCGTGGATGCATGCAGCAAGTAGGGCCCCTAATCCTGTGAATCCGCACAAAGCTCTGACCTGTCCCCGCAGCAGTCCCTCCGAGACCGGAACGAGCTTGTGGTTCAGAAAAAATAAAAATCCTGAAGGAAAACCCTTTCAAGCCTGAAGACGCCAGAGGTGTGGGACCTGGCACAGCCCGATTTCTGTGACCCTGGTACCACAAGACACGCTTCACTGGCGCGCCTGCAAGCCGCATCTTCCCTAACTGAAGCTGCACCCGAGCCAGCTGACCCAGTCAAAGCAAAACCCTTGCGCAAAACCTTAAGGGCCCCCTTGCCAAGCGTCTGTACCACAGAGGCTTGCCCACCAGCACCAGCAATGCATTCGCTTAGCCCCAGAACCGGTTGCTGCCCCCCCATCCAATTCCACCCCTCTAGAAAAACCAGGCAGACCGCCTCTCACTCAGACCACTGAGGAAGGAAGAACTGCCACCTAGAGAGGCTCTCCACAACCTGAAGCCTAACCCTCGCAGAACGTACGCCCTAATCATTGGAATTCAGAAATCCCCAAGTTACAACATGGCTAGTCCCCGACTAAGCAGCAACTGGGCGCACCATGCGGCGAAAACCCCACCATAACACCTACAGAGAAAAGGAGATCCTGAACTCTGGGGTGGGGGAAGACGCCCCATGCCCCGCGCAGTCGCGGCACGAAGGGATTAAGACAGGCAAAGCTACGCTCATGTTGAGCAGGAGCAGCAAAACCCAGTGACAAGTTGACACCCGAGTGGAAAGACTTGCAAATCGCCGCATCTGGAAAAACCTGCCCATTGCAAGTACCTGAATGAACGGCTGAGAATGGGAGTGGACGCCTGAACGTCTAATCCAAATCGCCCCCGAAGGGACGCAAGCCCACTTTCCAAGTCCCGAGGGTGGGAAGATCCTATGACAAAGGGCCGGGTGTTCACACTTCGAACCTAGAGTGCTCGCGAACCCCCAGCCACCTATCGTGGTTCCTGCGCCCACCCATCACTGCCTCACTCATCCTCTCGACCGGTGGGCATCTGCCAGCAAACACTCACTGCCTGCATTGCCAGAAGCCTGCAGGTGGAAGTCCTGCAGAGGGCACATCCCTCCAGCAAGACCAGGCCACCAAGCACATCCTGGGACCTAGCGCCCCCTTCCCGCTGACACCGTAGGCTACATGAGATTGTTGTCTGCGCAGTTCCGGCTCCTGTCCTCTCTCCGGCACAGAGCTTGAAACTCCCAGACCCGCCTCCCTGGCTGTCAACATCTGTACATGCTGGCTCTCCTCGGCGCTGGATCATGCTTATGATCCAGTTCCAACGAACATGCCAACGCAACCCCCGGATGTATCCTACGTCGCCGCCAGTACTGCTGGAGGGAAACTTGTCGGACGTTGCTCGCCGCAGTCCGCCACCCGCTAGGACAAACCAGGGACCCCTCTTAGGAGTGAGGTTCCCCAAAGCCCGTCGTGAAGAACTGAGGGAGGTGGGACGGGAGAGGACACTTTCAGAGACAGGGGGGTACGATCCAATCCCTACTCGCAATCCGTCCCAAAGCCAATGCCTGACATCCGTCAAGCCAAATGGCCAAGCGAAGATTGCCAACATCCCCACCTCCAGAGACTATACTCTCAGGGAAGGGGATATAGGGTCCCACTTCGAACCCCTGGAAGGAGACCAGTCGCAAAACACCCATGCCGACCAATCAGGCTATGGAGTACTGCTAATTAGTCCCCTCTTCTCCCTGTGGCTGCTGGCGCGACTCTGCCAGGAATCCGCTTGATTGGCTCGGAATGGCACACAGTGGATCATCCCTCTCCTCTCAATTTGACCACCGGTGCCGCTGCCACCCAGTGGGGGCCGGCTGATGTGAGGCATGAGACACCAAAGCTCTCCCGTCCGAACTGGAAGGCGAGGAAGTGCTGAAAACCCCCCCCCCGGGATGAAGCATCCCTCAGATCGATTTGAGGTCTTCTATCAATTGACCCCATTTGCAAGGTGGGACATGACGCGATCGCTTCCACAAGAGAGACCACTGTCGAACCAAGCACTCAAAGACTGAGGTTCAAAAGGAAATGACTTAATCCCCTGACGGCACCCCTGACTCAGGCCGGGTAAACCGGGGGTACCCGTTTTCCCCTGAGATGCCGATGCGGATGGCAACTACACCAGCAAACCACCGCCGCATCCCCTGGACAGAGTCTGTCCATGCTCCACCCAACTGCGCTGTTGCCTGCAACCTGGCCTCACTGTAGCTCCTTAAGCTCATGAGGTAGCTGAGCTTACCGAGGGTACTGGTGCTTGGGGGGGTTATTGAAGCTTCTGCTGCATCCCCCTCCTCAAAACCCACTAGCCAAGTTCGATCCGTAAGGAAAACCCAGAATTAATCAACCTGGTAAGGTGATCACATGAGGCACTCGTCTATGACCGTGACTACACCTGGTGACTGGTCACAGACACCTCCCCAAAGCCCCCTTCAAACCACTGAAGAACCCTGCCGCCCCATCCCAGGGGACATGGGCCTGTTCCATGGTTTGTTGGTACCGCAAAAGGACTGCTTTCTGCAGAGAAATCAAGAAGCTCTAGCCATGCACGTGGATGTTCCACCCGGTGCCATCCTTGAATCAGTGTACGGGGTACCCCCAGAAACTTTTCCTTTCAGATGTTGAGCACCCCTGTTCGGACCTACACCCTTGGTCATGCCCCAGAGAGAGTTGGGACCCTGAACAGCGACTCCCACCCTCAATAAAGGGTCATGACGCCTACCTCCACAAGCCCAGCCCATCCATTTGCCCCCAACCCTTTGCCAACCTCCAGACTCGAGCTTAGAGATCTAAGGACGAGCTTGACTCAGCAGCCATGGGGCTGTAGAGACCCCATGGAGTTTGTCAGGCAGGGACCGTGTGTCCTTAGTTACCTCACGTCTGACTTGTCAACACCCGCTAAGAATAACGCCCTCCCCCAGGGAGAAGGAGCTATCTTATCCTCGTGGTTCCCAGGAGCAGAGATCTTGCCTAACAACACCACTTCGTATCCCCCCTGTCCTCTGTTCCCCCAACGATGCAATGCCGATGAATGGTCAGGAAATCCGCTGCAAAGCCAATGCCCACTGCTAGCAGGGGGTTCGAAACAGTAGGCCGGGCGTGTTGAGTGTCGCTGACAGGTTAGCCTCCAGTTGAAGGTTTGTCCTGACTCACCAGGCGCATCGATACCTCCACAAGCAAGAGGGGTTGTGAGCCAGGCCACAACTGGTCCCTCATGCGACAATCTAAACTCACACCCCCACATCACCGAGACGCAGAAAACACACACACCGGTACCTCCTGTCAGGACGACAAGCTTCCATCCCGAAAGGCTGGCGTGCCGTCCAAATCCCCCCGTAAGAGCAGGATGACCACCCGGACCCTAGCACAACTTGACCTGACTGCCCCGAAGGACTGACAGGGCAAGACGTACCAGGGGATCGCCCCCCTCTGGACCAACTCTGAAAGGAAGGTTTAACAAGGCGTGCCCCAGGCAGGAAATCCTCCGTTCCAAAGGGGCTATATACGACCTGCTACAGGTCCAAGACTATACCTCAATGATACCAGACGATACCCCCGGTGCCTCGATTCTGGGCGCTTCTGGTTGAACCCCGACTCGTTCGGTAAACCCCTCAAGAGCTGAAGTTGGCCCCCCCGAGTGGGGGCCCCCCCTTCTCTGCTCCAACAGTTTAAACGCCGAAACGGTTAGACTCGCCGGGATCAGTGATCCCCTGTGAAGTATTGTACCCTGTGCCCCAACTGAAGGCAAAACCAACAGTTTGGGAGAGTCCAGGGGTGTGCACATCCGTAGACGCCACATCCCAACCGAAACCTTGATCCCGAAGTGGGCTCTCCGCACAAGTACGGAGCTCGGACCCACCTCAGGATCGGAGACAGACTCGGTGTATTGTGGACCGCCCTTGCGAGGCGGGAACCTTTTTTCCCAAAACGAGTCACGAAAACTTTAAACTAAAGGGCGGGAGTGGTATTGCAGGGAATTTAGAGCAAGGGTAGGACAGGTTACCATGGTACAGAACAGTTCGATCGATGAGGAGGGACTGGCATACTCCCACCGGTATGTGTATGTTGGGTTAGAATGTGTGTTTTTTAAACGACGATCGAACAGGGAAAGTTTTTTTGGAGAGCGACGAAATGTAATATTTTTGCAAGCGGCACACAAAATAACAAATAAATATTGAAAGTAAAAAATATGTTTGGAGCGGAAGGAAAATTAGGAGCGGGCATGGAGGAAAAACAAGCATTTTTTGTAGGCTATCATGGTATTACAATGTGTTGGCCAAGATAAATGTTCCTAATATAGTCCTGGAAGTTGCCTGTAGGATAGGACCCATACATGAACAAGCCCAAATATGACGAGCTGGTGGTAGTTGTATCTGGACTATTGATGTCTCCGGGAATAACCAAGATTGTCGCCCAGACACTATACAAAATGTCTGGATATTCTAATAAAAATGATTTTGGACCACAAGCAAATGGGGAGTGAGGGACACATTGAAGGTTCGTCCCCAGTGTCTTCCGTGTAGAAGTTTTGAATTGAATTGAATTCACTGAGATGGGGTGCTCGGTACTAGTCCAAGGTCACTGCGGAGGTACATTCTCATGTGCAGTTCAGTTCAACACTCCAGTCCTTACTAATTTGTTGCACCTGCTGAAGATCCTGTACATGAGATGGGTATGCGGGTTTGGGGGAAGTAAAGAAACCATCAATAGAATTCCACATCAAATCGGGCGGTGTGTCACAAAGTAGCTCTGGAAACAGAAAGCCAACAGGCTGATTCCTTGGACACTAAAGTTGTTGACTTGTGATCAAGGAACATATGTAGCAGGTTTGATCTGGAGGAGTGATGTCTGAATGTTTTCCCAATGACCTACACCTACAAAATTTAAATAGCTTCAGAACTCAGTTATGGGAAGACACCATTAGTTGAAATCCCCGATCCCACCAGGCGGATTACAAGGTTAAAATTGCCAAAATCATAATTTATAATACCTAATAATTACCATTTGTCCGAATTAATTGACCCCATCCACACTAGAAATGAATAGCGTGGATGAAGTTTTCACTTTTCGTGTCCAAATGACCTAGACTACAAAAATAAATAGCGTTTATGTTTGCATCATAGGAAACACACCCACAGTTTGAACTGGATCCCAGGCTGTTTGACTTAGATTACAAGGTAAAATGCCCAGCATTCCAGAATTATACTGGTTTTCCTTTCTTCCTCTCCAAATTGATGCTAGCTACAACTACGAAGATGAATGATCGGTCAGGTCTCATATGGGAAGCACACTCCCCAAGTTTGAACTTGATCCATCAGCATGTTTGGACTTGCCAGATTACAAGGAGTACACAAAAATCCGAATTTTACCAGTTTTTCCACTTTTCCCCAAAAGTTGACCTGACCCCCTAACGCTTTGACAATTATACGCATTCATATCTCATATGAGAAAGCACCCAACCCACTTGACTTGGATCAGGCATGTCTGAATTATCTGATTTACAAGGTTAGGGTCACAACACACTGAAGCATGTTCCCTGTAGCAGTTATTTTAGTGGCTTATATATCATTTCCCATGTCAAAGACATCTCGAGCGCTTCAGAGTTATTACCACCACATAGTACCGATGCTTGTTCACATGGGACCTCAACCTAGGCCTTCTGTCAATTCATGTCCATCATGTTAATTCCGGAAGCTGCTCGATAACACATCACGGGTCCCCATTTGAAGGGGTGGGTAGCGAGAACATTCCAGGTTACATCCCCTTCCATAACCACTTTTTTTATGGTACCGTATAATTGCCAACAGAAGATCAACCTACTCTATCCCAGCAAAGAATTGGCAGACCTGGATACTGCACTTAATCTCTTACTGGAATCCTTCATGAGGTACATGAATAAGACGCAATGCCCTTCTTTGGCAGTACCAGCGATGAGGCGACAGGAACAATTCTGCCTTTTTTGGGTATGACCACTTGATATTCCCCAGTGGAAGGCCGACGCTCACCAATTGTGCCAACCACTAACACAGTGACAAATATTTCACTGGAGCTCAACCTTATTTGCAGTTCAGAATTTTACCAACAGCAAAATAGAATGTTGTGACTTTAGACTATGGTCTATTACTTTGGTCACAAAATCTGGCAATTTTGGGCAACATTAGAAGATCTTTGAGGAACACTGGTGTTAGGATTGTCTCAAAGTTCACCGGTTTCTGAGGGAAAAACCATTTGCTCTATCCGTCCGAGACTGCCAATCTGAAGAGATTTTTCAATTTTCATTTACATAGTTTTAACATTGATGAATCATTACTCTAGGGTATCACTGTGAACCTTACTGTACACGAATAGGAGTTTTGACCACAGCTGTGAATAACGGTCCCCATCTATTCTTGGGCATTTACCCGGTTAAGAGCGTTAACATTTAGTGTAACATTTTGATATCATCAGTGAACCATTCGGAAGTATGTCAAAATGCCCATTTTGATATACATTAAATTTTTCTCCTTCCGTTCAAGTGAGATAATCGAGTCAGGTTAATGAGAGGATTCCAGCTGATGAAAAGGATGCGTCAACTATTCCACACGGTAGAATGCCTTAATGGATCCTGCTTCGAGGTACACGGTGTTGGCACCAGTCAGAGGCTCAGAGACACAACGATGGTGCACAGGATAATGGTGCACGGATAGATATAGAAAACAAAAACAACAAAAACCAACTGAAATGAGGAGGAGCACAGGATGGATACTAGAAAATGAATAAGAAAGCCAAAAGGCCTTAGTTGATTCCTTGACTCGTTCTGACAACCTAATAGCTAGACCGAGAACAAATGGAGATTGCACAAGTCATTATGGGCAACATAACACTTGACAAATTTCCATTTACCCCAACCAACCAATAGGGTCCTATAACTCTTGATAAGAAAGCCACACACTGAAGTTTTCAGGATTTTCCAGATGATGACCTCAGATGACTCGACCTGGACCCCAAAACAATCGGGATCATGTACTTATTGTGGGGAACACACATACCAAGTATGGGCCTCATCCATCCAAGTGAAGTTGAGTTATCATGGTCGCCAAATTGGCAAAGTATCGACTATTCACAAATTTCCCATTTTCGCCAAAATTCACCACCCGACCTAGAACCAAAACAATAGGTTCTTGTACTCTCCCATAAGGAAGCTACACAACCAAATTTCAACCTGACTCAGACTTACTGTTATCATGTTTACAAGGGATTTTCTTCACACTTTAACTCTGGGGACCTCACAGATGACCTCGCTGACCCCAAAACAATAGGATTTCTGTACTCTCTCGAAGCACACATACCAGTATGAACTTGTCCATTTATTGGGTCAAGCTTTGTGTAACAAGCTGAAATTTGCCAAATTATCGATTTTTCACCATTTCCTTCCAATTTCCCCAAATCTGCCCCTCTGCGATTTAACAAACCAAACAAGGGTTCCTGTACTCTCAGAGAAAAGCTGCCATCCGCATTGTCCACCTGATCAACCAGGCATCCGGCCTCATTGTTTTAACAAATCTTTCTGCCTTTTACCTCATCTTGACCTCCGGTGACCTTTGACCTGGCCCCAAAACAATTAGGGACGGATCCTGTAACAATCTAGGGGACCATATACCAAGTATGAACTGATCCATCCAAGTGGGGTCAAGTTACCGTGTTTAACGACTAAATTTGCCAACATCAATTTTTCACAATTCCCAATTTTCCCCCAATCTGAACCCCGATGTACACCACTAGAGCACCAATGGTGCTGTAAGTCAAACCGCACAACTGTACATCCAATTTTTGTAAATGTGCAGATCATGAGGCTGGAAGGCAGTTTCAGTCAATAGCCTATTGCGCCCCTTTAACAACCTCTGACCTTGATCTTTATAAGGCCAAAAACGTCTTAGCAGTCAATAACACAATTGTTACTCAGTTTGGGTCCCATCCATGAAGAATGACTGATTGAGAGAGAAGGCAATTCCACCAGTGGCCTACATTTGTGTCCCTTCAATTACTTTGACCTTCAACATGGTCAAAGATGTCCCGAAGGTTTATGAACATTGGCTCAAATTTGGTCAACATCAGCAAAGATTACTGTTTTGCTTCTTTTCATCAGACGTTTACTGTTTATTTCCACCACTCTATGAGGGCAAGGCGTTTATTACTGCCTCAAAGTCCGTTAAGGAATCTTGGCCTATATTCGACCAAACTGTCGATGAATGATCAAGTTAGCGGTCGGTCGAGTCTTTCATCTTCTCTGCGTAACTTTGGATCATCCCAGGAAACCCATGAGGCAGTGATGTGGCTGAATTCCTGTTCACGCAGTATGCAATCAATTCTGGACAACTGTAACTCTCTCCTTCATGGTGTCGCTCAAACCCAAGTTGATCGCGCAGCGCCTACATAACAGAGCTTCGAGATCATCACCTCACCAACTCTCGTACACTATCACTCCGGTGCTATCCGCCCTTCACTGGCTTCTGTCAGGCAGCGGATTGCCTACAAACTGGCTACAACGGTTTACAAGTGTTGACCGTTCGTGCCCCTTCCTACCTCTCGGACCTCATCCATCTCTACACTCCTCGTCGGGCTACACTCCAGTCTCGACGCAAAGACTTCTGGTTGAGCGAGGTCTAACACCAGTGGGGCGAACGGGCATTTGCCAATGCTGCCGCAGACATATGGAACGCCCTTCCTGCCCAGGTGCGATGGCTACCTCCACGACGAGCTTCCAGTCAGCACTCAAAACTTTCTGTTTAAGCACTCATTTCCTCGTAACTTTGTATTTCTATCGTTTTGTTTTGTCCGTCGTTCAAACACAGCACCATGAGCGCTTCGACGGATACCGTCGCTTTCTAAGTTTTACATATTATTATATTTTTATTCTTATGATGTTGCATCAAAAATTTGCAAAAAGCTGGAAAGAGCGCCTCCAAGAACAGCGTAAACAGTTTCAAAAATCTAATGTACTTTGCAGAAAATATATTTTGAAATATTAACATATAATAGCCTTATTGCCCTTTAAAAAGAGCTTTGACCCTTTGACACTCACAGGGTCAAAGATGTCTCAAAAGGTCAATGAGCAATGGATCTGAGTTTGGTCAACTCCATCAAAGATAACTATTTCGGGGTCCGTATATGCTCTTTCCACATGTGTTAACTGTTCATCAACTCTCAAAATTAACTCTGCTCAAAGAAGCATTATTACCCCCAAACAGTCTTCTTTGATTGATGTTACTGAACTTCGACCCATATTCATTGACCTTCAACCGTCATTAGGCGCACAGACATCAGCGCTGAAATGTGATCAAATTTGTTCGAGAACCTTTTTGCATGATTTCACTGGATGGTCCCTAGGGCCACATTGGGCCAGAAGTTCGCAACCACAACACCCCCAATAGACCACTCTGCATTAAGGCCAATGTTCTTTAACCGATTTGCCAACCCCTTTAAAACGAGCAGGGGTGAAAAGAGGCATGTCAGAAGAACCCCATACCAAAATTTGGAGACTGTACGCATGTTGCCATTCTTGAGTTATTTCAACTTTACTCTTGAAGAATTTAAGGAATTTATGACATCACAGAGGAACTGATCAAAGGCTTCCCATAAGAAAAAAAAAAACTCTACACAGCAAATGCTGTTGTTTGCGGCATGATAACAGAAATATAAAAAAGTTATCACTTATAAATTATGAACATTCATCCATATTTTGTGGAACAATTTTTACTTTTATTCGGATCCCATTAATAGTTTGTTTGTTACAGGGTTTTTCAAAGTGGAAAGTTCTACATTGACTTTGTATTAACAGGTGATCCTGTGGTTCCCCCTGTGATTTCAACAAGTTTGAAATTTTGCAATACGGTTTCGCCTTAGTGGCTCACTCAAATGGCTGAAATTCGGTATGGAGGTTCGACTTGCCATAATGTAATGTTAGAGAGTACCAACATTCAAGTCATACATACATGACCATTGGCCTTCAAATGTAAAAATTACAATTGTAACTTTTAAGAAAATACATTGGAGAGTTGTGAGCGGCATTTCAAGAACCCTTCATGAATTTCATTCATGAAAATGGGCCTCGGGTCCAAGTTGGACCTTAGACGAAAATCCCTGAACATTTGAAGGTATGGCTGTTAACCATTTATGAACAAATGTCAGCAGCACTGTGCACCAAATTTGTGAGGGAAAACATTTTGCATAATTTCAACACAATGACCCAAGGGCCCACACTGGCCTTGGGTCCTAAATCCATGGATTGGCTTTCTGGTTGAGGTCATGTGGACAAAGATATGCTATAGTAACAACTAGATCGAAAGGTCATATCCCCGAGTGCATTATGGGAGAAATGAAAAGGATCAAGGGAATATCAAATATGTGCAACTTTTCCATAAATAAACCTTAAACTACGTCAGATAACATACAGTTAAATGTGTGAACAGGCCATGGAATCACGTTTCGAGAAAATTAGAATGTAATTTGGGAACAATCCAACCCTCTTCATAGGAGAAAATGCATTTTGTAGATTTCACCAAATTAGTCCCTTATGCCTCTTTAATGACCTTGAATTTTGACCTTCCACGGTCAAAGTTGTCCAAGGTCATGAACATTGTCCCCAGTTCGATTCCACATTCCCCATCCCACAAAGTATACCGTTGAGGGCTTATAATACTTCCTTTTCATCAAACCAGATGTACTGGTTTAAAAACTTAATTGCATTATAGACGTTCCCATCAAAAACCGTGTGTAAATCCTGAAAAGAACACACCCAAGAAAACATTATGACTGAGTTTTCAAGACAATCTAATGCTTTTGTAGGAGAAGATCCATTTTGTAATTTGTGACAAAATTGCCATAGTGATGCTTTAATGACCTTGAACTTGACCTCACAGGTCAGAACTGTTCTAGAGGTCAATTATCATTATGTCCCAAGTTGGTCACAATCATCAAAGA
>JAODTK010001903.1:0-10316 GCA_026419785.1 Sclerodactyla briareus | reverse complement strand
ATGTTAATTCACGTGCAATCGAGAGAAGCCTGGGGTCGGGCCGTCCTCTTAATTACGCAGTAAGTCGTCGCTGTGCGTACATACATACAATTGCATTGATACTTTAGTTAGAAGAAAGGAATTGAAAAGAAGTGACAAACAATTTTCCAGCTTTGATCCCAACATTTACATTCACGCAGCAACACCAAATACACAAAATAATAAAAAAAACGATTGCCTTGAGTCGTTTTTTTCTCTTTGCCTGACATATGGGATTGCAAATGGCCAAAATACTCCCTGACGCTCAGATGCATGAAGGGCGTGCTTACTCTTTTCTATACGCTGTTTTAACACTTGCAGCATGAGGGTACACCAGGTCAATACCCGATAAAATCCCCCGATAAACCCGATAATAGGTGTGTGAACACCATTCGATTCCAATCATTTTTCATTGAGAGCGATGTATTAACGGGCACAGGTGTGATTCTTTCTCGTTCACTAGGGGGAGGGTGAGTGTGTCCGTGACACATATATCGGGCTGATGCATGCCGAATGAAAGGCATCCCAAAATCGGCTTTGAGCGCTGCAATTAAACTGACACTAACATATAATTTGGCTTATAACTTAATCCTAATGAGACGTCAGCCTGGGAAGCCCACCTTCTGATACCGAAATGCCTATAATCAAGGACTACCCAATGCGGTATGCTCTCTACGATTAACCTATTCAAAGTAATTTAGTCATTAGCCACGTGTTCCCCCTTTCCCTCCACTTCCTAAGTGGTCAGGGCCAAACACCTTTTGTCTTGATATGCATCCAAATGTACAGGAATTTGGATTCCGCCCATATTGCCAATATTCCGGATATTCAATATCAGACACTTACTAACAGCTTCCTCTCCTCATTTGTGTTGACAAGTTGTAGTGTATCGCAACCACTCACCGCCCTAGATTTTGCCCGACACCCAAAATCGCTACAAACAACCCACAACACACATGTTCCCTCGCTTATCATAAGTAACTCATTTTTAACAACTGAACTGAAACAACAATTTACTACATTTATGCGAACATTTAAAGATCTTCTTTCCCTATCATCCTGTGCGTTAGTTAGTTCCTGAAATTTCGTTCCCCGGGGGCCCATGACATTGTTCCTCGAAATAAAACCTCGGGTCTATATGTGAAACAAGATTTGAACAATATAAATTTTTCCGTCTTAGCCAAGTAATCTGCTGGATGGGCCTCTCATATCTTTTTAAGTCTTTTCAATTAAGGCGGTCTAACAGCAACTTCTATAGACCTTATGGGTGTGTGTCCGGTATCGGTGTACTGTGTACTAATAATCTGCTTTTTGAAAGTGAATACAAGCTGTCAATTCAGACAGAGCCAGTCAGTGGTTAAATGACATATTGTCATTAGCTGACCTTTGGGCTATTCATTATTCTCCTCAGGTACCCGGAACAAACCAATCAAAGCGGGGGGGTGGAGAAGGGGAGGAGGTCCGGAAAAACCTGTCTGGATCTCAAAAGCGTCGTCCATTTCATCAGCAAGTCACCATTTTGTAACTCATTTTCGTTTGGATAACTCTTAGCATTCGAATGAATGAATGAATTTCAACATATCTCTTTAAATATCGGTTACTAACTCTAACTTTTATAGTTTTAATAAAAGGTATATATTTTTGTATTTTCATAATTTTCCGATTTATGAAAGTTGTAATTTTGCAAATTATACTGGGGATGACTAAACTGAAACTGGAACTGGAACTGTGCTGGCGCCACCCTGCTGGCAACAACTGGTTGTCAAATCCCATAAAAATACACGCGGAAAAGGTTGAAGATTGGAATATGTCAATGCCGCAAACGTGGACTGTAGACTGGTACTTTACAACATAACAATAGAATAGAAATGCGCCAGGGTAGCTTCCTAACTTCAAAGCGGGGGCGCTTTTCAAAATGGCGAAGATAGAAACTCGAGCGACAACATGGGATACCCTCTCATCCACAATACACGGTATAACGTATATATATGCTCAAAGATGAGCAGTTAACGGTCAGTGGGATCCACCGCCCCATCATCTGATCACCGCCTACCCGAGCACCTGATATTAGACACAAGGTCTGCGAGCGGTTTTTACAAGGATGATAGGAGTGAGGGAGTCATGAAGGAATTGACTTCGCCTCAGGCCCCACAACAGCGTCTGAAGCACGATTTGAGTAAACACCCGTTAGGTTAGTTCTCTGCCCAGACAATCGCCCGAAACCAGAAGCGTGCCCTAATGACTCTTCTGTAGCCAAAGGCGTCTACTAACCCCAGTCACGCACGATTCAGAACCCTGTCGAGTGGAAAAGGGTGGTTATCCGAAATTCCACCAAGACACAGTAATTCGATTCCAAACTGGTTGGTCGTGCGTAATGCAGGTCCCCAGAAATCATGACCATCGCTCAATAAAACTGCAGCCTACGTGCCACTAGCACCCCTCATCAACCCGCTTGACACAGGTGTTAAAATGAATAGGAGCCAGTTGTGGACACCTGTTAACCATGAAAAAGACGATACATATTTACAGACCTCAGTACCAGGGAATGGAGATATCGAGCATCCAACCGCTGCTAAAGAAACATATGGCAATCAATAATGCATCCTCATGCCGATCCGTGACTATCGTAGTGGGTTCGCGCGCTTGCGCGGAGAATACGAACCACTCGTCTCCACTTGGACCTGTCCTTCACCGCCTTCAGCAAAAAGTTCATTTGGTCTACTCCTTGATGTTGTCTTGGCATCTCTTGTTCTACCTGACTGTTCCGTGGAGTATGGTCCAACGCACGGCCAGTCGATCGTTTTTAAACATGGACCAAACCACTCAGGCTCAGCTTCCGTTTCTTTACACTATGAGAGGTAATCATGGAACAAATACCCGATGGGATTTTCTGTGGGACTTTCCTCGTTCTTCGCATGTACAGCATGCGAGATGCCCAAGATCTTTCGGCAGCACTTCATCTCCATGATAAAATAAAAAAAACATTATTTTGGAGCTTTCTTAACAGAGGGAACAGGAGAACAGCAACACGATCACAGAAAAAATGATGGTGGCAGTTGGAGAGCTGAATGCTAGGTTGTGAAAGATCCTGTTTGATTATGATCCTAGAAGCAAGATTTGACAGTCACTTCAGGGCAGTGCGCCATACCTGTATGCATTCTAGCTAATGACATCAACTTTCATTTTCCCGAATGGGATCAAAGACATCTGTTATCGGTTATAGGGTGAAAGTGGTGCTCCTAATAGAGCTTAAAAGACTGAGTAATTCGCTCAGTAACCTCCAGCCCAGAGCACCCCGGATGAATGCCGTAGAAGAAGCCAGTGGGTAGTATCGTAGAGACCATGAATTTGGGCGCACCGCTCAGACCAGGAGGAGCGTGAAAACATGACCAAACCACCTCTCGGCTTCCGTTTCGTCACACTTAATGAGCAGGTCATCATGGGAACATGCACAGGGAAGAAGTTTAGCGGACAGCGGTGGCACTCCGGTTTACGCGAACATCTTCAGACCAGACCAGATGATTGGTATGGCCATAATGCTGCTGCATGATAATTGGGGACGTCTACTATTTTAAGAGAGAGATTCTCTATGCTCTGAACTGCCGGACGATGGGATGAGAGCGTCGGAGAATTACGATAGAATTCAAATTCTCAAATTAATCTCGAAGATGGTACTGGGCCTAGTGAACAGATTAGGGGTATCACCATTCTGGTAACAAATATTCCCCTGGAGGGGACGCCATTCCCCTGGAGTGGCAAGCCGAAATAGACCGACCTGTTACACATCCTAGAAACTCACGAGGTCACAACTGTACGTAGGCTCGAAATAGTCCCTTTAATATTACGTTGGAGCCAATGAGTGGAGTTACCGGAAGTCTCCCCTGGGGACATCCAATTATTGCTTTAATACAAGATTCTCAATTTTTTCATTCCCCACTAGGCCTGTATCCGCCTTATACAATTGTACGCCAGCTTTTGATTAGTGTTTACTGTACAGGGGCGGGGTCTTTTGGGGGCGTGTTTGCCGAAGCCGCCTTTCCTTCAAATCAGTTCCTATTTAGCGGTAGCGAGTTCTGACTTTCGTCACACAGTTGGATTTGAGAAAGAAACATACAATTAGAGAAGAGAGTCAGGAAATCGATCAAAATAGGGGGAGATCCGGAAATTTTGAAAAATATTTTTCCAATATTTCGTCTAAATTATAGACCGTGGCCCGTTTCCAGTTGGGGCGAAGGTATGGAAATCTTCTTTAATAGGATTATGTTGAGGCTTTTGTGGTATCCCTTAGTACTTGTTTGAAGAATGTTTTTAGTAATTCGGACTCTGCATTGCACCCCAACACACTAGAGCTATTTTGTAGCGCCTGGCCTCTATGAGCGAACTAGGTTTTTCATGTTTTCAGGGATATGAAGTTCGCTGTATAATTACAGCAATGGTAGTAATGAAATGTGTGAAAATGCGGCTAACTGGGCACCCAAATATTGAGCTCTCATCAATTTTTTTTACGAAAGGCGTTTCATGTAAATAAAGGATACATGTAGTAAAACATCTGGACCTACAGGTGATGTACACAGAATTTGGGTAATGAATCACCACACATTAGTCCATATCGATGATATGCTACACTGATATATACCGTAGGATCTTCTGTAGCCGTACACATGCTTTCCGTGATTGCTTCGCTCAGTGACGCTGCCTGTTAGTATAATGCGGTATTTTCATATTTTCAAAAATGTCAACTCGGGTAACCATGAGAAATATTTTCCCCCAGGCCTTAGGCTCCGAATCTAAATTGCTAGAAAATTTAACAAACTTACAAGTTGGCAAACAGACCTCGTACTTCAAAGTGAACGGAAATTAACAACGAACCAATAGGAGTATATTAAAAATAAAATAAAAAGTTTCTAAGATTACAGAATAGTTTCGACTGTAAACACAAATTAGTCTGTTAACAAAAGGAATTCCGCCGTAGTGGCGTATCCGGGTCCTTATCCGTCGTGGGAGAGGGGGAGAAGCGCAATTCTCCAGTGACATCTTATGTCATGATTTCCCCACTTGCAGAACCGAAGATGGTAGATGATAAGATGACCTCGATGTCAACGCTGGCCTTCACACACTCACCCCCATTCGGAATCTCTCGAACTGGTCGCGCGTAACGGAGACCACGCGAATTGGCTGTAGCGGCGGTTGTAAGCGGCGCTACAGCTGATATGTTTTCCTCAGAGTCGGTATCCTGAAATAAAACAAAGGGCCAATTGACATAAATTCATGCCCAATCAATAAAAATTTGACACAATGCTTCAAACAATTTATCGAATTGGTGTTACAGGCCAATGCTTGAGCTGCCGTTACTAGCGAATCCCTTGTGGTGCCATCCACAGGTTCAGTTGATTTCAAGATTGATTAGCTTTAATTAGTGAGAGCTGATGTCTTGCATTACATTTAACCTACAGGTGAAACTCACTCATCTATTCATTATTTACACTGCTCCCCATTGGTTGTATAATATCGGAGGGCGTTTAGTCTTCTGCGTGGATGGCAATTCCAAGACATGCAAAACGATTAATGATAAGGTATTATTGCCTGGTGACTTGCATAGGATCGGACCACTGAGAAGTGGCGCTATTCATTAGCTTTCTGTTTTCTCATGCTTTTACTAAAAACTACATGGTTCTGTGTCCCCCCTTAATAAGAATTGACACTGTTACAAGTTATAAAATACTATTGTGGTCCACAGTCATAAAAGTTAAACTGATCGTTCGACCGCTGCACGAACCGTTTGCAAAACAATTTTCGACGAAATCCCATGACGGAACTTACAACATTTACAGCACAAAACAATTTTTCTTCAACAATAACGTACTGAAAGAATGGGATGAATTAGTTTCAGTTTCGAAAAGTGGTGACAGTTGTTTAGAAAATACCGTCTCGCCTTTATTCGAGGCTGTTCTATCCTCACGCACTGCTTGTTAGTGGTGGCACTTGCAGCAGCAGTGACCAGGCTTATTTAGTATGCACATGCCATGTCAATTCCCCCTGATGCTGCTCCTGGTTAAGTGGCGACTAGTAGTGCCCCGATTTTTCCCCGTGTTATGGTACTGCGTGAAGGGCGCTGCCACTTGTTGGGAGGGGAAGGAGGGAGGGGGGATAGTATCCCAGCCAAAGATTCGTCGATTGGTATAACAAGACCTGAAATTGGGTTCCCTGACGGCTGCCATAATCACCTCCAATGTTCTGTGAAACTCTGTGCCTGTACTCATCCTACAGAGAGAAGAAAGAGTTGCTGTCGCTTAGCCACAAGCGGTCCACGGGATCATCACACAAATGCCTAGCTGTCAAATATGCATAATCTTTGCGTTCGTTCGGCCACAGATGGTTTCCATTTACTTTCTTCACAGTGCTCAAGGGCACAATGGTTCCTTTTCTAGTGCGTGTTTTGTTTATTTTTGGAAAGTATTTCCCATATAGTTTTTAATCCCGGAAAAGAGGCAATTGTTTCAAGTGGACTGGTCTCCAATGCCAGTAAATTAAGTGTCAAATGTGGCGATAACTTCACAAATTAAAAAGCATTGCGTGAGGGTTGTGTAATACCTGCCATGTTGGTCAGTTGATTTGTCTCGACAAGATAGTGGTGGACCCCCCCCCCAAAAAAAAATGTTACCATGTTTTGTTTTTTTTTTTCGATCTTACCCTCGATGACATGCAGGGTGTCCAAAAATATCGCCCATATCGCCGTCACTGGTAGTTGTTGCAAGCAGAGAAGGTTCGATTTTGGCAGTTTTCTATCCCATAAATTGTCTTTGATTACATTTTCCTATTTTACGTCTCTATTGAAATTATCACACACGATAACATGCTTGTGTCCTTAAACACTCGCCCATATCAAACACAGTCACTGCAGTTATGCAAATGTTCGTTATTTGCAGTGTTTTGTCCATGTTAAGACCTTGGAATACCTTTTTATGACACTTTCTGTGATGACATTATGCACTGTAACGTTTTCCAACATATCAGTCCATATCTTACACAGTTTATTCTTACAATTGATAATTTGGCACTCTTCCAGTCCATAATACTTGATTGATCTTGAATTATATTCGATGATCTAGGTTTTTAAAAGAAATGTTTCCACTCACTGCCCAGTTTATTTTTACAATTGTATAGATTGGCAGCTCCAGTCCATAAGACTTGAGTGATCTGAATGACATTTGATGATATAGGTTTTAATACGAAATGTTCCACGCGATTGAAATGAACTGTGTCCCCAAATATCACCATATCAAACACAGCCCTGCAAGTTGGTGCAGAAACTGTTTTAATCACCAGTTTTCCTGCCTATAAGTGACTTCGAATGACCTCGATGATTAGCAGTTTTTATGAAAGCTCTGCTTCGATGACAGTGGAAAAATTAGCCAAATCGATGGCTCATTCTGATCGAGAGGTGACAATGAACAGCTGAATGACCACGAATCTCGTTTTCTTTCCCGGAACCCAGTAAAGAACACCGGACGGGTCAAACGTCATACAAATGCGCCTCAACGAATGGTGACCTCTCAACGTTGGCAGACATTTGGCTTCTATTTTATTGCCAGAAAGTTCACTAAGGTTTTTACCCTATCGAGACCTTATGTTAAAATGACCATTTCAAACTCCTAACCTATCCCTTTCTGACTAGTCTCTGTCGTTTCAAACCATTTTCAGTGTCTTGGCGCATGTACTTACTCACTTCTGGTGGCCCCCGGCCCGGGAAACCCAAACTCGATCACACCTCACCATCACAGGCACATAAATATGTTGACATCAGCATAGACCATCATTTCCGACAGACAAGAAATACAATACATATTTCAATACCATTTGTATTGTCATATATACTGTAAAGGCGCAAGGACTTGGGTGGGGGTGAATAAGTGGCAACCCCGCACCTTTCATATAAGCCTGCGCTCCACACAGTCCTCCTACACACGAAAATTCGTTCTTGGCCTTTACTGCTTTAGACCCCTCCTAGTTTCATCATTGAATGAGCCCAATTCAAACAGCTACAACATCACTACAGAGACTCACTCGCCTGCTATACCTAACACGCGAGTCCATCTCACTGAATCTAGACAACGATTTACATGTTTTTGTTCTAGCCAGACATGTGAAACTTACACGCATACCAATAAGTGCGAGAATCAAACGCGTGGGTTCTGAACTGAAGTCTCGCCTTTTTTGGCGGATCAGTGGTTGTTTTATAATTTTTGCCTTTAGTATTTTCCAACCACCTGATCTAAGAGGTCGATTAGAGGTGGATAAGGTTTGCCAGCCCCTAGGTGTGCTACCTATAAAATTTCACAGTGACCAATTCCAAATTCTTTCGGTCTGATTGTTGCGCATGTCGACCAAGTTATCTTATCAACTTTAGATTTCAGGAGCCACTTGTAACGCACTCAATAACGTTTCATGAAATTGACCTCAATGACTCGAATTTTAAGAAAATGGGACTAATGGTAGACCATACCATCAAGTTTCATGGAAATGAAACATCGACATCTACTGTAATCCTGTATCCTATGCGCCAAACCAAAACTACCATAGACTTGCGTTCGTCCGTAATCTTGCTAACCAGCTTAAACTGCTAAATACTTATACTCATCTAAATACTTATATAAAGTACTCATTTAGTGCCTTTTGCGTCCAAAATCTCTTCAATTGGTTTCACCCAACCCCGATTGATATTATGAGCGGTGTTTTAGACTGTAATCATATCGACACATATTTTATGCACACAGGCCAGGAGTAATCCCATCTAACACCTTTACAGCGAAGAGCTTTCACCGGTCGTACATTCCAGACGTCCAGTCTGGGTAAAGATGTGACCAGTTTTTGTATTGCTAAATTACAACTTCTCTTGAGGACCTGTATACACCAGATTCTATTGACTTCTTAAGCTGCATGAATCCTTTCGTTTTGGCAAGGGTGGAGGATTGGGTCTGGCAATCCGACTTGCTCCATTCCTTTCGGATTTTTCGTTTTAGTTTTGGGTTCTAAACCATGCTTGCAATTTCATTCTAGATTGACAGTTCCGGGGGGAGGGGGAACTTTAGGTTTCATAAATAAATTATAAAAAATACTTCAATAGGACAAGAGAAGGGTTTCGACATGACATCTGCAGGATTGATTATACAAAGCCAGTACCTTGCAATAGCTGAGGATGATGGCCATCAATAGACGGGCCTCTTTTAGTGTCTCGTCGATCATCCTGGCCGAATAAAGCCTTTTGGAGTCTTCGATCTGGTGTGAAACCAACAACAAACCCCCCCCTGCACGTCTTAATAGAAGAACTCATACCCCCAACACTTCCTATTCGCAGTTGATGTGCAATAGGCAGATAAGCTCAGGGGTATCGGGAGAGTGTGAAACTTGTAGTAGGCCTATCACAAATTCCATGATATTTTAAGAATGTTTCGTCTCCAGCCCGCTTCTGAAATTACATATTTTTTTTTTCTTACAGTGTTGTGCGACAATAAAAATGAGTCGAAATTGAATATGTCGTCCTTTAACACACTATCATTAGGCCGTTATAGACAGGACATTTGATTTTCTTGATTCTTGTAACAATAGTCGAGTGAAGAAGTAGTAGGCCCTCCCGGTATTCAGAATAAATTGGTCTTCAGAGCAGTCTAATGTTGTTACTCATGAGGCTACGATCGACTGCCCGTTCCTTCACCCTCTCCCCCACCCTTCCACCCCTTCCCCCCCCACTGGGTGTCCATTCGCCTATAGGCTATTCCATCCCTTCTCAAATACTTACGGTGTCCTTTTACAGGCATTTTGTCCTGGAGCTTGCAGTACCATGCGTGCTCACGATCACTACATTAATCATGAAACAAGTGGACGTACTTCAGGGCGCGGTCTAGAGTCCCCCCCCTTTTTTTTGGGGGGGGGATTTGGGGCTAACACAGAAGGTATAGTTTGTCGCGAAGGTCCACGAAAATTTTTGACTCACAAACTCTCCAAATTGTCGGAAACGGCAACTCACGAGTGTTTATCCTGAGAGTTCCCAACTTGAAATATAAATCTTGTGTCTGCAAATTGCTCAATTAATGTGAAAAGTGTTCTGTAAGAACTATTATACTCTGTATCACTTGTGTTACTGCTATAGATAATCCATGTTGGGTGGTCGTGCATTATTGGCAATATAACATTTGATTCGTAATTGACCGAATGCACATTTTTTTACGGATCGTTTAGGCTCATAAGACTGTTGACCATCACGTCCCAGATTTGCAACAGTTGCACTTGCCTCTTGAAGC
>JAODTK010001902.1:0-10427 GCA_026419785.1 Sclerodactyla briareus | reverse complement strand
CTTACAAGTCACCATCTCCTCTCTATACATAATTGCTCCGATCACCAATGTGGTATCATGATACCGTTGACCGTCGGCCCCATCGTATTTAGTCTAGTCTTGGGTAGACGAGCAGCACCTCTTAACTTCCGTTAAACGAACCACCAGTTTTGTGGCGTCCACTATCTTATATCATCAGTGGTGAATAGCTAGCTATATAGCTTCGTCTTGGAGACTGTTCCATTGGACGTCATTATCTTTACAATCTACAGAAGCCAATCACACCACGTTTCAATTAGTTGTTTACGTCCCGTGGGTTACTAATTCGGCTTCTACGTAGAACCTTATTAAACTAACATACTAAGTTTCATTCTTTCCCTCCAATATTGTTGTAATATCTGGAATGAAATTAGTATTTGACAAATGGGAACGAAACGGTCATTTCTGTCGGAGAAGCGCAAATTTATTATTGTTTTGAATATCTTTTCGACAAGATACGGCAACTGAATAGTCCGATACAGGAAATAGACCTAGTGAGTTGTGAGAGAGGATCGAGAGGTGAAGTTTTCAAAGCTGTTTAAAGATTTGGCACGGAAGTTCTCAGCTGAGTGTGAACGGTAAGCGAAATACATTCTCGCCGCTAATTACTAATTAACACTTTTCTCGTTTTTGATTAAGTTTTCGGAGCAATTTGGCCTAAAAGATTGATAATTTCGACTAACTATACTTACCTTTTCTAACTTATTAGGCGGTTACTTGAATGCATGATTGATGCTTGTTCATACAGACTACAACAAGCTAATGCATATGCTTAGACATCACCTTCAACGAGCAATCCTACAAGACGGTCCGTGGCGAAACTATCTAGGACCGTAACTGTTCAGGACTATATATGGGACTCTAATGTATGTGAGAAGCGCAAATGGTACCACCGTCAACGGCGTTTTGGGAAAAGAACTATATTAGTCCAACAAGAACAGGGAGGGATTTTCATCCCGGATTGATATAGACGCCAGCGTTGGTTTATATGTTCAAAGTAATATGGCTACGCGTCAGTAGGCTTCCGTTGGCTAAGTTGACTCATTACGTACTAGACATTGACAACAACCAGACGAGCGTAAACAGTATCCCTCTTAGGCCATTTGATCAACAAAACTTTCACCTTGATTCGTCGCTCGGATCTGTTCATGTAATCCCCCAAGGGGTAAAAATCAACCCGAGGACCGACAAGGTCACACTTGTTGTCGTAAGAGGTGGATGTTCATATAAACGCGGTTTGGAAGAAACCGTGCACGGGGTTCAGCGGTTGTAAGTGATGTTATTTGTTTTTTCGTGCTCGAGCAGTTACCATGTTGACTAATCATCAACACTGCCCATACACTTTCGGTACTGTCAATATTCCCATCAACTGTCCTCGCCCGGTACAGGTTGACGGCTAACTGGGCATTGACATTCGTGAACTAGCACACGGCGTCTCTTCGACGATCTTTCCTCAGAGCGATTGACATATCGTGAACCTAGCACACGGCGTTCTTCGACGGATACATTCCTCAAAGAGGCGATGTCGTTTGGTTTTATAGCATCTGCGAGGAGCGACGGCTGCGTCTACTAAGATGGCACGCCGGAAAATCGTCCCAACGATATTAAATATTGATTTTAAATTTATGTCACTATGATATGTCAATACATATAAACTTACTTCTAGGGCACTCTTCTGACTTACGACAAATTGCATTTCGGCCAAACGGCCGCTTCACCACCCTATACCACTAAAAAAAGCGTGAGCACAGCGCCGGTACCGAACGCCAAGCCGTGTACCTAGCTGGTGCGGCAACGGTGCTGTCTACATTCTTTGAGGTGAATGTGTTGCAACAGCAACACACGGCTAATGTTTTCTCATCAGTGAAGCTTCTCATTTGGACGCTTCGCACGCCATTTGCCACTTTTCCAACCATTATCAGGTGCATATAATTCCTTGGGGTTTGGGGGTGTATTTTCTGTATTAATTCACTCATTCCTGCCAATTCTCTTGGGATCGTAACGTTCGTTAGCGGGCCAGTGCGGTATTGTGTGTGTGACCTGGCTCTTTGGTTTGGGCGACCGTTTTCCGTGGGGACGGGGGTTGTGTACCATCCCTCACCGCCCGAGGCTAGGTGCGCTTTTTCATTCCCGCTATCTTGTTTAACGGGAGTTTGAGCCTTTTCGGGCTCTTCCGACCATCTTGGGACGGAGTGGGGGGTATTTCCCAATAGTCTTAGAGGGTTTTCCCATCATCGCGATCCGACGTTGCTTTGCACTAGGACTTTTCCACACTTGGCCTTGGGGTTTTTTTTAGTCCGTGGACTTGTGTGTTTTTTCCCGTTGTAGGTGTGGCTAGGCCCTCAGGCGCGCAGAGCGCTTGGCTCTCAGGCAGTGACTAATTTGATATCAACTAGGAATCCTCTCGTCCCACGTCCTGTTTAGCATTCGCTACGGATGCCTTGGGGTTCCATATTTGTTGGGGTCGATAGTTCCTATTTTATTCATTTGTCACGTTCAGATATGTCGCCCGCTTATGCGGGCTATAGCGGGTAGGGGCAAAAAATTTTCTTTCACGTCATGACCTGTAGCTATTTTGTTACTCTTTCAGATGAGCCAATATTATCGAGCTGGTGACGTCACAGCCAGTAGCTTTGGCGGATCTTATTTTAACCGTTCGGGGCTTTCCACCTCACCTGGTAGGACTGGGGGGCGTAGAAATCAGGGGTTTGGGTTTGTCTTGGGTTAAACGAAAGGGGACCTCTGACCGGTCATGCTTTTTCCCTCCAACCTCTTCGGAGGTGTGGGGGGGGGGTGGTGTTCTTTTACGTTTCGTGCAATTTTCACCGTTTTGCCTCATATCTCGTAAACGGTAAGCCCAAGGGGGTCAAAAGTGAAACTGTGACTTTTTAGAGTAGCGGCTGCAGGGGGTCATTGGTTGGACCCTCGGGCGGCTATCTGGGTCCTTTGACTATTGCTGAGTACATTGTCTAGTAGAGTCTAGTTTGAGTACATTACCTGATTTACTAAATCTGGTTTCGTTTGCTTTTGTAACATCTGTAGACGAAGAGCAATACGTTACAATGTATCGAGCCAGACGCACTCCGCAAGGATCAGAGATCCTCCCAGTTGTACTGCCGGCCGTCGCGTCGCGACTGCGCTCAAAAACCACGCTTGGTGGGGATCCTCCGGGTCCCCCCGTTCTCGGCGCGTCGGAACCTGAGTCCTGTCCGCCTTCTCCCCCACTGCTGGCTCCCTGTTGGGTCCGCCAGTAAAGGGGGGAATGAGGCCTGCCGTGGGGACGAGTATCGGTGGTGACGGTCTCTTCGTTGGTGAAAGGGCAACGGGCTTAATCCTCGTCACCACGGGTCTTTCAGGGACCATTCGACGATCCCTCTGCACCTCGGTGTCTAAGTCCCCCCTCCCTTGGCTCCTCAACTCAGGCGAACAGTGCTGCGTCGGCCTGGGGTGGGGGAATGACTGGTCCCGCGGGGGACCGATGTTTTAGGAGCCGACCTAATGTCGGCGCTGCCGTCACACTTTCGTCGTCCAATGTCCCTAACCGGGTTGGAAGGCCGCCCGCGCTTGTCGGGTCCGGCTCAGCCCCCCAAAAGGCCAGTGGCTCTGCCTGGGGTGGCACGACACCTGCGCGGGGGCGCAGGGGAAGGGAACGTCTCCAGTGGGGGGCCGGGTTCTGGGACGTCCACAGCATATGTTATGCGCGTTATCCCGAATACGTTCGGTCCGTCAGCCCATGGTAACTTGTGCAGGGGACGGCGTCCACAGGGGCGTCGGTGACCGTTGTCATGTTAGTGCGCACACCCAGTTGGGATCTCAAAGTCGGGTGAGTCCTGTAGGGGCACGCGGACGCCGCCGGGGTTTCTTGGGGCGCGGCCCCTGGGGCTGCCAGCCCAAACAAACTCGCGACGGGTTCTCCCGCCTGGGTCTCTTCAGGGGATGCACCACCCCCCTCCTGGCGAGCTGGGAACCTCGGGTCAGAGACCTCGGGAAGGGTCGAGGTGTCTGTCCCTCCGACCCGCCCCAGACTGCAAGGTCCGTTCGTGCGACGGGAAAACGGGTCCCCACATGCAGTCGTCCTCGGGATGAGGAAGAAGAGGAGAAAACCCTCCTCGTAAGTCCGTAAGCATAAGAAGAGCGCCGATGCTTCAGGCGGGCAATTAGCTCCAACGTTGGAAGCTATTTCAGTCCAGAGGGTCGGCGAGTTGGTGGCTCAAGGGCTGTCACGCCGGGAGTTGACGAAAGAATCTCCGCGGGGACCGGGGGGTCGATGGTCAACCTCCCACATTCGACAAAACGGACACCCCCCCCGCCGGAGCAGGGATGGTTTTTCAGTGTCCGTTGTTCCTACCAGTAGTCTCCGCCGTTGTCAGGAGAAGGAGCCCGCAGAGGGAGACAGACGTCGATCTTACCCCGCGGTCCTCGAAACGGAGATCGACGTGCACGATCCGAACGTTGTCAAGTTCGGACGCTCGTCCTCGCCGGCGGAAAATCTCTGCCCCCTCCGTTTTGGCGGGGTCCCTTCGGGCCAGGAGTCCTTTCAGTCGGCGGAAGGCCACCCGTTACGGGCCTCGGTGAGGCAGACTACGCGCGGCGGCTTTGACGGAACTGGCTCGGGCTGCCTCCCTGGATTTGTCTAAGACCCAGGAGGCCGGGACTGAGGATCCGACAGATGGGCACGTTTGGACCAGCGCCGGGATCCGCTCGCCCCTCCCACCTCCCTATGCGTGGACGTGTTCCAGAATTGTCAGGCTAGGGCCGGGACGTCCCAGTCGAGGCGTCCCAGCGGGAGGGACCGCCTCATTCGAGTTCCCCAGGCACAGATCCGCTGCATTCTCCGTTCCCCTACCCCTGCCGCCGAGGAGTGGACAGCAGCCTGCGTTGATGATGGCAGGGTCGGGTCGTGCAGGCGAGCAGCGCAGTCGTGGGGAAGGCTACCTTCCGTTTTAAGGAGATCGGCCACAGGCGGCGGGTACGCCAGATTACGCGTGTAGAGACGAAGCGGCGAGAGAATTCGTATCAGGTTCGGCCTTCCAGATTTCTAGCGGAGAGTGGTTCGACAGGTGGCGCCGTCGGACAGGACCCCTCACTGCGGGAAGTGGATGGCGAGAGTCCAGTCGCGGTACTAGAATGGCTGACGATCAGTTTGCCCGCATTGCCGTCAAGGAAACGTCCCTTTGCGGCGGCAGATGTGTCCTGCGGACTGGAACTCTCTCCGCTCGCCGGCGGGTGAATCCAGAGGCACCCTATTTGGGGCACGACCTCTCCGGAGGCTGTTTCCCCGGAAGGTCATGGGGAAAGGACGCTTCCGGGTGGAGACGATACGGAAGACGGCGGCGTGTCTGCACGTAGAGGAACAGTCTTCTGTTAGTCAGAGTCGCCGCATCGGGGGAGCGATCAGCGTATCGGACCCCCGAAGGGGGGGGGTGCACGGGGGGGGGAACACCGGCCTCAAGCGTCCGGCAAGCCCGGGGGGGGGGCGTCCTTCTCCCGCCGTGGCAGAGTAGGCGGTGCTACAGCAGCCGGGGTAGGTGAGACTACCGGCCCCTTCACGGAAACCCCCCAGGCGGACACACCTGTGGGGGGCGCGTCTCCGGGACTTCGACGGGGCGTGGCCATCTTCACCTCGGAAAGGTTGATCCTGGCCACGCTCTCAGGAGATATCGCTGGAGTTTACGGCGCCTCACCCGAGCTCCGGGCGATTTCGGGGTACGACGGTCCGCGGGACCGCTCCCAGGCGTCGTTGTTGGAGAGGGAGATCGAAACCCGTTTTGAGCCAAGGGGCCATTACTCACCTCTCACGCAGGAAGTGCAAGGTTTGGGGCGTCCTTTTTCCTGAACCCAAGAGGAGACGGTTCGTGGCGGCCGATTTGAAACCTGCGTCTCTAACCGTTTCGTCCGCCCAACCCCAATCAGCATGGGAAAAACCTAGACGGTGAGTTCAAACACCTGCGGGGGGGTCCTCTGGGCGACGTACACGGGTGGACACCTAGAGGATTGAATTACTGCATATCCCCGATCAGGGCGGGAGGATTCCTTCTCCTATTACTTCCGCTAACGCCTTCCTCATATCGATTTTCCAGTCTACCGTTGGGGTTATGTCGAACGGCGCCCGTGTGTTTACACGGGTCACGAGGGGGCCATGGTGGCCATTGCGTCGTCAGGGGGTCCAGACCTTCACTATCTGGACGACTGGTTTATCGTGGGGGACTCAGTGGCGGAGGTCAGGAGGACGCACCCGGCAGGTTCTGGACTTGGGCGCCGGAGCATGGGATGGCCTCTCAACTTTGCCAAAGGTACCGTACATGCGCCCGTCCGCGGATCGTTTTATCTGTGTGCGAAGATCGATCTAGCGGTCGGGTGGCCACCAAACCCTGAGGGAGCCTGGGGGCCCTGCAGCCGGGGTCGGCTGCTTCAGGGCAGAAATATCCCTGACCGCAGGGGCGTGTGGGGTGCTCCTCGGCTTCATGGCGAGCCTAGTGGACTGGTCCCCATTGCGGCTTGTAACATGCGCTCAGATCCACCGCTTGGAGTTTTTTCGTCCGTCGTCTGGTTATATGTCGAGCCAGTGCCGTGGGCAGCCACACCTGGACCCGATATCCCGGTGGTGGCTGAACAGGGACAACGTCATGCAGGGCGGGTACGGGTCCGCCTTCCAGTCCAAACTTTTTGCCTAATGTCGGACACCTCGCTGGAGGGCTGGGGGCTCACGCTTCCGGAGTCGCGTTGGCCTCACCGTGGGGGAATCGGAGTTACGGGGGACCCACATTAACGTGCTCACGTTGCTGGCGGTGGTCCGAGCGCTTGGAAACTACTGCAAACCGAGATGGCGGGACGCCTCGTTACTGGTCCGTCGACAGTACCGCGGCGGGGTCGTAAATAAACCGGGCAGGGGCGGGACGCGTCGCGGAGGCCTCTGGTCAGTGACTGGACCCTGTTTCAGTGGTGCGCGCACGGAGTGCGCATTCAGGCGGTTCACCTTCCGGGTTCCGAAAACTCCATCGCAGAGAAAAGACGCGATCTTCGCGCATCACTCAGGCTCCGACGGAGTGGTTCTCCACGGGGGTTGTGCAGGGCGTTTTCGAGGCGTTCATCGTCCGGAGGGGACCTGTTCGCTTAGCCTCTAAACGCAAAGATGCCTCTCTTCTGCACACAGTCCCGTCGAGGGGAGCCTGGGCGGTCGATGCTTGGCCATGGATGGGTTTATCGCGCGTACGCTCCGCCTTCAGTCTAGTCGACAGGGTGGTTCGAGATTTCCCATGAACAAGGACCTCCTGGTGCTTACGGGTCTGGGAACGCACCACCCGCACCCAGAGGCTCTCGCTGGTTGCCGTGGACGTCGTTCAGGGTATTTCCCGTCCGAGCGTGGGCCTTTAGGAGGAGGCTGCCGCGCTGGCGGGCCGGGGTCGAAGAGATTACACCCTAAGCCTGTAGATTCGCGACTAGATAGTACCGAGGGTGGTGTGCGGATCGCAAGGTTTCTCCGCCACGGCTTCTGTCGGGGAGGGGTCGGCCGATTCATCATATAATTGTTCCGTTTAGGCCCCCCGCCCCCCCCCCCCGCAAGTGAAAAAACGTACGGGGTTACGCTCGCTGTTGCGGCTATACATTAGAGGATTCGAGGATGATCACGGTTGTTTCTGCGAAGCCCCTTGACCGCCCCTTCGTAGCATGGTCTTGGATGTCCTAGAGTTCGCACTCTCGGTCCGCCCTGGACATGGGGGACGTTCTGCGGATACTAGCGGAGGCTCCCTTCGAGCTAGCGGACTGCTCTCTGCCGCACGGTTGTCAGTCTAAGACGCGTTCCTTTTGGCGGCGGCATCGGCTCGGAGCCGTAGTGCCTTGCATGCTCTGTCTACCCTCCCGGGCCATATGCGTTTTGGAACATCACGGGGTCAGCCTGGTCCGGACCCGACGTTTCCTCATAAAACGAAGTCGGTCATTTCTCCCCCACCCCGGCTCGATTTTCATCCATCCCGTGCTATTGGCGAGTTATCGGGTGGTGGAGTGGGAGGGGTGTGGTGTACGGTTCGGGCCACTTCGGGTTTACCTGGATCGGGAAACGGCCCCTCCGTGTCCGTGTACGTCGCGTTGTTAGCGCGCAGCGGCCCCGAATACAAGCGCCTCCAAGGCTACAATCTCTCGCTGGATCGCCAGTGCTGATCGTCGGGCGGACCGGGGGATGGTCAGTCTCGACCGCTAGCTCACGATGTGCGGGGGGTCGCCTCTCCCTCGCGCTCTATACAGGTGTGCCTTTGGAGAGATTCTCAGGCTGCGGAGGAATCTAAGAATACCTTTAGCGACTCAATACCTTCGGGACCCCTGCGGAGTGAACACGCATGGCCAACGCTTTCCTCCCGCGCGGGGGTTTTGCGGTTCGGTTCCGCGTCTGCGGTGTGGCCCCTCGCCCGGGGCGCCACTACCTCTAGGTAATCGTCGGCTTTGCGCCAATCCACCTTCCACACCCGAGGCCTCGCTCGTTCGGCGTGTTGGTAGGGCTGGTGTTGGTGTGAATACGGAGGCGGTACTCAGACGTCGTTTTTCCGTGAGTGGTCTTATTATAGGTGGATATTTAATTCGCTCCCGGTTCCCACTCTGGCGGGTGGGAGTAGGCAATTTGTAGTAAGTCCAGAAGGTAGTGCTGAAAGTAAGTTAACCCCCTGCGTTAAGGAATTACCTTCTGGACACCGCCCCCGCTCCTCCACCACTAAGACGGGGACCTAGGGTGTGCTAGGTGAATGATAGTACAGCATCGTTGCCGCACCCAGCTAGTTTACGCTGCGTTCGTACTGGGTCTGTGCTACTCTTTTTTTAAGTGGTATAGGGTGTGTTAGCGGCCGTTTGCCGAAAATGCAATTGTATAATTCACCGCGAGGTCTTCAACTTTTCTAATACATAGTTTTTATGCATCATTTTTGTGTTCGCTGGATTTTCATGAAACTTGTCGGTATGGCTTATGTATAATTGCTTCATTTATGCAAATGTTCAAGTTTCGTTGGACTCTCCTTAAACGATTAAGTGTTGATCCACATTGGTCCTGAGATAATTAAATGAGGAAATTGGTCAATAGGAGTTGAGTGTTGTGTCTAATTTAGTCCATTTGCATAAAGTTTATACTCTATTGGTAGATATGTCAATAGTTGTCCCTTTTTGTATTGAAATTGGTCCTGATAGTAAGCTGTTTCTGTTCAATGCTTATACCAAAAATTCGAACAACACATAGAATGACTTATAATTTTTTGCATGGTGCCTGACGGAAGGAACTACTGATCTCGCCACCCGAAGAGGCGATCGCCTTGTTTTTAGAGTGATTTGACTCGAAATAATGGATGGTTTCTTTTTACTTTTTTCACTCTCCAGTGTAACGAACAGCCAGTTCCAAACAGACGTTGGATTTCGTGGATATCTCATCACTAGATTTGTGAGTAAATATTCCAGATCGGGCTAGGGCCCTCAACCACTGCAAAAAGCACCTGTATATTGCCTCACCATAAATCATCACTATGATCATCATTCTCGTTATGCACTGTTCGCCTCTATTTAGTACAGTTCGCGGTCGTAATACTTGTGTCTGGCAGCATTGTCGCATTTGCCGTAATTTTATCATCACTATAATTACATATGCCGTTGGCATCACCACCACTTCATATAAACAATCATACCCATAATCATCCCCAACTCATTGCCCACTTCATCATCATTATATTCATAACCGCCCTCATTATTATTGTAGTTAACCATAATTATCGGTGCATCATCGTTGTCACTGATATCCTCGCCGTAACTGACATTGATGGTCTGACTGTCATAATTATCGCTTATCAGTCACAGTAGCGGTAACGCAGAGATTTGTCATGGAGGGTGGGGGGCGGCGGTTGAGGTCGGAACCATCACTTATCATTATCATATCGTCATCGTCCTTATTACATCATTATCTCTCATTATCATTATCATCGTCATCGCCATCGTCACCAATTATCACTAATCATCGTCATCGTCATCGTCTCATCATCATTACCCATATTCATCATCATTGCCATCGTCAATATCATCATTATCATTATCATCATCATCATTATCATTATCATCCTCCTCATCATCATCGCCATCGTCTAGTTTATCATTATCATCATCACATCATCATTATCCTTCTCATCAATAATCGGTCATATCATCGTCACTCATTATTACATTATCATCATCATCGTTCTCATCATCAGCTCCTCACCATTATCATCATCATTGGTCATCATCATCATCTCATTCATTATCATCATCACATCCATCATTATCAATCATCATCATCAATCATCATCGTCATCGTCCTTATCATCCTCAATCATCAGCACGTCAGTACATCCAGTCTCAACACCCCATCATCATCCCATCATCAGCATCATCAATATCAATCA